>QEOT01004526.1:5569-47902 GCA_003123785.1 Pterocarya stenoptera
GGGGGGGGGGGGGGGGGGAAGAGGGCCCTATCCACTTGGACTCTCTTGGATAGGTGATACTTTGAGGAAATTGTAGTAACTTGTTTGGTCACTTGTTGAGGAGAAAGGAATTGGGATTCAAACACCCATTTGCATCTTCTGTGCCAAATGAGTTTAGTAGTGAGTGCCAATACAGTTTGGTCTTTTACAGGTAGTGTAGATAGGAGATTGTCCAAGATCAAGTTGAAGGGAGCCTCACTAATACTGCATTTTTTAATTCTCCTCGAGCTGCAGCTCTAAACATCCTGGGCAGCTTTGCAAGACTATAAGACATGAGTGGTTGCCTCAGGTTGAAGCAGGCAAATTGGGTAAAAGGGGTATGTCAACCACCTTTCTCTTGTGCTGGTTAAACTTTGTGGAAGGATGTCTTTAGCAGACCTCCATAGGAACAACTTAGTTGTATTTGGAACATCTAAGTGCCAAATGAGGTTTCATAAACCAGTAGAGTTTGGAAGGAGGGATGATTGACCAAGACTGTCTGAGGAGATAGAAACTTGGAGGTGGTATGCTGACTTAACAGAGAACTTCCCATTGGTGGTGCATCTCCAAGCCAACTGATCAGGGCTATTACAGGGACCAAGGAGAAGTTTTAAGATGGAAGAGGCCTCAACTTCACTGAAAATGGCATATAGTAAGGGAATGTTCCACTGAAGAGTGCCTTGGTCAATGAGATTTGAGACAGTGGCCTCAAGTTCAAAGATTTTGGGAGGGGATTGGATCCTGAAGGAAGCAGGGGTAGGGATGCATTTTTCAATCCAAATTTTGACTGTTCTTCCATTGCCAATTTTCCAAATTAGGCCTTCAACGAAGAGAGGTCTAGCAGCTGTGATACTTTTCCAAACAAATGAGTCATAAGGCCTGACTTTTGCATTAGGGAAATCAGCATGGGGAAAGTATTTTGCTTGAAGGACTCATGCAGCTAGAGATGAGGGATGGGTGAGTAATATCCAACCTTGTTTGGCCAGTAAAGCTAAATTAAAGTTTTCAAAGTCCATGAATCCAAGACCCCCATCTTGCTTGGAAATGCCTATCTTCTTCCACCTGAGCCAATGTACCTTTAATTTCTGATCTCTTAGCCCCCACCAAAAAGATTGCATGAGCTTATTAAGATTCCTCAGGATGCCCTTAGGCAGCTTGAAAATGCCCATTGAGTAGGTTGGAATAGATTGGATAACAAATTTCATTAGTATCTCCTTGCCTGTTGGTGACAATAGGTTTGTCTTCCAGCTCCCTATCATGGTTTGGATCTTATCAAGTATTAGATGGAAGGCTTTGAATTTTTATTTGCCAATGTAAGAGGGCAGGCCTAAGTACTTGTCAAAGGGACCTGAAGCTTGGATGCCTACCATTGACACTATGGCTTGTTGGGTATTCAGACTAGTATTTTTGCTGAACAATATTGAAGTTTTCTCTAGATTGAGTCTTTGACCAGATGCTTGTTCATAGGAGCTTAAAATGCCATCTAGCCTTTCCCATTCATTAGACTAAGCCTTACAAAAGACAAGGCTATCACCTGCAAAAAAGAGGTGAGTAATAGAAAGAGAGCCTCGAGTTAAAGGAAACCCTGAGATGAGACCTCTCTGCTTAGCTTGATTCAAGGCAAAGCTTAACAATTCAGAACAAAGGATGAAAAGATAAGGAGAAAGGGGATCTTCCTGTCTAATCCCCCTTAAAGGAATGAAGTTGTTTTGAGGTGATCCATTCGTGAGGATAAAGTAGGATACTGTGGTAACACATTGCATAATGAGATCAACCTAGCCACTGTCAAAGCCCATTTTTTGCAACACAGCTTTCAGAAAGCTCCATTCTAGCCTATCATAGGCCTTACTCATGTTAAGATTGAGTGTCATCTATCCCTCCTTGTTCCTCCTCATCTTATTTTGCATAGAGTGTAATAGTTCATAGGTCACAATGGTGTTATCAATAATCAGCCTACCTTGTACAAAAGTACTTTGAGTCTCAGAAATCAAGTGAGGCAGTATTTTTTTGAGTCTGTTGGCAATGACCTTTGCAATGATTTTGTAAAAACTATTGCAAAGGCTGATGGGTCTGTAATCAGTTACTGAGATTGAAGTTATTTTTTTGGGAATAAAGGTGATGAAGGTATGGTTTATGGACTGAAATCCTGACTTTGAATTGAGCATTTCAGTAACTGCTACTATAATTGACTCTCCCCCAATGGGCCAATGGTTTTGAAAGAAAAATGCTGGGAAACCATCAAGGCCAGCGGATCCAATAGGGTTCATTTCAAATACAGCCCTCTCAATCTCTTATGTTGTGTACCTTTTGGTTAAATTGGAATTCATCTTAGCTATGATAGATGGTTCAAATTTTTCCATAAGAGTTGCTATGCCACTTGGGTTTGATGAGGAGAAAAGGTTCCTGAAGAATTCTTGAAACCGCACCCCAATTTCCTCTACCTTTGACACCATTTTCCCTCCTCAGTTATAATTTTGGAAATGAAATTCCTTTGTTTCCTTTGTAAGGCACATCTGTGAAAGTAGCTGGTGTTTGTATCTCCCTCTTGCACCCATTTTTGTTTGGCTCACTGCCTTCACTTTAAGTCATCTTCCTCAATAGGGCCATCAATAACCCTTTGTAAATTTTGAATTTGGTTATTAGTCTGACTAGTATTAGTATCTTGTAAGGCCCTTAACTGCTCTCTTCTATGATTCAGGTTTTTCTAATGATTTCTTCTTGATATGCAATTCCATTCCCTTAATTGGAATCTGCACCTCTCAAGTCCTCTTCTAATGGCATCTATTGTGGAGCCATGTTGGAGAGCCCCAAACCAAGCTCTCTTAACAATTTCATCACAATCTTCCTGTTTAGTCCATGCTGCTTTGTATCTGAAGATCCTTCCTTGTGAAGGGAAGGCTGGTGCTTGGGATTGGTTTGTGACTATTAAGGGGTTATGATCAGAGTTTTTAACAAGTAGGATATTCACAGAGTTGAAGTTGAATAACTATTGCCATACATGGTTAACAAGGGCCCTATCCAATCTTTCCTTGGTAAAATGAGTACCCTTTCGGTTGTTACACCAAGTGAATTGAGAACCTTCATAGCCAAGGTCACCTAGGTTGCAATCAAGAATAGTCTGCCTAAATTCTTCCATTTGTTTCAAAGGCTTAGAAGGACCACCTATCTTTTCACCATGGGACACTATTTCATTAAAGTCCCCATGCATAACCATGGGATATTCTGAGTAGGTTTAAGGGCTCTTAGCAGACTCCAACTTTCTTTTCGTTTTGAGGTTACTGGTTGACCATAAAAACTAGTAATTGTCCAATCCTTAGCACTTTCAACCCCTGTACCTTAAGGGATATGTGACTACGAGAATAGGAAATTAAATCCACATTGAGATCCTGCTTCCAAAGGGCTACCAGACCACCACTACGTCCTATACTGTCAACTATGAAACTACACTCAAGTCCCAGTCTGTTACTTATGATTTCCATCCTGTTTCTTTTGCATTTTGTTTCAATTAAATGGACAAGGTTTGGGGACTTATCTCTCAGCATATGGTGGAGCTCCCGAATTGTCCAAGGGTTCCCAAGCCCTTAGCAGTTCCAGCATAGGGTTTTCATGGGGATTGGCAGGGCTGTTAAACAGCCTCAGCCATTGATGAGTTCTTGAGTCTCTTGGACATTCTCTAGGACTAGATGGGGATTGCATTTGGTTTCCTTTTTTTTTTTCCTAATCTTTGGGAGTATCTTGGGCAAGTGGGACTTAGTGGCCAAGGAACTAGAGGTTGGATCTCCTTTGGCCCTCCATTTCCAGTTAGACAAAAGGTGGTTTTTGTTTTATCTAGCCGGACTTAGTTGAGAATCTGGTTGAGAGAGACTTACCAAATTGTTGACTCCTACATAAAACAAGTCATGATCACTCTACTGTAGGTCAGACTGCAGGTTGGTAGGAGCAGGTATGTTAGCAACTACTTTAGAGTCCCCGATGCAATTTAAGGTTTCTTTCCTGCCTTCATATCGAGGAACTGTTTGCAAAACTGTAGCTTCCTTATGCATGTTGCTTTTCCCACCATTTTCCTGCTGCGTGCTCTCTAGACTATCCTGCTGTGCTTCTATGTCCCCCTTCCCTAAGTAACGGGAATGAACATGGGGGTGCTCAGGTTTCGCTAAAAGGCTGGCTTTGAGCCAAGTCCCAGTATATATATATAACACATAGCTATTCAAAATATTTATAGTCCTTGCCAAACACGGAATGAGATGGTTTTTTTTTTTCATTTCATGATATGAAAAGCATCTCTTTAATATGCAAAAGGTGCGGTGCTTTAATCATTGTGCAAAATAAAAAGGGATCTTATTTAATTAAGAATTGAGAGGTTCATCAATTGACCTCTGGTTCAATTGGTAATCAACAAAGTTTGGAAGTGAGGTCTTGAGATATAACGAAATGTAAATGCTGCAAAAGAATATAATATACTAGAGATAAGAGGAATCCACGTTCTAAATATATTGCCAAAAGATTGTAAGTGCCTTTAAATATCTTGATTTCTCACTTAACCATATCTCAACACCTTATGTAACACTTTAATAAGTTTTCTCTCTCTCATGAGTCAAGCGAAAGAGGAAAAGGTTCTGTATCCTTATTCATCTGAGTAAGGAGGATTTTCCACGTTGGGGTGGGTTGCTGTCATGGAGGATCTGCATGATGCATGAAATAAGATCACTCTGAATGAAGAGGAAAGTAATGTGATTGAGATTGAGGATGCTAAATTGGAGGAACTTTGAAGCTATGCGAGGATAAGTCTAATTGGTAGGGTTTGTATGGATAGGAGAGTGGGCATGGAAGTTATCAGATCGACGATGTTGAAAGTGTTGAAAGTTGATATAGCTGTGATTTTTAAGAACATTCAGGAGAATTTTTTGCTATAACATTTGTGAGTGAAGGTGATAGGGATAAGGTTTTCGCAGATAGACCTTGCTTGTTTGACAATGTTGTCTTTGTTATGAAACTTGTTGATATGAAGGTTCAACCTCATCTTATGGACCGTTTTCTCAGAGTTTTTCTAGTTGCAACTCCATAATTTACCTATAGCATGTATGACTAGGCGTATAGGTGAATAAATTGGGAAGTCTGTAGGTAAGGTTATCACGGTAGATATTCCGGATGACGAAATTCGGTGGGGTAGATGTTTGAGAGTGCTTTTGGAGGTGGACTTAAGAAAGCCAGTAACTCGGGGAAGAACTATTAAGTATAATGATGCAAATATGTGGATCCCAATCCAGTATGAAAAACTGTTGAAAATTTGTTTCAAATGCGGGAGAATGTTGCATGGGAGTGAGGGGTGTAATGCGGGTTCTAGGATTGCTAAATAGAGTACTAATCAGTTTGGCTCTTGGCTTAGGGCATCCAATTCTGGTGGTAGAAAGGGTGCAAGAGTACAGCCCGAAGAGGAAAGTTTTAGTTAGGACTTTTCTATAGTACAACACGGAGGAGGATGGCGGTAGAAAGGTTTAGAGACAGAGTAGGCTGGTGGAAAGGGAAGTGGGCATCGTGGCAATGTGATTCCCAAGAATCTCGATGCCTCTAGTGATGATCTTATCTTGGTGGGTGGTTGTGATAACAGTTTGAAAATCAGTTTGGTGGATAAGGAAGTGGAATTGGGTTTTTTCAGGGCTGCAAATATTGCAAAGGATATGGATAAGCAGTTTGGGTGTGAAGAAATGAGGGCCATAGCATGGGGTGGGCCGAGGCCCATGGTGATTCATGAGAGTGAAATAGATGACCCAGCCCAGGAGAGAGAGGTACTGTTACCGTTGGGGGGGCCTCCAAAAAGGAAACTAAGTCTGGTAATCAATCTCGAAATAGAGAGAAGACAACTGGTTTGGTGGATGCTGTTGTGCAAAAATCTCAATCTCAAAAGAGGGATGCTACGACAGGTGGGAAGTGGAAGCGTAGGGCTCGATTGTCAGGTACTCGAGGTCAGTCTTCTTCATCTTCATCTAAAAAACGTGTTGTCGATTTTTTGCTTCTTGGATAGGAGGAAGGGGATCTGTGTAAAAAATAGAAGGTTGTGGGAGGTTGTGATGATGATGAGCAAATCTTGTTATCGAGGGAGGCTATTGAATAGCCCTGCCGAGATTTATGAATCTGCTAAGTTGGAACTACTGAGGACTTGAAAACCCTCGGACAATTCATGATCTTTATCTTATGGTAAAGAAGAAGTCTCCCAAGGTAGTGTTTTTTATTGAGACGTTACTGAATATTGTTGATCCAGTGGGTAGGAGTGGGGGCCTGGCTTTGTTATGGAAATAAGAAGTGAAAGTTATTATTCATAATTATTCTCTTAATGATATTAGTGGTTAGGTGTCAGATTTAGAAAAGGGGGTTAGGGTTTTACTTACAGGCTTCTATGGTGCTCTTGATGTAAGTAAAAGGGTTTATTCTTGGGATTTGTTGTCTAGGATAAATCCTAGTAACTCCCTCTGGGTTTTAATGGGGGATTTTAATGAGATTTTGATGCAATCTGAGAACGTAAAGGGAAGGGTCAAATCAGAAAATCAAATGAAGGGTTATCGAGATGCTGTGGAGAGTAATGATCTGGTTGATGTGGGGTGGAAGGGGAACCCTTTTACATGGAGTAATAGGCACTTAGATGAGAGTTTCACAAAGGAATAACTTGATAAGGTCTTTGTGAATAAATTGTGGACTACTCAACGTGGTAAGGTGGAGGTGGAAGGTTTGGTGGCAAGAAGTTCAGATCATAACCCTTTATTTATTATTGTTTTGTCAAGACATGGTAGGGTGGTAAGGAGGAGGAGGGATTTTAAGTTCGAGGCTGGATGGACTTTAAACAAAGAGTGACATAGGGTCATTGAGGGGGTTTGGGGAGATGTATCAGTGAAGGGGGGTCTATTTTAGGAGGCCTTCGAGATACTTTGTTGAAGTGTAGCTCTGAATGACCAATTAGAGTAGGAATCAATGCTCGGGTGGTGGGAAGTTTATTGCAAAAAAGCCAGAAATGTTAGGGAGCTACAAGAGAGAGAAGGGGTAGAAAATGTTGACTAGATAAGGTTGTTGTAGTAGGAAGTGGGTCTTTTAATGGACTAAAAGGATCTTAGATGGAAGCAGAAAGCAAAAATCAATTGGTACCAAGCTAGGGACATAAATACAAGGCTTTTTCATCTTAGAGCTTCCCAAGGAGAATAAGGAACCATATTTTGGAGGTGAGAGATTCATAATCAATTGTGAGAACAGGCCAGGAAAACATTCAAGCAATTTTGAGGATCATTTTTGGGGGATTTTGTGTTCTACTAATCCTTCTGAATATGCAGTGAGTGAAGGTTTCGCAGCTTTGGGAAGTAGGATCACAATGGATATGAATGAGGCTTTAGATAAAACTTTTTCAAGGGTAGAAGTGGATGATGCACTTTCACAGATGGTGCCTATAAAGGCTCCTGGGCCTAATGGTTTTGGTCCTTATTTTTTTCAATAGTATTGGAGTGTGGTGGGGAATAAGGTTGCAGAAACAGTTTTGGATTTCTTGAATGTAGGCAGATTTGATGAGGGGCTTAGTAGGACAAATATTGTCATAATTCTGAAGGTTGATAAGCCTTCCACAATGAGTGAATTCAGACTTATAAGCTTATGCAATGTTGTGTATAAGCTTACGGCTAAAACACTTACAAATAGACTAAAGTTGGTGTTATCTGAAATAATCTCCTATAATCAAAGTGCTTTTATATCTGGAAGGTTGATATCATATAACATAATAATAGATACGAGGCATTGCATTCTATGAAAACAAGACAAAAAGGTACAAGAGGGAGTGTGACACTTAAATTGGATATGTAAAAGGCCTATTATAGGGTTGAGTGGCCATATCTGAGGGCAGCAATGTATAAGTTGGGTTTTAGGTCCAATTGGATTAAGAAGATCATGGTCTGTGTGTTAACTGTGCAGTATTCAGTTTTATTGAATGGTCAAACTAGTAGAGTGATACATCCTTCAATGGGCTTAGGGCAATGGGACCCAATGTCCTCTTACTTATTTCTGTTGTGTGTTGAAGGATTATTATCAATGCTACATGCTGCAGAGGCTGGAGGGGTTTTAAAAGATGTGTAAGTTAGCAGAGGGGGTACAAGCATCAATCATTTGTTATTTGCAGATGACTGTATGATTTTTTGTAAGGCTAAAATGCAACAGGGAAAAGCTTTGGAAGCAATTCTAACTACTTATGAAGAGGGCTCAGGTCAAAAATTAAACATGCAGAAAACATCTTTGTTTTTTAGTTCGAATACAAAGAGGAAGATTATAGAGGAGTTGGCTTAGGTTATTGGGGCTAGAGTCTATGGGGATGCAAAAATATATTTGGGTTTACCTTCAATAGTGGGTAGAGCCAAATATAAAGCTTTCAGCCGCATCAAAGAAAGGGTGGGGAGGAGAATCAACAATTGGCATAATAAGTTCATTTCACAGGCAGGTAAGAAGGTTCTTATTAAGTCTGTCATTCAAGAAATTCCGAACTATGCTATGAGTCTGCAGGCTTCCTAGACAATTATGTAGAGATGTCTCTAAAATAATGGCCATGTTTTGGTGGGGGACCTTAATAATAACAATAAAGTGCAATAGAAGGAGTGGGGTGGGATGGGGTTATCTAAGGGGCAAGGTGGGATGGGTTTCAGAGATATAGAGATGTTTAATCAGGCTTTGTTGGCAAAACAACATTGAAGATTGCTTGTTAACCCTAATTCCCTTGTTTCTAAGATAATGCAGGAAAATTATTTTAAGATGTGTGATCTTTTGAGTGCAAAAGTGGGGTGCTCTGCTTTTTTGATTTGGAGAAGTATTTGGGGGGCAGGTGACTTAGTTAAAGTTGGTTTGAGGTGGAGGGTGGGAAATGGGGAGAATATTAGAATATGGGGGAGGGGGGGGGATAGTTGGCTTCCTACTCCATTTACTCACAAGGTTCAATCTCCTGTACTATTTTGTAGAGACAGTCTTTTGTGAAGGAGCTACTAGATGGTGAAGGGCATTGGAATGAAGAGTTAGTTGATCAGGTGTTCTATGCTGAGGAAGCAGATTTGATAAAGAGTTTGACTGCAAGCAAAAAGAGTTTTGTTGATAAATTGACTTGGGGAGAAACCAAGACTGGCATGTTTTTAGTTAAATTAGCCTATTTTCCGCAATGTTAGTTAAAGAGGGTCAGTATGGGTGAGTCTTCGAAACAGTAGGTAACTTCATATATAAGGAAAAGACTTTGGAATTTACAAGTGCCTAATGGTGTCAATGTCTTTGTGGAAGGCAGTTAATAAAGCATTACCTACAAGAGAGAATCTGTTGAAGAGAAAAATCTTAGGTGAAGGTTTGTGTCCTATTTGTAGGCCGCAGGAGGAGACTAGTAGTCATGTTTTGTGGAGTTGTGTAGCGACTCAGGATGTATGGTCTGACTTAGATAGTCCATTACAGAAAGCAACATTGAGTGAGATGAGTTTTGTTCATATTGGGGAGGGACTGGTATCAAGACATAATAAGGCAAAGCTTGAGCTAATTGTGTGTGTGCTAAACAGAATCTGGTTGCAAATGAATAGGGTGGTTTTTGAAGGTAAGTTAAAGGGCTCTAAAAAGGTGTGGCAAATTATTACAAGATTGGAAGTGGAGGATTTTCACCATGCTCAACAGTGTAGAAAGACTCAAATAGTTGGAGGGGTTGCTAGAGGTACACCTGTGAAATGGACCAAGCCTGCATTTAGCTGGTTCAAGCTTAATTGGGATGCAGCTTTTAATGAGAAGAAGGATGGGAGGTGGAATAGTGGTTAGAAACTGGAAATGTGATTTGGTAGTAGTTGCAGGGTGGTCCAAGAGGTTTATTACTAATCCTTTACAAGTTTAGGCTCCTTCTTCAGAGAGAGTTACATATTTGAGTATAGAACTAGGATTGCACCAGACAATTTTTTAGGGGGATGCTATTGTGTTGATCAATGATGTAAAGAGTAAGATTGAGAACTGGTCTTGGTATGGACAGATTGTAGAAGATTTGAAGCTGATCTTCTGTCATAACAACAATCGACAATTGAAGTTTATACCAAGAAAAGTGAACAATGCTACACACATCCTTGCTAAGCTTGCTTTAGGCTTTGAGGAGGAAGTGGTTTGGATTGAGGAGGGTCCAAGAGAGATTTTGCAATGTATTGATTGTGAGAAAATTGTAATGGATGTTTAAGTCAATGGATTGAGATGAAATGTTTTCTTCAAAAAAAAAAAAGCCATACCGTAGCACATTTATATACATATAGTTAAAAAGCAAATCTAAAATCATGACCAGTGTAAACTAGATAGATCCTTTACGCTCTGCAAGGGGAAGCTTATAACAATAAGCTCATTCATGTAGGATTAGAGCTATAAAAGTTTAAANATTTAATGAAAAAAAAAAAAAAAAAATTAGTGAGTAGAGAAATCAAAAGATTATAATTGCTGATTGATTCAGTACCCACCAAACGATCAACAAGCGCGTGACACGAATGCATGTTTTGGAGCCCAATAAAATTATGATTGAGTATATGTGTCCGTCTGGTGTCCTCCAAGTCACCATTCGGCTAAAAATATTTTTAATTTTTAATTTTTATATTCATATTTTTTTATTATTTTAAAATATTTAAATAAAATAAAATAATTATTAATAATCACTTTTTTAATTATTAAATAAAAAAATTAAAATATATGAAATATTAAAAAACAAATTAAATAAGCAAAGTAGAATTATTTGAAAAATAATTCAACACATTGGTGGACCCGCCACTTCTATAAGAGGTCCCCACCCACCTTACCTGTTTGTTCCACCCACTAACACAGCTGTCCCCCTCCACGTCATCACCATAATTATTGACGCAGCATCCCTCATGCGCCTACATACATACGTTCATAGAAAATCATAGTTGAATAAAAAATAAAAAGGAATTATACACTTATAATATATTTTAGTTTTATTAATTTTTATTCTAAAACAAGAATTCTATATAAAATAAATTATTTTTTTAAGCAAAATAAATTATAAATTACTATATTTTAATACGATGTTGCATATCCTAAAATAAATTTTATAATAAAATAAATTTAAGGTTTTTATATTATACTATGCTAGTTTAAGATTGGGTTTGAATATACAGTTCAGATGAAATGTCTTGAATAGTAATTAAATAAAATATTGTTAGAATATATTTTTATTTTGAGATTTAAAAAAGTTAAATTATTTATTATATTTTTGTATAAAAATTTAAAAAAATTATAATAATTAAGATGAGATGAAATAAAAATTTTGTGTAAACAAACGGAGTCAAATTTTGAATATACAGTCAAATTTTTCCAATACAATCATGTCAGTACATTAGAAATGAATTTTAATTTTATAAAATTGCGTTTATTTAACATAGGTATAAAAAAAAATCGTAAATTAATAGTTTTTTAGATAATATTGTATTATATAAGTTATTTAAAAAAACATATCTTATTTATTATAAAGGAGAAAAATGTTGTCCAGAGTTTTGTTTGAGTTCATATGAATAAAAAACGTAAGTCCTCTATGGAATACGTGTTTTTTTTTTTTGTTCCACGGAACATAAATCTAATAATATTTTAGAAAACAACAATGTTATAATGGAAATGCTTATTGTCCCGACGATGATTCTCGATGTTTTTTTATTTTTTTATTTTTTATGCTTAATGATTAAAAAAATATTTTTTTAATAATATTGTATTTTTTAAAAAATGTTTAATAGTATAAAAAATGAATGATAAAAAAAACCAAATGATCTTATTGGACCCATCCTCGAGCAATGGGTGAATCACCACTCATGTTACCATAGATTGAAGACTCTCCTAAAATAAAATAAATTAATATGTAAAAATGAAAAAAATACTTAAGAATTTTAACTTCATAATTATATTTGATAAGAAGAATTTTATTAGCAGTCACACTTGTTTTTATTTTTTTATTTTTTATGTTTTTCTTAAACAGAAATGTAATGTAAAGTTATTGAGTAGAATAATTTATTTAATAATAATCAATAAAATGATTTTTTATTATTTTTTAAATTAATTTTAAAAAAAATTAATAACTTTTTACTTTTAAAAAACTTGAGTTTTGTCAAATGGAGTTTTCTAGAAGGACTGATGGAGTCTAATAGGAAAGAAAAATAAAAATAAAGGAGTAAAAAACCCTATCTGCCCTCCCTTTGTTGCAGCTTTAAAAGTGGCTTCCCTCCGGCTCTTTGGATTCTCCTCAGGAAACAGAGGAGTAGTTTCCTCGAGAGAGAGGGAGAGATGGCGGACTCTCCTTGTGAATCTAAATCTTGGGTTTCCTCCACAGTCGGATTCCACCATAAGCCAGAAGACGAAACTTTGGAAAGCCAAACCCAAAGCACTGCTGCTGGGCTTCTGAACCAAGACGAAGAGTGGGCAAAATTGAATGTCAGTAACAAGAAGAACAAGAAGAGCCAGGTTTTGCTTGAAGGGTACGTTGAGTCTGCGGATGAAGACGACCTCACGAGGACCAAAAGCTTGACGGATGAGGATCTAGATGAGCTCAAAGGTTGCTTGGATCTTGGCTTTGGGTTCAGCTATGATGAAATCCCTGAGCTCTGCAACACCTTGCCTGCGCTTGAGCTCTGCTATTCCATGAGCCAGAAGTTCATGGACGAACAGCAGAAGTTGCCAGAGAATGCTGAAGCGGCGGCCACGGACTCCTTCTCTTCTGTTGCTAGCCCGATTGCCAATTGGAGGATCTCCAGTCCCGGTGAGTGTTCTGTCTTATTTATTTTCTTGGAGAAGTTTTAATTTTTCTTGTCTATGGATGGTCTATCTTTGGGGTGATATAAAATGTCCCTGTGATGCGTTTTGGTTTGGCAATGCTCTGGGATTCTTTGGTTTTTGAGTGGAGATTTTTGGTTACCACCCGATTTTCGTGGATTAAGGGGTTTTTTGTCGATGGAGGGATGACCGGATGAGCCGCGTGCTTTATTTTTGAATTACCGTGAGGAATTTTCCTCGAGTTATTTTTCTTTTATACGAAATTGGATAAAGACTTGAAATATAGCCTGCTCAAGGTATCCTTTAGCTGAATTGATGAACTGGGTTTCTTCTATTCTATTTTGCTTTTATCGGCATCATTCTGAAGTTAATCTTCGAGTTATGGTTTATTTTCTCTAATTAGATGTTCAGCAGATCAAACGATGATATCTATGAGTGAAATATGAGGATTCTTAGACCAAATAATATTGACGGTTTATAATAAAAAGGAGATTTGTAATTCTTTGCCATCATATACCTTCTTTGGAATTTTTTTCCTATATATTTTCCGAGTGTCTTGTGACTTCAATCCATGTGAACATCTGGCGTCTGATTTACACATTCTGGTGCCTTTTCTGTCCAGGTGATCATCCGGAAGATGTCAAGGCAAGGCTTAAATTTTGGGCGCAGGCTGTGGCATGTACTGTTAAATTATGCAGCTAACGGAGCTAATGAATCCATCAGCAGGGGGGGAAAAAGGGAACATTTTTCTTTGCAATTGGCTGTCACCAACCTGGACCTTCTTGTCGAGCTTTCGCTACAGGAGAAACTTTTTTCAGGAGCTAATGTTCCTGCATTTTTTTAGCTGGAGATATAGACCTGCTAAACCCAAATGAGAATGGGCAGGCTTTTGTGAACTGGAGTTAGAGGAAGAAGAAGGTATCTGGTTTGAATTTAACCAAAATCCAACTTGAGTCTGACTTTAAATTCTTCTGAGGTTAAGATTATGTTATTTGATTATTTGTATTTAGCAGTTTTGGATAAGCAAGGATCTGAATAAATATATCTATCTTCAGCGTGTTCGTTTTATGCTTATTCAGTCTTGATTTATGCCTCTGAACTCCAACCTAGCCGTTGGTTTTATGCAGAGGTGAGAGAGAGCCTTCGTTAGAGTTTCACCAGCCTCTTGCAGACCTCTGCATTTTCTGAGGTATCCATAGTCCCTGACACGATAATGAAAAGTCATGGCCCTGTGATATTGAAAATGCAAGTGTGCTAAATTATGCTTATTCATCCTATGTATAGATGAATTCCCAATCAGCTTGAGACTGCAGGAGGGAGAAACAAGGAGTGCCAAGTTGTATAACATCATTGAACTCTAGATTTACCTTAGTTTCCTCGATTTCATGCCCACTTTCCTCAGTGAGAACATGTTTGCCTACAATTAACGACTCTATACGTTGTTGCGTGAGCAGCTCGTGTCCGGCTGGTTTAATTAATAAGTTGTTTATTAACATTAACTTTGACCTCAAATGGTAGACAGAATACAAGTTGAATAAACTCGGTTTAAGCCCAGTAACAATTCTTTTTTGATAAGTTTGGTTGCCGAACTCAGTTGAATTCAGTCTAATTTTAAACTGAATCTAATATCTAAATATTCAACTTTTAAATTTTTAAACTCATTCTGACTCAAAACTTTATGGGATTTACAATTTTTTTCCTCATTTTTTAAAATTAAAAAAATACTCAACTCAGATGACCTCATTACTATTCGTAAATTATCTTACTATTATTCATAAAATTTTCATCTCATATCACTCTCCAAATGAATCCCTAGAGATTTTCTTATGCAAGTAAACATTTTATTAATAGAAAAAGAGAAGCAAAGATATATGAGAAGGAGCAAGATACATGAAAAAAGTTTTATGACTCACAAACCTTTGAAATTGTATCATCCCATTTCATTTCATATTCAAATGACATTCAAACACAAGTATTTTTATATTTTAAATTTTTAAATTTTAAATTTTTTCATTTAAGCATTACCTAATAATTATAATTTTTTCAAACTTCTAAATGAAATATAAAAAATAATTTAACTTTTTCAAATCTTAAAATAAAAATAATATTAAAAAATTATATTCTAACCATCTTTTAACTTTATAATTTTTTATTTAATTTTTTTTTCTCTCTTTTTTCAAAATCTTATAAAAATCTTAATTTCAATCATTTTAATATTATTCATAAATTTTTCATCTCATCTCATCTCATCTCATCTGATCTGCATAATCATACCAAATTTGATTGTTTTTTAACAGCGTGATAAGAAATTCAATTGAGAAGTTTAGTGGCAATTTAGCTTTAAATAAAAAATCACGTGAACTAATTTTATATCTAAGCATTATTTTACTCTTAAAAAGAAGAGAGTGCAGATCAGAAAGAGAGATCTCCGATTCTGCCATCAAGATGATATTTTACAACCTGGATCGAGGGAGAAGCATATTATCTCTGCTCAAATGTTGAAAATCCAAACCCGCAAGAGTACGTATCTCTCGCAATAGAAGTTGTTACGGTAAGTCGTTTTGATGCACGCAACTCTAACCAAAATGTAGAAAACCCAATCTCTATGTTCTTGCTGTTTCAATGATATTTTTCATTTAGTTAGACGCCACGTCATGATCTCCTTCTTTCTTCCGAGACTTTCTCCTATTATCTTGCACTGAGCATATCTATTTGATTCCATAATCTTGAGCTGTTGGTACCGTATCATTAAAACATTTAAAAAAAAAAAAACAAACAAACAAACAAACAACAATAACAAATAATATAAATAATTAAATCTTTTTTTTTTTGTCGATTTAAATTTTTCTTTTGAATAAGTGGTGGTTTGACATATTCAAGGACAATACGCAACATTAGTTAGGTTGATAGATGAACATAAGTTTTCATAAGTGGTTGTCATGACCTTACTGTATAGGCGTATAACCGGTCTGGTTCAGTTCGATTTTAGATATATTTAAAATCAAATCGGTATATACTGGTTTTGAGATTTAAAGAATCGATATCGCACCAATTACATGTATATCCCAAAATTGGTACTTCCGGTTTTACCAATTCTGATCTAATTTTTCTGGTTTTAGCTAGTGGTGTTTCTGGACTGGACCGAGCACCCATAGGGACAAAACTGGACCTATAGCTATTGGTCCGGCCCAATTATTTTGTTATTTTATTTCATCTTTCTTAAAATAAATTAATAAAGAAAATTATTTAAATTACTAAAATTAAAATTAAGTAAATTATTAATGTGGATTATGTAACTAAATCATTAAAAAAATATTTAACTATAATAATATTTATGATGTTGATAATTACTACTTACTAACTTAGACTATACTATTTATTATGCATAATTATTGAAAATGTCACGCTAAATCAAATAATTTTATTGTACATAGATTATTCATGCTTGCTTGCAACTTAAGTATTTAAAAAAATTACCTAATTACTTTAATTAAGTATAAATAGTAGAGTATGTATGATGTATTAACTATTTACATATAATAACATAAATTATCACATGATTTATGATTTATTATTAATTGATAGCATATATTATTTAATATTTTATACGGTCAATGGTAATAAATTAGATAAGAATTACAATATTACCTTATATAATTACTATATAAAAATAATATATTAAATTATTAAAAATATTTTTAAATATATATATGGGTCTAGTCCAATCCAAAATTTATAGACCTGGACCGAATTTCTTTCATTATAAGATTTTTGGGATTGTGACTGACCGGTACAGTATTCAGTCCGGTCCAGTCTGGACTGAATTCTATACACCCCTAGTTTTAGTATAGTATTAGTGTATATATAATAGTATCATGTAGTGATATAGTATTTGATTATGCATGTTAGTGATAATATATTAGTGTCTAACATATATATATATTTGATTATATATGTTAGTGATAATATACTTGGTTACATATGTGTTAGTGATAATATGATAGTTACATACACTTTTTATATGAGTGTATATGATCAAATGTATAGAAATGTATTTATCAAAAAGAATATATATCATAATTTATTATGCTATAAAATGTATTTATACTTAATATATATGTATAGTTTATATTAATAACATATGATCAAATGTTGATAATGTTATATCAAATGTTATATTAAGATTTATAAGATTAATTTTATGTTATATTAATTTTATGTTATTAGATTATTATTATACATGAATAACAAGATTTTAAAATTTAATGTTATATTAATTAGCAATTTAGCATATAGTATAAAATCATTTTACATATAATTATATAAATTATATATAATATAAAAATCATATAAAAAATATTTTATATAATATGAAAAATTAAAATATATATATAAAGGGGTCAGGTCCAGTGTTAGACAAAAGAAAAACTTGAACCAAACTAGTTTCGACTGGTTTTGAAAAAAATAAAACCAATACCGGACTGAACTGGTTTTGAATTGGTTCACCTTTTTTTTCCACCCCTAGTCAAGTCTCCTCTTTTCCCTCCTAACAATCATTCTTTTCACTAGCCTTTTGTCGCCTCCTTTACTCCTCTTTCACTTCCCTCTTGATGAGAACGCTTGGTCTGAGTTTAGGAAAGCCATATTGGTCCTGAGATATTTTATTCCCTCCAATTTACTCCAAAGAAGGCCTTAAGAATCTTTAAAGATAAAATATGCAACCGTGATAGTCCTCAAAAGTCCGTAGAGAAATAAATTTCGATAATGGATCCCTGGTTTCCAGTTTCACTTGCGTTAAGTGCTAAAAATTTCCAAGCGCGAGGCTAGGCAATAGATGTACTTGACCGCATTAGGTGCAAGCACAAAACTTGGCTTTGACTATAGATGGACTTAACCACGTAGAGTGTGGGCACGGAGTTCGGCTTAGCAAGATAAGCGGGAGGTGTACTTGCTTGTGTTAGAAGCAAGTGCGAAACTCGGCTTGGCGAGATAAGTGGGAGGTGTACTCGACCGTGTTAGGAGCGAGCGCGGAGCTCGGCATGGCGAGATAAGCGAGAGGTGTACATAATTGTGTTAGGTGTGAGCGCAGAGCTCGGCTTGGCGAGATAAGCGGCAAGTGTACTCGAACACGTTAGGTGCGGAGCTTGGCTTGGCGAGATATGTAGGAGGTGTACTCGATCGCGTTAGGTGCGAGCATGGAGCTCTGCTTTATTTGCATGAGAGAGGTCAGACAATCAAGTGACTTGCCTGCCTATTGGACGCCTAGGAAGTGTAACACCTCGCCTAAAAATCTCCTTAGGCCTAAAAATCTCCTTAGACCTTAACCTTAGTAGCCTTAATCCTAGTTGATTAGGAGTTGGGCTATTTGAGAATAAGAACAATTTGGGATATCTGAATTGGTAATAGGACCGTATACTTTGGGTTTACTAGAATTATTAGAAGATTTTAGTGCAATACTGATTTCGAGGAAAATGAAATTTTTAGAGTTTGATTGGTTTAATATTATTTAGAGAATTTTTAGTGATTTACTAATTTTGAGGATAAATGCCAATAGGCCAATGGAAGCATGACACGGGTTAAGTAATTGAGTTAAATTTTGAATGGATTTAGAGAAGGCCCAAGAGTGGTTTACTAAAGGCTCAAGTTTTTTGGGTATAAAGGCTGAGGAGATGCAATGTGGCAAGCCTTACTTGATGGACATAAGACTTTAGGACTCTAATACACTAAGGATGTAATAAGCTAAGGATAAAATGTTAAAAAGCCTTAGGCCCA
This sequence comes from Pterocarya stenoptera, assembly GCA_003123785.1. Classification (NCBI taxonomy): domain Eukaryota; kingdom Viridiplantae; phylum Streptophyta; class Magnoliopsida; order Fagales; family Juglandaceae; genus Pterocarya; species Pterocarya stenoptera. Next base: position 24,146 of record QEOT01004526.1, read on the forward strand.
ACGTGAGAGATATAAAGTTTTAAACTTTTCTTGAAGGACACTAGAAAATAAGCCTAATGTAAAGGACATAAAGCCATTGGGCCTAACTTAGTATGACTGAAGGCCTTAGGCCTAACTTGGAACACATAAGGTTTTAGGTCTCACTTATTGGACACACGATTATGGGCCTAACTTATTAGACTTAAGATATTAGGCACAATTTAGTAAGCATAAGGTCATTGGGCCTAATTTAGTAAGATTCAAGACTAAAGGGAAAAATCTAAAGGGAAGAAGAAAATTGATTAAACAACAAAAAGATTGAATCACAAACACTAATGCCAATGTTCTCTCCTAATGATCTTTGCGACTAACAAACTTAGACGTTGGGAGGGCAGTGGCAACCCACTGGCACGATCTTATTTTGCAAATCCATCAAAATCCTAACTCAAGACCATGTAAAACTGACTTCATTACCACATTATAACCAGTCTTTTTTAGAACATAAGTGTAGATGTCATTTATGAGTTCATTTGGTGGTTATGTAGAGACAACTACTTTAGATCCCTAACCTTATCCTAAACACAGTCTGAAAGGCCAAAACTTGGTTACAAGGAAGCACTAATAGTTGAAGTATATGCACACTCCCACAACAATCAAATGAGACCAAAAGAGATGCATTCATGCACTGAAGTTGAGAATATTACTCTTTCGTTAATATCATTTATGACGTCTTGACTTAGGTTAGATGTCGTAGCTGGGTAGAGACTAGAGCACACAATGGCAGCACCTCAGCAGCAGTTGGTAGAGCACACGATGACTCAGTCCAGTTTGTAGTAACAACATTCTCAACTAGTTGTAATCCACATCAAGGGAAAGGCAGCACTTATAGGAGTCCAAGAAGCACACTCACGGCAGTTAAAAAAGATTATCATAGAAGGAGACTCGCAAAAAGTCATGGCTGCCCTACAACAGGCAACCAGAACATGGATTGGATAATTGAGGGCATCATCAGCTACACAATTCTGAGGATTGGACGGCAGTAAAATTACATCGATCTCGGAATCGATGAGCGCATTTCATTGCGCAATGGGCAACAACCAACATGTTAGGTAGCATACCCCTGAATAAGATCTCCCAATGTCTGTTAGAATTCCATAGTGAAAAAGATCCACCCTTTTAGCTATTGTTATTTGTACTTGTAATTTTCTGTTCCAAGAACAATTGTGCTTACTGTCTCTAAGATTCTAATGAAGACTACCTGTTGAGAGAGAGAAAAAAAAGCTGGGTACGTTTCAGCATTTTTGCCTTCTTTTGTCTTAAACATCTGAAATATGGATCTCTACATGCTGACTCTCTCTGTTATAATCCTTGCCCTAACTGGCCGTAAAAAAGAAGTGTGCGTGATATGACATGATGTCTCGTAGCTTCTCGCAACTCTGAATTGTTACTAGAATTTTTTGATGTGGCCTAATGCTTTCAGAAGTATCATTCAATATTAGTTTATTCCTACTACTAAATTACTTGAGCCCACCATAACAACAGGGAAGCACGTTCCTAAAAGAATGGACATACACTTTCTTTGAGAAACAGACGTAGACTTGCTTTGACAAGGTTCTTTTTAACCCTAAATCGAAACGGCTTCCTCAGTCTCATAGACCGTTTCTGCATTCTCGCCAAAACTGGGTGCTTTAGGCACGAGTCCGAGCACCTTGAACATGAGTTGATCAGCATCAAAATCATTATTAGGAGTTGTCAATAGCTTCTCGCCTGTGAAGATTGAATTTGCACCGGCAAGGAAGCATAATGCCTGCTCAGGCATGGAGAACCGAACTCTGCCAGCTGATAATCTGACCATTGCTTTGGGCATCACTATACGTGCTGTTCCAATCATCCGAATCATCTCCCAAATGTCAACTGGCTGAACAAAGACAGAAAAAATAAAACGAGTCTTTTACATTGCTAAAAACACAAAGGTATGGAGAAAACTTGTGCAAATGTCGTCAAAGGAAAGAATATATTTTTGATGGTGAGGAATCTTAGAGACCGTGCAAACGTAACATGTTTTTAGCTAGTAGCACGTCCCCAGCAAACGGATCAGGTAAATCATTGACATTACACCAATGAGAGGTGATCCCTAGAAATTGTTAGCATTCAAGGATTCCAATCTTAGATCTCAAGGGAGCATACCACCAAGATTAAGACCCTTACCACTTGAGCCAACCCCTAGAGGTTGTTAAAGCAAAGAATATATATTAGCTAGAATAATGAATACGTGACATAACCACACAATTAATCAGCTGTTTTAGAAGTTCCCTGTCTGTTTTCCACACTAATGGTGCACACTTTAAAGTTTACTGACAATGACAATTTGCAGGATTACTACTAATACTACCATTCTCATTTAGGAATATTGTCACAAAATTACATAGATTATACAAAATTCACATAATCCCACTTTTAACACATTCCATTTGACTAAACTCAGAGGAGATCAATTCTTCAACACATGGGAATCTACTTCCGAAATAACCTCTGACAAATTTCCAACATAATCTCTCATAAAATAACCATACTTATGCTTCCTTACCTGATGATTTATTTTCCCTTACCTGATGTGATGATTTATTTTCCCTTACCTGATGATAAAGCCCTAATACAAACTACATATGATAAAACAAATACATCCGAGTACTGAAATCTCGAACTTCCTTAAAAGCTCTACATGCTCAGTATGCAACCCACACACAAATTGTAGAATGCACAAGAATTGCTAGATGTAATAACCAATGTTATAGATTTTAAGATGAACAGAATTAGATTTAGTTACCTTCTCATCCTGAAGAGGTGTGCCTTTCACTGCAATCAATGCATTGATTGGAACACTTTCTGGGTGAGTAGGGAGTGTTGCCAAGGTATGTAAAAGACCAACTCGGTCCTCTTCTGCTTCTCCGAGCCCTATTATTCCTCCTATTAAAAGAAAACAAAGAGTATATCATATTTTCCAGCTTAATTAAGCAAGTCTTTTTTTTTTATAAGTAAACAAGAATCTTTATTGAGTAGGATGAGAAACTAGGCAATGCCCAAGTACACAAGAAGTATACAAAGTGAGACACCTAATTACATTCTAGTAAGCTGAAAAGAAGATAAGAACTCATGGACATTCCCACCCTTCAATACAATAGCGGAAAACCACTGTAAAAGATAAAATATAAAAAAATTCCAGATTTCCCCCACTGCATGCTCCTTGTTGTTAAAGCACCTATCATTCCTTTCTGACCATATACACCACATTAAGCACAAAGGTATCATTCGCCACACTGCTGCCAGTTGAGCGCTATTATGCTTTCTGTTCAGCACGCTAGTAGTTCCACCACACTCCTAGGCACGACCCAACTCAGCCCGGCTCTATTGAGAATACCATCCCATAACTCCCCAGCCACCTCACAATGTAGAAGCAAATGATCTATCGATTCCCTATTCCTTTTACACATATAGCACCACTCCATGACCACCATACCCTGCTTCCTCAAATTGTCAACCATCAAGATCTTCCCAAACGCAGCTGTCCAAGTAAAAAACACAACTTTAGACGGCACTGAAACCTTCCAAATACTCTTCCACGGAAAGAATGTGGACGGCTGGCCTGTCAAAGCCTTGTAGAAGGACTCAACTGTAAATTTTTTTCTCCCCATGTGAATCCACAACATACGGTCACCCCCATTTCCTCCTAACTTTGCTGAATACAAGTAGCTGTAAAAATCTGCCATCTCATCAATTTCCCAATCCTGAGCATTTCTACTAAACGTGACATTCCAAGTAACCGTCCCGTTGGCACGACACAAAACATCTGAAACTGCAGCTTGCTGATTTCCAGCCAAATTAAATGCAGCCGGAAAGGCAATGGAAAGAGGACTCTCCCCACTCCAAGCATCGAACCAGAAACAAGTTCTTGCTTCATGGACATTAAGCAAGTCATAGAGATTCATTTATCTGTTTTAAGCATCTTTAAGATTATAAACACATGGGAGCTCAAGTTAAAGGCTAGGAGTCTAACCTGACAACAATCAAGGTTGTTCAAGCATCTGGATTAAAGATTTTTAAGGTATAAGAACTTTTTAATCCGGTACCTTCTAAAAATTTTATGCTTCGTACTGCAGAAGCACCATCCATTGAGAGAAGACTAAGGCCTCGTTTGTTTTCACAACTCATCTCATCTAATCATTACAATTTTTTCAAATTTCCACACAAAATAAAATAAACAATTCAACTTTTTCAAATCCTAAAATAAAATTCATATTTAAAAAATATATTCTTACAATATTTTATTCAACTTTTAATTTTAATCTCAATTCATCTCATATCATCTGATGATGAGATGATGACACGAGTAAGAATGATGATGCTTCTTCTGTCTTCTAAAGTTTCAAGTTGTCCACCATCTTTGATGACACAAGAGTTTCCAAATTCCACCATATCATGTAAAAAATCTTTAATGCGAGGTACACTTTATACAGAAGATATTGTTTCAGATCCAATCATCTTTGTCTACATCGGATGCACTGAATCTTCAGTAGGTAACTAGAGACTCTTCACGATTGATATAAGTGATCCCTTCTTCTTCATTCAAATCCTCTTTGACTATAGGCAAGTCTAAATCACCCTTGTCTTCTATATGTTTTCTCATAAGAGATTATTTTCTAATTAGGGAAATCGGCAGCTATATCACCAAATCCTTGACATTTGAAACACCACCGGAAGTAGAAGAATTTGAAGGACTATAAACAGCTACAACATCTGACTTATGAGGTACACTAGATACATAAGTCTTTAACAAAGGAGGCTTTGGCATGAAAAGATTCCCCCAGTTCAAAGCATGACCACAGTTGAATGATCGAAAGCTATTCCCACATTTCATAAGCTCTCTCTCTACCTTTATTACAAGATTAGAAACCACATTGTAGGTCCAAAAAGTTTAGAGCTGTACAACGTGACATATCTCAATTCAAAGCTCTCCAAGATAATGGGCAATTATTTTTTCCTTTGATTCCAAAATATCACATTGCTCCTAGGATATACAACCCAGAAGTACAGTCTTCTATATACAATTCTACTTGCTTTAATTTATGAAAATTTTTAAGTCTTGCCTACAATTTTCAGGTCAAAATTTCTTCTTGAGCACCTTCCTCATCTTTTTCCACATTGCAATTCAACTTTTCCTCTCACAGGCTGTGTTCCCACCATATCAACACATGCTTATTCTGTTTGAAATCACAATCTTCACCTTGTGACATTCCAAAACATCATTGTAAGAAACAAAAAATTTCAATGGTATTTGGACAAGAAATTAATTCGTCGTTATGAATTCCCCCTTCAAACTCCAAAATGTCAGTCTTGATACCATAATCTCGTCCTAGAAAAAAAGATATACTTTTTCATTGAATTCCAAGTGATTGAGCATTCCAAGCTAGTCTGGGACTGAGATGCAGCAAATGGAAAATGAATTTGCAGGACCTGTGGCTGTAAGTCACTTGGACCAAGTTCCTTTCCCTGTTTGTTTTCTACTTCCTGCAGTACTGATTATCTGGTAAATTTGCATTGCATTCCCACCAGTCGTTAATTTTTTTCTTCCTCCAAACATGCCAAACCAGGGCCCAGTTTAAACGCAGGATGTTTCCAAACGATATACTAATCACTCAGTCAAGGAGCATGATGACAAAACGGAGCTCCAGCACTCGATGTATAGCACACTAAACACAACTGGAGTTATTGTATGTGTCTACTGTTGTCCACCTCAACATTGCAAAGCTCAAGTTCACAAGATGCCCCTTCAACATCCGTCACACAGTGATCACAACCAGCCATGAAAACAAAGCTATGATACCAACTTGATGCTGGACAAATAGAGAATGAGAAAGAAACACAAGCACCACTCAAGAGAAACAAGCTCACCATCCAATGGAAGCCCATCAAAGAGATACAAAGTATACACGCTCGCTGCTCTATGGAAATCAGTACAATCAAAGAAGAAATCCTTATTCTGAAAATCCAAAAGCGTAAATTTTCATTCACTAACACTCAATGTTCGTGCCAAATGGCTACGCTTCACGAACTTTTAAGAAAACAGATAAAAATCCCTAAATAAGGAAACTGATGAAATCCCCCAAGTTCTTGCTCAAAGATGCATTGAATGATGCGTTATTTGTACAGTATCCTTTTGAGAATTCCAAAATGCATCACAAGAAGATCATGGAAATAGTCTTTAAACAATGTCCGTCCTCGGGGTTTTCAAGAGCATCATGGGAAGCATGTAGGAAGACAGTTTGAACAATCTCTTAATATTGGGTGATTACTAAATTAGGGAACCAAATCAACTCTGTTTGGGGAAGAAATTAAAATAGACAACTAAAAAGATAATAAATAATCTCTCACCAGTTGACCTCAGGCACACAAATTGCTGTCCTAACACCTGTACATTCCTAGAACGGCATGTATTCTTCCATTATGTGAGGGCACACTGGTGTCAATATTTGCCCCCTTTTGTGATTTTATGAACTTTTGTTTGCTTTTCAAAGAAGAAGAAGAAAATGAAGTAGAGGAAGAGAAGAGAGCAGCAGAATAAATTTAATGCATAAATTTGGCTAGACAACCATCAATTTCTGCATTATCATGCTTGATAACAATGCATTTAAGAGTTTAACTTAAAATACCTGAACAGACATTAATCCCTGCATCACGGACAAACTGAAGGGTTTCTAGGCGCTCATCATAAGTCCTTGTGGTGATGATGTTTGGATAGTATTCCCTCGAGGTATCAAGATTGTGATTATAAGCTGTCAGGCCAGCCTTCTTGAGTTCTACAGCTTGCTTCTCCTCTAGCATGCCCAAGGTGCAGCACACCTCCATCCCCATATCCCTGGAACATGAGAGATACCACTGACATATTTTAACAAGATGATGGAAGAACAGCATGCAACACAATGATAGCTGAAATTATCACCAAATGATAGCTGAAACCCACAAATGCCATAAATTCAAAATTGTACAAGGTTGCCATAGATGTGAATTTAAAAATTACAGGCCTGAAGCAGGTTAAATGCATGTGTATATGTTTGTTTGGAAACCATTAGCAACCATCTTGAAGATCTTTATTCTCTTTTTGTTTTTTCTTTAGTGAAACAGAAACCGAACAACTAAGACACTTGTAACTCATATTGTGAAAAAATCCAACAAACAAAAATAATAATAATAATTTCCCAAGTATTATTTTGAGGTGGTCCATGTATTATTGTGAGGTTAAAAAAAAAAAAAAAGGGGGGGGGCATTTCCACCAATTAAGACAAGAACAAACTGCCTGATGTACTTTACTAAAGTTATGAACCAGTCCACTGAATGAAGTGGTTCCTAGTAAACAACAGAAACAACCAATATTATTCTTTCAATGAAAGGAGGATTAAAAAAGTGGTAATCAATTATGAAATGGTTAATTGAGACCATATTCTAGACCAAAATTTAAACATATTTAGGAAGTTTCTAAATATCATTCTAACGACTTTTCTTTAAGTAACTCACTTCTCATCCCTAAGGCTGGTCATTAGTTGAACATTACAACTCTAAAAAACTGGTCTCTCCCACTATATGGGAAGCTTAAACTTTTCAAAACACATTCCACCCCATTATGATTTCAACGAAATTTAAGTGATCCTTTTATTTTTTATCAAAGAGGTGGATACGATCCTGGAATCTTTATAGAACTCATATTACATCACCCAAAAGACTTCCAAGACTCTAAATGCAGCTATGTCACATAATAGAGGAAATAATGGTCCAAGTTCTTTAGCACTATAGGAAATTCATATTTTACTTATGAGTATAAAGTGGCCCTATTTCATTTGTGTTTAGAATTTCCAATGATGTTCTCTTACCTTATTTCTTTTACGTATTCTAGGATCTGGGTGAAGTTGGTCTTTCTTCCAATAGTGTCCCTCCATGCAGCGCCCATGCAAAAACGCGTGCTACCAGCCTCTTTTGCCTGCCAATAGATGATAATATTTCCAAATGATGCTCCACAAAAGGGCAACAGATTATGTGCAGTGCAATAGAATGACTTTAGCAATATTTGATATGAATTCTATCACATCCAAAGGGAGAATATAATCATCTCATCCATAGTAAGTGGATCATAAAGCAGTGCCATCTGGTTATGCTGCCTAGGAGAGAAGTATATAACAAGTCAAAGCTTTGCAGTTTTAATAACTCAAACCAATTATATCAATCTATAATTTGTGAGGTTTACTGGAGGAGATTAGATTGTTCTTTTTTAATAAATTATTCCTGTGGGATAAAACTATTGACTCAATGGGATTGATTTTCATGATTTCCTTGTATCTATTTCTTCCTCTTAACTAGGTGTTTCCTCTTGTATATTCATGTGTACTTGGGCTATGCCTACTTTGCCATTATGAATAAATTATTTTACTTATAAAAAAAGGATATAATTTGTGAGGCCCTTTATTATGTTTTGCTTGTAAGTTATGAAAGTTTGATTGAACTATTCAACCCTACCTAATTAAAATAACTACCAAAGCTATGTGGAAGATGGTTCCTATATGTATTCGGTGGTGCCTGTGGCAGGAAAAAAATGACCGGACGTTCGAAGACAAGGAGCACACGATAGAGGAACTTAGATCTCTTTTTATTAGGACTTTATTTCTATGGGCCATAGCTATAGATTTTAATGGCCTTGATGTTCATGATTTTATGTTTCCATTGCTTCTTTCTAGATAGGTGTTACCTCTTGTATACCATCTTGTGCACTTGGGCTATACCTATCCTTATCAATACAATCGTTTACTTATAAATAAATAAAAAAGAAAACTACCAAGACGTTACATTCATAAAAGGTCAAAATAAAACTCAGATGCATAGCCAGAGGTGAGAAGTATATTACATTAAACGTGATCATCAGTGGAAAAGATATGCCTATAGCTTCTAGTAAAACAATGTTGCAACATCGCTTTGGTAAACTTTGTATTCTTCCAGTACCACAATGTTGCAATATTGCTTAGGTAAAACATGGTTTTCTTCTAGTAAAACAGTGTTGCAAATATTGGCTTCTAGTAAAACAATTAGGATATGAGTAAGATCCTAGCATACCAAAACTAGTACTCAATCATAATTCCTTAGTCTATTGGAGAACTAAACTTTCAAGGGCAGTGCAAAGCATCCAAAGACAGAAATTGGACCTTTCTTGCTGCCTGCATAACAGCTTCCTTGGTCATAAGCTTTTGTGCCTTCAGTCCTGTGTCATATCTAGAGGATTGCGGACAATACGAGCAATCTTCACTACAACCACCTGTCTTGATAGAGAGGAGAGTACACTGCTGCACTTCCCTAAAGTTGTGAGCATGTCTGTGAACTTGAGCCTAACAAAGCAAGAGTTTTCACTTGAAGGATTATAATTGTAGTACTTTAAATAACGGTAATAAAAACACATATTTTTTTCGTTCAAATGAGACACAGAATTGGGAAAGAATGAACCCTAAATGCAAATAGGGCTGCAAAATATACGCAAAATTTTTTGATAATTAAACAAAAGAGTTGACTTGCACAGGGTAGAAGCTGCATATTATGTTCATAGCACACAGCATGAAAGGTTATTTCTTCTCACTCTTTCCAAAAGAGTAAACAAAAACAGGCATACATTTTATCAGCAACCAAAAAAAATCCGACTTCGACGATTTTGATACTATTATGAATAGCATAATTTTTTTTTTCTTTTTGCAAAACAGCATCCCAACTAATCCCATGGGTGCACAGGCTGTGCAAGTGCACGGTAATTCAAAGGGAGAAACCCCCAATCCAATGGCCCCTAGAGATTGTTTGCACTCAAGGGGATTTGAACTTTAAACCTGGGAGCATACCCCCAAACCCAAGGCCTTTACCAATTGAGCCAACCCCTAGGGGTTTTAATTTTAATACAACATTTGCTCATAAAACTGCGCGTCCTGGGAACTTGCGCATAACTGATTGTCTAAAGCACTATTCACGGCTTTCTTGCATTTTCTCAGCAGCCAAACTAAAAAAAAAATAGACAAGATGGAAAAGCATGTATCTTTCGTCCACTCTTCGCAGAAGAAATAAAAGGAATGTACACAGTTACAGCCGAGAATTCTCATTTTCATTCTCTTTGTTGCNGCACTGACTCCATGGAAGAGTAGATCGAGGACAGGAGAATCGTAGATGGACTTGATCTCGTCTCGGGTCCAGTCATTCCTAGGACCTTCACTTATCGTTCGCTCAGCTTGAATAGCAGCAGCCGAAGAAGCAGAATACGAAGCCGAATAAGATTGCAGTAGAAGGATTGAGCTTCTCAGCCGGGGACCAAAGATTGAGCGAACCGAAAACATGTTTGGATTATAGGAAATGGAGGAGTCCTCTCAAGAAGGAAAGAAATTAAGAAGATAGCTAGAGGAAGAAGGGACAGAGCGGCTGAGAAATCGAGGGAAATAAAAGCAAATTAGCCACCTAACTCAATTATAATCAGTTCAGCGTCAGCAGTCGTGCCTGGCTCACAAAACTGAAAAACATAAATAAAAAAAAACAGTTGTACCTGCTACGCATCCGCATTGCACCAACTTTTATAAGTATCGGGCCACTCTGCCGCCAGAGTAGTCGTTCAAGTTGCCGGTTACATTTTAATTTTAATTTTAATTTTAATTTTTATATTTTTAATATTTTTAAATATTTTTAAAAAATAAAAAAATATTATACTACATTTAAAATTACTTTTTTTTTAATGACTAAGTTAAAAAAAATTTATCAAACAGTTAAATTGAATAGTACAACTTTAGAAGCAAAGTAATTTTTTTCCTTTTGTAATGAGCCTCGGAGGTGTTTGGAATACCTTAAGTTAATTTATAAATAATAATATTTATGAATCCTACCAAATATATTTGAATAATTAAAATATGTTGGAGATATATGTTTAAGGTCTTGTGTATTTTTGAAGATGAGATGAGTTAAGATTAAAATTAAAAGGTTAAATAAAATATTATTAGAATATATTTTTTAATATTATTTTTATTTTGAAATTTGAAAAAGTTGAATTGTTTATTTTATTTTGTATTGAAATTTAGAAAAGTGTAATGATGAAATTGAAATGAGATGAGATGGGATGTTTTTGAAAACAAACAAGGCCTAAATGTATAAAATAAGTTGAGATATGATTAACTTTTATAAAAAATTAAAAAAAGTAATGAGTTTTATCAATAATTGATTTAAGATGTATTTGACATCCAAACATACCCTAAGTGTCTATTTTTTATTACATGTTTGAGATTACGGTAGTAAATAAATTTATAGTGGTAGAGTTCAAGTAATAAGCTCAAATATTAGAAAGTTATTTACTATTTAATAATCATGTGTGTAAAACACTTTCAAAAATGTTAAATTTGTTTAGAAATAATATAAAAAATATTTTTTGACGTAGACATGTCATAAAAGTAATTTGAAAGTTGTAGTGTTGTGCCTATGATAAGATCAAAGGGCAAAACTATAATTCTCTAAAAGTTGTATGGATATTTTTGTCTATTGACGAATTTTTCTTTTAATGTTTCGCATTATTTGAAAAAGCACGTTTAAGGAAATGCATCAAAATTTCTTAAACATTTTTTAGCTTTTTTAAGATTTAAAAGTACTTTAATATTTAACACCCAAACAACTTAATTTTATAATTAAAGAGCTTTTAAAACGATTTAGGTATTCTTATGTATTCTGAAAATACCTTACTACTATTTATATTTTTATTATTATTACTTTTAATATATTTTTCTCTACTTTTTACTATTATTTAATATTCTATCATTACTTTTTTACTAATATTCATAAAATATATGAAAATACCTCATTACCCAAACGCAACTTAAAACATTTCTTAAAAACTCTTAACACAATCCCAACAGACCTTTAGATTGGGACAAAGGTTAGTATATTACAACCAGAACCATAACATATATAAAATAGATTTTACACTATCTATAATCGTCGATGTGAATTTTTTTAATATTATTAAATGTTCACAAATCCATACTAAGTTCTAAATAAGTGCTATGATATACTAATATGTGCTATATATTACACATGGTAGGTTTTATAAATATTATGTGGTATGTATCAAGACACTACAATGTGTGTGTGTGTCTCTTACTTGTAAAAAACATTAATAAAAAATCTAAGTATACAACTTAATACAAAATTTACTTATATATATGCATTATGTCATACGTTTTTTAAAGGGAAATTGTCATCATTCATTCATCAGAGAAACTTACATCCGTGATTGGATACATTCTGAAATGTCCCCCATCAAACATAACATCATAAACTAAAATAATGCATTTGGAGCTCCACCAGTACATTATTTCTTTTTGTGACTGGTCTGGTCTTCATTATTGCTGATACTATCTGCAGACAAATGTCCAAGAGACAACATTCTCCACCTAAACAGAGACTCAATATCGCAATTCATAAAAAGAAATGACTCAACCTCTACACACAAACGTCTGAGAGATGAACTCCTTTTTTTTTTTTAATTAACAATAAGGAAACAAAAAAGAAAAGCAGTAAGATAGATGCGAAAAAGAATGGATTACAGTTTCGACCAATTCCAATAGACTTCAAAATCTGTAATGGCCAATGAAGGCAATACACTTGTATGTTTTCAGCCACAAATGCCAAATTTAAAAGGTCTGGTGGTGGCGAGTCCAGTGATCTGGCGTGTGTGTCGAGAAGAGCTGTTGGAAAGGACCATGCGCAGATGTGGGCTGCGCATGAGAACCACACGCAGTGATTTTCATAAAACCACCACTTTCTTTTGAATAATTTTCGACCTGTGAATCTGCTTGTGCCGCTCTTGTCTCTCGGGAGTGGCAGGAAAGCTGTAGATCTGTCTTTTTTGGCCTTGAAGAATACAAAATAAAACTAAGCAAAAGAAATATTGATAGACAAGGTGGGTGAATGGAGGAATGAGGGAATGAAAGGGAGGAGGAAGAGGAAGCCGAGGCCTCTTTCCCTTTCGATGAAAATCAAATCTGGAGCCATTGACTTTTTATGAGAGAGAGAGGGGGGGGGGGGGGAGGAGGCACCTAGACGCCTAGGGTTTCACCACTGCTCCAAGAGAAGCCTTCACATTATGTTATACTTAAACCATACAATTTACCACATTGTATATCTAAATACGTATCTTAATATGTATTAATAGGGGATGTCATCTTGGCTACGAGCAAAAAAGAGTATGAAGTTAATGATCTAGCAGAAGTTGAACTCCTTGCTATGTTGAGGGGTTTGCAACTTTGCCTCCCCTTAGGCATTGAGGAACTTATCCTTGAGAGTGACTCACTCATGATGGTTACACAACTGAAGGAAGAGGAGGAACCCTAGTCTTTGTTGGGGAATATCATAATGGAAACCAAGCAACTTATGGCTAGATTCTAATGCTGCACTATCCAACATGTTGGGCGGGTAGGTAATGAAGCCGCCCATAATCTAGCTAGACATGCTTGACATGTAGATGATATTGTAACTTGGTGGGACTCTTGTCCAGACTTTATGCGAAAGATTGTATAGGTGGACAAGTCTGTGTAATGCTTTGGTTATTTTCAATGAAGTTTCTTCCTTATAAAAAAAAAATATATGCAGGAATAAATAATAGTATGTTAATAACTTAATATTAATATTCAATGATTCATTAATAAGAATAAGTTTATATCAAGAAGCATAAATAATAAAATTAAAATTTCTTACTATAGTTATTAAATTTATAATATGTAAAATATATAGAGCATATAATATAAAAAATTAAAAATATATATAATTCGGTTCAGCTCAATTAGATTTGATTCGGTTCCCAAAATATGAAATCCTAGACCGAATCGATTTTCGTGAACTTTTGATCTAGAGAACTAGAATAGACCGAATCGGTCGACTTGGTTCAGTTCGATTGATTTGGTTGGTTTGGTTGGTTTCTTGAATTATTCTTTCAACCCTAATAAGAACCACATCAGGATACTTGTAGCATAGCCATTGAAAGAAAATTCAGTCCATAACAACTTTGGAGTGCTATATTCTCCCACTTCTCAATCATTCTAATGTTTCTTGCGTGATAGGAACCCTTTGAAGCCAAATACCTCACAAGACTAGAAAAAGCTTCCTTGGGTTGCCACCATGGCATCTTGCATTCTTCTCCCTCCCCAAGGCTGCTGGGGATAACTTAATAATTCTAAACTTCAAAAATTTCCCATTAACATTACTAACCATCCATTGGATGATTGTAGTACTCTACCTTCCATGCATGTGAGGATTGCAACATTTTATCACAAACTATGTACCAGTTTCTTTGGGCACGACGTCACGAGAAGAATATGGGTTTGTTTGGAGTTGCGTTAGAAATTTTAGTAAGTGTTTAAATAGTTTTAAAATTTCTTTAACAATAAAATTAGGTTGTTTGAATATTATATATTAAAATACTTTTTAATCTCAAATAAGCTAAAAAATATGTTTAAGAAAAAAACATCATTTTTCTCAAATGCGTTTTTTGGATAATGCATAACTTAGTTCCAATTATATAAAAACTGTCAATGGTTGAGAATATCCATACAACTTTCAAATAATTACACTTTTACCTTTGATCTTATCACGAGCATGACGATACAACTTTTAAATGACCTTTTATGTCATTTCCATATATAAAAAAAAAAAAAAAAAATTTTATATTATTTGTAAACAAATGTAACATACTTGAAAATGATTTAGGAATGGTTACCATACAGTAACCTTTTAGTAGCAGAGTTTATTATTTAAACTCTACAAATACAAGAGTTAAGTTAAAAGTTATATTACCCATTGCAATTTCAAATGTACACCATGACTCGCATTCTCAATGTTAGCCTCACAAATAGTGTCTGTTGAATGAGCTCCTCAGCCTATCCTGTGCAAGTCTAACCACATAATGCAAGCCAGAGTGCTGGGGTTTCATGCCACTAAACCAAACCCGCTTGTGCCAATCCACCCTATGTTCGATATTATTCAAATTCATTCAAAGGCCTTTCTAGCTCGTTTAGTAAAGGTTTTGACCTTTTATCTTGAAGGAATCTACATTCAAGCAAGCCGCTCAATCATGTGGTAGTTAGGCCAGTTTGGATATTTAAAATATGTCAGTATATTGTTAATAGTAATAAAATAACTTGACTTAACATGTTTGATTAGATTTTTGAAAATGAGAGGAAAAAAATTAAATAACTATATTATAAAGTTAAAAAACTATTTGAATATATATTTTAAATTTAAAAAAATAGTATTATTTTTTGTGTTTTGTTTGAGATTTTAGAAATGCTATAATGATTAGATGAAAAAATAAAAAAGATCTTATATTTGAGTGATATTTAAAAATCAAATAGGGATGTGCACTTGCTTGAGCGTGTATAACATGAAGATGAATTGTGGTTGACACCATTGGTGTTAGTGCCTGTTTCGTTCCGGCGACCAATTACTTAGGCTTCATTCGAAGTTTGTTGTGATGCCCCCAGATATCGCTTGAGATCGGGTGGACATCTGAGGTATCGGGACATACAACACAAGGCTACATGCCTCCATTCATAACAATTAAAGATGCAATGCACCAAGCATACATCTAGCAATATGCAATATTTACAGCGGATAATATTTTTTTCTTTGAGCAATACTATGCACCAACTAATATCATCCCAAATGATTCTAAAACATATTACATAAAACGTGAAAGTGATATATATCGATGATTACAGTACAGGTCCAAAACATTTGTAATCTCATAAGTATGGGAGACAGAGCTCTATAAATACATTCACTAAAATAAAACTATTGGGCTAGTTCATCGAGCAACTTGCGTAACTCGACTAGGGACATCATAATGCTATCTATAAACATAATCATGGAGACCATAAGCTCTAAGTCGTGTTGGTGTTGCCTAATCGACCTCCTCCAATCAGCGAGGCTCCTTTCCATCTTTTGATCCAAGCGCATCGCCTACCATTCTGGGAGAATGAAAGTTAGAACTACCTCAATGAGATTTGAATACAAATATCAACAAGTTAACAGGAAATTTTAACATATAGTTTATAGATGCATGCATGGCAATAAAAGCATGAATGCATAATCGTAATCACAAATAAGCATGATATGACTTGACATATAATAAGGCATAACATGACATATATGATATCATAAGAACATAAACAATAGTTCCTTTACCAACATTCATACATAGGAATCTGGCAGTAAATTAGAAGTTAACTTATAGAGACTGTCACGTTACAGAGAAAAATGCATGAAATACGAGAAACTGTAAGTAGCAATTTTTCATAACTAATAACATAGAAATATTAATATACTATCTTAGAATAAAATTACTATTTTTTCCTCTATATGTGAGAAAATGACTATTTTACCTCTAACTTAAGGATTTTTACATCCTAACTCCAAAACCCACCAAAATTTACATTTCTAAATATCTAATTAGAAAAATTTAAAACACATCACAACTATCAAAAACACACTAAGGCTGAAACCTTCAAAGGCAAAAGATCTTGATTTTTGTTACAATTCTATCAACCTCATTCCTCATGCTTAAAATCAAAATATTGCAACATGGATGATCACATCCCAAGTTTAAAAATAATAAAAGATCAACAGACAAAACTCTCTTTACAAAAATCATGAAAATATTTTTAAAACAAAGCTCCAAGCTTCAACTAAAAACATAACCTTTGATTCCAAGGTTTCGTCTCTTTTTAAAATATTTCCAAGAACTCTAAAAGTTCAAAAATATACTTTCAATATATTCATAACACACTTCTAAGAATTATAATGCTTTGAATCATCAAGAAAACATCACAAAATCACAAGATCTAACACCAAACTTTCGGCTTCAACACTTATACTCAAAACCAATTGCCTTAATGTTTGGTTTTTTATCAAATCCTTTGATCCGAAACATTCCATAAAAAAAATAACAAACTAACAACATCACATAGTTAAAAATCATGTCCTAGAGTAGATCCAACAATTAAACTGAAGACCACATGGCCATATTTGCATAAAAACATCCATATATCCAAAAACCTCAAATTTGTGACCTAACCGAGTCTCTTCATGCATAAAAAAAAAAAAAAAAATCGTATCTTTAAAACCAACACAAAAAATCTTCAAATTAACATCCTAAAATGTAGATCAAAGACTTAGGATCATCATATAAAAATATCAAAGACATTGGAGCATGATTTTACCACAAAAAATCTAAACTTTTACAAAACATAAATTATTTTACTCCTTCGAGTTTCTAACTTTTTAGATCTAAGAACAACTTTCATCAAAACGTTTATAACATGCAACTCCTCATCAAAATTTCATATTAACATGTTAACTACACTCCATAAAAAATAAAAAATAAAAATCAAACCAAGATATTTACAATAACTTGATAAAAAATACCAAAATAACAAGCACTGTCTAGTTTACCACTCAAAATGACATTTCCAAGCTTAAAACAACTTTGAACCGATCAAATGACCATGAAAATCAACACAAGAAATATTCACAACAACTAGACTCAAAGAGGAACAACTATAGCGAAAAGAATTTTGTGAGAAAATACTTACAAAAGCTTCAAAAATGAACTCAGGAAAAATGTCCAAGAGAACCTTTAGATTTCTCTATAAAAAGGGTTTTGCTACATAACCTCTACCACACTCCACACGTCATATTTTTTTTATTTTTTAATATTTTTAAAATTATTTTTTATATTATTCTTTTTAAACTATTTCAAATTTTCTATTCATTATTCATAAAAAAAATATTTAATAAAATTAAAAAATAAAAAAAAATAAAAAAATATAAAGTGTGAAGTGTGCTTGAATAGTAAGAGATTGTGTAAATTTTTTAGGTACAATAACCAACATGGTGTGGCTGGCTGTTTCGTACTGGATTAAATTCCAGTCGTTTCGGTGCATTTCGGGTCATGGCTGGATTCCAACATTCCGGCCGGAATATATTAAGTGGTATTTTTGTAAATAAATTCTCGGCTTCCCTTCATTCTACCGAAATCACGGTAATCACCTTTGTCCTCTACTACTTATATCATTTCTTAGCAGATGAGTATGGAGTTGTCAGATTTTTTTTTATTTTTTATTTTTATCACTTTTGTTGTTAGTGCCGCCTTTTTTTTTTAGTGCCGTCTGGCTTATCAATGTTATCATCATTATCGTTCTCTTAGGCTAATATATATGCTTCATCAATATCCCCTTTTAACATGTGGCTGGTGAATATTTGAGTTGACAACTGATCATAGAAAAAAAAAATGAAATAAAGAATATTTGGATTGTAAAATTATTTATTTTGGGGTTAAATTGGAATATCCATCAAACATGAAATCATTATTATTGTAAATCTTAATTGGATTTCAATTCACTTTTAATTAAGATTCACTCTCATTCTTCATGGTTCTATTTCTTTAAGAGTTGGATTAAGAATTTAGAAGTATTATTATATTTTCAAATATGTATGTTTTTAAAACTTTATTAAAAAGTATTATTGAGTTTTTATGTTTTTAAAATTTGTATTAATGTTATTTTGGAATATATTTTTTCTATATAAATAATACTACTTATCATCCCATGATGTGGTTTTAAATTATTGGAGGCTATTTACTATATTTTACTTGTAGAGCTATCATTTAATGTCACGTCAAGGGATGTTAAGAAGATGATGATAAAAATAATGATAAAAAAATTTATCCTTTATATATATAACTGTTTAAATATTTTGTTTCAGTACTTCAACCGAAATAGTTACCGAAATGGAATTCAAAAATTTGCTTCTTACACAACTGAGGAGTGATGAGAGGATTGTGAATGATACTTGAGTGATGATGGCTGTGTCAACAAAAAAAGGGGGCAAAACCAGCTCATAGTTTTCTGCCCTTGGACTGTTGAGTGAGGGGGTGGTGATGAGGTGGCATTGGCCTTCACATCAAGTACAACTTAGGGCTGCTTTGGGCATTGTTTGGTCAGCCATGGCAGGGAGAAACTTCATCCACAAGCCTTGCAAATGTGGCTCAATTTCGTGGGCCTTAACCGAATGTGCCTCAATTTGGGATTTAAAGAGGGTTTGGTTAGGATTTGGGTTGCTATCAAGTTCAAATCAATTTTTTTTTTTTTTGGCCCAAGAAAATTTTTAAGTTTTAAAGTATTGAATAATGATGTCATAACATGAGTTTGAGTGGTTAATAGTATGTGAAAGTGATTTAATTAAGTGATTAAATACTAAGTTAGAAACCGGATCCATTTAGGGTTTGGAAGCAAATTCGAGGTTTGGGGAAACCATTTAGAGTTTCTATTTCAACCAAAATTCTGGAGTTTCAATTGGATTCCAAGTGTTTAGGGTTTCTTTATGGTTGAAACCGTCTTTGGTTTTACACAAATTGGATGGTTGAATGGAAAATGCTTTGCTTAGGTGGCGTGATCTTAATGCTTGATGCCTTTCACATTTCCATCTCATGGTTCCTCTTTGTGTCAAGTGTCTAATATTATTCACCAAGTGTGGCTAAGATCTTGCCAAGTGTCTAAATAAAACTTCTCTAACTTAATTTGAACATTTCATACTATGATTTTGGAAACCTTGCACTTGATACTACTATCGAGGTTACTATTCACTTTGAAGAAGTGAAAAATAACTTACATTGTAAAATCTTAAATAATCATACTAACCTTAGAGTGCAAATCATTTATCAAATTTTGACTCCAAAGTTCCTTAAAACAATCAAAACGCATTTTTGAATAAACGTTTCGTCCGAAAATTGAAAGTGAGTTTATTATGCCTCAAATAAATAAAATCGCACTTTTGACACCATTTTGAGCGACAATACTGACTATGCTAACAGACTAAAACCTATGCGATTGAGTCGATTTATGAGTGTTCACGAGATTCCTAAGCCTAAATAAATTCATCCCTTGAATTTTTGGCCGATTATTATATCCTCCCTTCCTAAAAAAAGATTTCTTCCTCAAAATAGATGAATAGATGACCCGTCCGTCGAGGGTTCAGGATTAGCAATTATTGCGAGTTCCTCTGCTGCTCGGTTGGATTCAACTTCATCCCATGCCATCCTTACTTTGAAGCTATCCCGGCCCATCCTAGTGGTCAGGTGTAGAGGCTGGTAATGTTCTTCATGAGGTAATGCTTTCCTCCTGTAACCTACTACATTCCTATCTATATCCATAACATGAGTGCGATGGTACTTTTGGCGCTCCATCTTCTGCATATAGGCGGCTATCTCCCTATTCAGTTCAGAAAGTCGCCTCCTACAACGCTCTTCTCTCATTTTGTGTACTCGCGATGCGGAAATGGTTGATTTCCTAGCAATCTTGCACTCTTGTGCCATAGAACTGCAAAAGACATAATCAAAATAGGGAAAAATAATTCATAGCACACACTACAAACGATCCACAAAAGTTCTGAAATGAAAACATATACTTTATTTGGTATAGATGCAAATGAAGTACAACATTTGGCATAAAAAACCTCGTACATAAGTGAATCACAAAACATCGGCTGAGCCGAGACCAACATAAGACAATGCAAGATTAGGTTCCAAACAACTAGGGTACTTGGCTCACATATCAACATCTTTCTCCCAAGTCACTTCCTGAACATTATGATTTTGCTAAAATACTTTGACCAATGAAAGCTTGCGGTTCCATAACTGTTTTTCCTTCCAATCAATGATCTGTACTGGCTTCTCTTCGTAGGTCAGGTTGGGTTGCAAAGGTATGCTATTAGGATCTACCACTGTTGGTATCTGATTCTCAAAACTCTTCTTCAACATGGACACGTGGAATACATTATGGATTCCATGGAACTCAGTTGGTAATTCCATATGGTACGCAACTGCTTCCACTTTTTCCACTATCTCGTAAGATCCCATGTACCTTGGACTTAATTTGCCTTTCACTCCGAATTGACTTACTCCTCTCATAGGAGATACCTTCATATAAACCCATTCTCCAACTTCGAATTCTATACTCCTCCTACGGTTATCAGCGTAGCTCTTTCGTCAACTTTGTGCCATTCTTATTTGTGATGCCCCTAACATCCATTTGGGATGGAATGAAGACTTGGAGCATCGGGATATGAAACACAAAATTACATATCCCTGTTCATGATAGTTAATATGAAATGCATCCTAGTATGCAATAATCGCTATAGAATACAGGTAAAAAAAATGCATGCAAGAATGAGCTAAACATCCCAAAATATTTATTTACCATAAACAGATACTGCCTCACTTAAGAGGTCCACATAAGTTTAGACATAAAGTGGGAGATAGAATCTCCTTAATACAGATACTACATAGACATATCAAATCTCTTATCTGCTCTATGGTGTATAAAGCCATTGCTATAAATACTAAAATCAAGTCCAGCCTCTTTTCAAGATCGGACTCATCCTCAACCATCTGAAGCCAACGGTTCATCCTACTCGTAGTATGCCAGTCTTGACAAAACTTCTACCATTCCAGTGGAATGGTAGTGGGACTACCACAACGAGAATCCTAAAATTTCAGCAAGTTAAACAACCAATTTGCACAGAGATAAGATATGCCTGATACATGATAAATATGAGATACATGCTAGATATGCAGAAAATCCGTATATCTCCCATCGAGATTCCTCAACATTTTTTTGAAAGATTTTGATGCACATTTTCTTACAGAGAATATTTTTCATTCATCTTTTCAAAAACATAACATTTCATCTTTATTAAAGCCAGCATTAACATAACATAACGTAGGGTATTGTCATAACTCCCTTTTATGCATTGTGAGCACCTGTCGGTGACCATAGTACAACTTATGTTGAAACTACATTGTCAGCAGACTCGTTATCCAATGTATTGGTATCATAACATTTCATCATAATATAACATATCATCATAATGTTTGTACCTACCAGCATTAGGTGCCATAAATTGACTTTGCTCCGGCATTCTTTAAAAAGAATCTATTCGAAGCTCATTGACAGTTCTTTGTTAACCCAGGGTTACCACTCCATTTTTATTCACTCCAGAGTGGACAGATGAGTTTTATTAGGATAATTGCCCATCTTAGCCTTTGGGATCTTGAAAAAATTTATTTTCATGAAATTCTTGAAAAATGTGTTTGTAAAGACCCGATCCAATAACCCTAAGGTCGAAATATTGATAATTGTATATGGCCAAAATTATATTTAATGGGCCATATTGGATAAGCCCATGAGCTATAAATTATCAATGTTAATTAGGAGTTTTAGTTGGACCCAATAACTAGATTAAATTTTATTTATTATTTATTGAACCAGTTAGACTCCTTTTATAATTTAAAGTTCAGCCATTAGAAATTTATTTCAATTTAAAATTACTACTAAT
Organism: Pterocarya stenoptera; assembly: GCA_003123785.1. NCBI lineage: Eukaryota > Viridiplantae > Streptophyta > Magnoliopsida > Fagales > Juglandaceae > Pterocarya > Pterocarya stenoptera. Next base: position 46,616 of record QEOT01004526.1, read on the forward strand.
TGAAGTCCTCTACGCAGTCACAGTCACTACCAATCCTACATTGAATGAACTACTAGATTATGTTTTTAAATTCAAACTCTCTTCTTGAATGATCGTGACTGAGTCCAACTTGAACTTGTTGGCACCCTCTCCCAAATCTGTTTATAAATATCTTCCAATCAGTCTGTTATTTGGAAAAAAATTATAAACCTCCATAAATGCAGCGACCGAATCCAAAATATCCAGTCCAGCATCGTGCATGTCCCACATTCACCACCCTAATAGTTGGCAACCTTATTCCCCTCACAACATCCCTCACGTTTTCTTTTTCCTTCTAGTTCACGTGATCGATTTCATGCCGAAAAGATTGGATTAACATTGCAATGTAAGTAGCTTGATTATAAATTAGCATTAGTACACATTAGCTAGTTATATATATTATTATTAAAGCTAGTTATTCGAAAGCTAATGTTTATGTACCATGCATGTCATGATATCTGCAAGCACGTCATTCATCATGTTTTATTCTGCATATTATAGTTATGTATGTATTATGTGTCTCATGCATCTAATTTTGTATAAGACACGTAAGCTTTCATAAAATCAAATGTAAGATCAAAAAAGCTTGATAAAATAGCCACTTAGATGCATGGTATCGATCCAATTTATGAATGGATGTGCGAGCCACAGATCTAAGCGCGGTCCATTATAGTATGCTAAAATAGTATTAGCAGCTTCCCTTGCAACCACGGGATGTGGCGTCGGTGCATAACCTTGTACACAGGATTAAGTGTGTGGGCTAGTATGATAAGTAAGATAAGTCAGATAAACCAAGATAAGTTATGTACGTCATAAGCATAAGCGTGAATGATCATGATTTTAAGTTATCAGCATGAAATATTTTATGAAAAACTTTATGCTAAGTATGTTTACATTATGATATGTTTCTTACTAAGTCATCGACTCATTTTAGTTTATTTTTATGTTTTTAAACCACCCCAGATCAGGATATTTATAAAGGTAGAGCTGCAAGACAGGACTTAGTCCAGGGAGGCATGACAGTAACCTAGATCATATACAGAGATTTTCAGTTATGATTTTTATGGCACAGACTTTGAGAAATTTAATAAATACTTTCTATTTTTTATTTTAGTATTTTAATATAAAACGATTTTATTTATTATAAGGAATCTTTGTACTTGACGGTTCCTTTAAAATAAAAATAAATAAATAAATTTTCAAGTTAGGTTCAGTAGTAGCACTTCTGCTCCCGTGATTTTCTAAAAAAAAATAAAGTATTTCTTTATT
>QEOT01004528.1:1635-23174 GCA_003123785.1 Pterocarya stenoptera
ACCATTTTCCTATTAATTACAGATTAATTAGTCTTGATCGGAATGCGTAAAAAACAAACCAAAACAAAGTAAAATGGAAAAATACGTACTATGTTTATGGTCCCAACTTCTTGATGTATTTTCAATTTTGTCGTGCTTATTAATAGGGTGTTAACTTTGAATGTTTTCGTTCCGTTTATGATACTTATTTGTTTGTTTGATTGTTTTGTTGCATTCCAATTCTAACTTCCTAACTTTGTTATGTTTGTCGTTATGTTTAATTATTTTCAAGAAAAGTATTGTGAGGGAGTAAAATATACCAGGCCCAAAATAGATCTTAAGGCCCAACCCATCAATAGGTCATCAATGGAAGACAAAAGAAGAGAGAAAAATGGTACAAGAAGGGACAAGGGGTGAAGGCGTCAGGAGGCATGCAGGTGTTAGGAGAAAGTGGGAAGGGGAGAGGGGGTCGGACACGCAAAACAGACATCCCTCACCACTATCGAGGGGCACGGAAGGATAGGGCCAGATAAAACAGAGGCATAGGGAGCCTACGATTTGTGGGGGCTGGTTCCGACTTTTGGGTTCTTCTTCGACTTCTTCTTCAACCTAAGAGCTCTAGAGAGAATATTTTCTTCTCTAGCAAGTAGATCTACATCTCTCATTGTATTGTAAGAAATGAGAGGATATGAGATACTGTAAACAAACTTATTATAGTGGAATCTCCCCTCCCCAAATCTCGTGGGCGTAGGCCTAGTGCCGAACCACGTAAGTTTGTGTATTTATCCCTTCTTATTTTATTTTTTTTAAATATTGTTCACCACCATAAATGTATAGACCGACAACACCGAATCACTGCCGGGAGCTCCAAACAACACCGATCGAGGCTAGCCCACCTTACTGCGTCTCGAGAATGAATCTTTCTTCTCTTTCGGACTGTGCGTTTTTGGGCGTTAGCAAGTATGGTCCTGACTTTGATTGTAGTACTTTCTCATATGAATTATCCTTATAATTCGTTTTGGTTAAATTGGGATCCTATCGTAGTTATATTTCTCTCCTCTTTAAGTAGTAATGCCAAAAGTCTTATGTTGCGCAACTCTCAAATATTTTTTTTTTAAAAAATAGGATCCATCATAAAAAAATAATTTTTTCATATGTTTTTAAATTTGTCTACTTTTATCAAAATTCATGAATGAGACTTGCACACTATATGATTGTACAAATAATTTGAATAGAGATATTTAAATTTGTTGAAAAATCTAAAAAAAGAAGAAGAAAGAAATAAAAAAATAAAATTTATACTAGTAGACACGCCCAATAGTTAAAGCTAGACGAGACACCAGCACTATCCTAAGAATAAATATGGACAGAGATTCTCTCGAATTTTCTATCCCACAAGTACTATCTATAATTAAACAGAGAGATACAACATGTAAACTTCATGACAGGAATCCAGAACATATTTCTCCATTTTTTCTCTTCAGACCAAGGGCACATGAGAACGGGTTAGGTGCCATGAATTGAACCAGACGGCAGACAGCAGCTTCCAACTGTTCCTGTGACATTATTAACATTAGCCATTAATGCATATATGACTAGTCCCTCCACCCTCCATACGCTCCAATCTTTACAGATTAAATGCACCAGCCTGTAAACAAAACGACCTTCCTAGGCAATTCCTACTAAGCTTTCAAATTCGATTCAGAAAGTTGAAAGAAAATGAAAGAGTGATTGGTGTTCACTTCGAATTTGAATTCCACCCGCTTGCATTTATTATGCAACTCAACAACCATGTATATAGGACCCAACTACTTTCGAGTTTCTGTCATAAGTATTAAGTATATGTAAATTGTTGGGTTAAATTTCTGAGATTTTTTTCTGCTTGGGTTGAAAGAATGAAGGTGGTATATTGTTACGGATGGAGACAAAGGTGCGGCGCACCAAACGGATGGAGACAAAGGTGCGGCGCACCAAAATCAAAAGGTGCGGCGCACCAAAAACAAAAGGTGCGGCTTGCACTCTGAAAATTGCTCAACTACTCCAATAACTTTCCTTCTCCTTTCTTGCTATAAATAGAAGTGTTGTGATGTGCAAAGCGTGTGCAAATCAGAAGTGAGTGCCGTGTATAGTGGTGCGAAGTGAGTGACAGAAACAAAGAGAGAGAGTTTGTAATTTCAGTTTTCATAGTGAAGCACAGCAACAGTGGACGTAGGCAGTTGCCGAACCACTTAAATCTTGTCTCTCTATAGTCTGGGTTTATTTTTCTGTCTCGTACGTGATCCCAACAACTGGTATCAGAGCGTGTTGGAGGATCGGAGTTTTTTTTTAAAACTCATTCTTGAAACTTGATCGAAATCAAGTTTTAGAAGTACCATTAGAATACACAGATCGAGACGAAATTTCTGGTGAAAATTTCATCTCAATCGGAGCCCGGAGTGAGCCGCACGCGCCGAACGCGCCGAAAGCCGTCGATCGCACGCGCCCCCACGCGCACACGCGCCGCACGCGCACACGCGCCGCACGCGCCATCCAAAGGTTGAAGACGAATTGAGCCAAGCCGATCCCTGAGCCGAGCCGAGCCGAATCCCTGAGCCGAGCCGAGCCGAGCCGAGCCACTGAGCCGAGCCGCGTCATTCTGCCACGTGTCGCACTCTGGTTGGCAGAAACTGTTTTGCCCCGTTTAAGCTCAATTTTGATCTGATTTTCACGATTTCGGACTCGTTTCCAGCTAATTCAAGCGTTCCGGACGCAACGGTGATCTTTGTTTCTTCAAATTTGGACTCAATTGTAAAGTTATGGCTGGAGAGGATGTTAAAGTCGCTGGTATCGAGAAATTTGATGGTATAGACTTTGCCTATTGGAGAATGCAGATAGAGGATTATCTCTATGGGAAGAAACTACATCTTCCACTCATAGGAAAAAAGCCAACTGACATGAAAGATGAAGAGTGGAGTCTCCTTGATAGACAAGTGTTGGGAGTCATTCGACTAACATTGTCAAGATCAGTTGCACACAATGTGGGAAAGGAAAAGACCACAGCAGATCTGATAAAGGCTCTTTCAAACATGTACGAGCAGCCATCAGCCAACAATAAAGTGCACCTGATGTACAAGCTATTCTACTTGAGAATGGCAGAAGGAACTCCAGTTATTCAACATTTGAATGAGTTCAACACCATCATCAATCAATTGGCCTCAGTAGGAATTGAATTTGATGATGAAGTACGTGCGCTGATTGCTTTGGCTCAACTACCAAAAAGTTGGGAGGCTATGAGAACAGCTGTAAGCAACTCTTATGGCAAAACAAAGATGAAATGCCAAGATATCCAAGACCATATTCTTAGTGAGGAAGTTCGCAGAAAAGATGCAGGTGAAGCATCAACTTCCAGTTCTGCCTTAAACCTCAAGACGAGAGGTAGAGGAGCCAATAAAAGTTCAAATCGGGGCAGGTCAAAGTCCCGAAGAGGCAGAAGTAAATCTAGGTCCGGAAAACAAGTACAGTGCTGGAATTGTGGCAAGACTGGCCATTTCAGAAATAATTGCAAGGAAGCAAAGAAGAAGAATGGACATGAATCCGCCAATGCCACAACAGAAGACCTCCAAGATGCCTTACTCATTTCAGTCGACAGCCAAATTAAATCTTGGGTGTTGGATTCAGGAGCCTCCTTCCACACTACAGCACACCGAGAAATTATGCAGAATTATATCACTGGCAATTTCGGGAAGGTGTACTTAGCAGATGGTGAAGCATTGGACATCGAAGGCATGGGAGATGTAAGAATCAATCTGCCCAATGGAAGTGCATGGTTGCTACAAAAGGTGCGACATGTTCCTAAGCTCATGAGGAACCTGATTTCTGTAGGACAACTTGATGCTGATGGGCATTCGGTATTATTTACCGGTGGCACGTGGAAGATAACGAAGGGAGCTATGGTAGTAGCTCGAGGCACCAAAACAGGTACTTTGTACATGACTTCAAGTATTAGAGATACTGTTGCAATTGCTGATGCAAATGCCAACCTATGGCACCAAAGGCTTGGTCACATGAGTGAGAAAGGGATGAGATTACTATTATCCAAAGGGAAGCTACCAAGGTTGGAATCAACTGATTTCGACATATGTGAAGGTTGCATTTTCGGAAAACAGAAAAAGGTTAGTTTCTTGAAAAATGGGAGAACTCCAAAGTCTACAAAGTTGGAGTTGGTGCACACAGATTTGTGGGGGCCATCCCCAGTCGCTTCTCTTGGAGGATCTCGGTATTATGTTTCCTTCATTGATGACTCAAGCAGAAAGGTATGGGTTTATTTTTTGAAAAATAAATCCGACACATTTAACACTTTCAAGAAGTGGAGAGCCATGGTTGAAAATGAAACAGGCTTGAAGTTGAAATGTCTGAGGTCAGACAATGGCGGAGAGTACATTGATGGAGGGTTCAAAGAATTCTGTGCTGGAAATTGGATTATATTTCAAAAGACTATTCCCGGGACACCGCAGCAGAATGGCGTAGCTGAACGCATGAACAGAACTCTAAATGAACGTGCAAGAAGCATGAGACTAAATTCAGGATTGCCTGAATGTTTTTGGGCTGACGCAGTTAACACTGCAACCTATTTAATTAACCGGGGACCTTCAGTTCCCCTGAAGTTTGATCTGCCAGAGGAAGTCTGGAGCGGAAAAGAGGTAAAACTTTCAAATGTGAAAGTTTTTGGCTGTGTATCATATGTTCACATAGATTCTACTGATCGTAACAAGTTAGAAGCCAAATCTAGAAAATGTTTTTTCATCGGTTATGGAGATGAAGAATTTGGCTATCGATTTTGGGATGATAAAAATCACAAAATCATCAGAAGTAGAAATGTGATATTCAATGAGCAGGTTCTATACAAAGCTAGGTCACAAGCTGAACCTGAGGAGCAGCCAAAGAAGCCTGAGGTTGTTGACTTTGATGTAACTCAAGTCAACACTGATCAGATCGAGGATCAAGAGAATGATGATCCACAGATCGAACAAAGTACACCACCCACTGTTATTCGAAGATCTTCAAGGACGATTAGGCCACCACAGCGGTTCTCACCATCTCTACACTATATTCTGCTAACAGATAGTGGTGAACCGGAAAGTTATGATGAAGCACTACAAATTGAAGATTCAATCAAGTGGGAGAAAGCCATGAAAGATGAGATGGACTCACTGATGTCAAATCAGACATGGGAGCTGACTAAACTTCCAAAAGGCAAGAAGGCTTTGCACAACAAATGGGTGTATAGAATCAAGGAAGAGCACAATGGTAGCAAGCGCTACAAATCCAGAATGGTCGTGAAGGGGTTTCAGCAGAAGGAAGGTGTCGACTACACAGACATTTTCTCCCCAATTGTAAAGTTGACCACGATCAGGCTAGTGTTGGCAATTGTGGCTGCAGAGAATCTACATCTTGAGCAGTTAGGTGTAAAGACCGCATTCCTTAATGGTGATTTGGAGGAAAACATTTATATGCACCAGCCACAAGGATTCTCAGTAAAGGGAAAAGAGAATCTAGTCTGCAAACTGAAGAAGAGCTTGTATGGCCTAAAACAAGCTCCACGACAATGGTACAGAAAGTTTGACAACTTCATGTGCAGTAATGGGTTCACAAGACTGCAGGCAGACCGTTGCTGTTATATAAAGAATTTTGACAACTCTTATATCATTCTGCTTTTGTATGTGGATGATATGCTCGTTGCAGGATCAAGCATCGAGGAGATCAACAAGTTGAAGAAGCAGTTGTCAAAGCAGTTTGAGATGAAGGATTTGGGTGCTGCGAAACAAATCCTTGGTATGAGAATCATTAGAGACAGGGCTAATGGTACTCTTAAGCTTTCACAGGAGGAGTATGTGAAGAAGGTGCTCAAAAGGTTCAACATGGATAAGGCGAAACCAGTAAGCACACCCTTAGCTAGTCACTTTCGACTAACTAAGGATCAATCGCCAAAGACGGAAGAAGAGCAAGAATGCATGAACAGAATACCCTATGCATCTGCTATTGGTAGTCTTATATATGCCATGGTCTGTACAAGACCAGATATTGCACAAGCAGTGGGAGCTGTGAGCAGGTACATGAGTAATCCAGGAAAGCAGCATTGGGAAGCAGTCAAGTGGATTTTGAGATATCTACAAGCCTCGTCAGATACGTCACTATGCTTTACAAAAGCAAGTTTAAAGCTACAAGGATTTGTAGATGCTGATTTAGCAGGTGACGTTGACAGTAGGAAAAGTACTACTGGATTTGTGTATACGCTGGGTGATACAGCTGTATCTTGGGCTTCTAAGTTGCAGAAGATTGTTGCTCTCTCAACTACAGAAGCTGAATACGTTGCAATAACTGAAGCAGGGAAGGAAATGATTTGGTTGCAGTCATTCTTGAAAGAATTGGGAAAGAAGCATGAAAAAGGTATTCTGCACAGTGATAGTCAGAGTGCTATTTTTCTTGCAAAGAATCCAGCCTTTCATTCCAGAACAAAACACATACAGTTGCGATACCATTTTATTCGATCCCTTCTCGATAGTGGACAGCTGATACTTGAAAAGATTCGAGGAACAGAGAACCCAGCAGACATGCTCACAAAAGTAGTTATTGCTGACACACTGAAGCTGTGTAAAGCTTCAGTTGGTCTCCATACTTAAGGCATGACTTGAAGTTGCTGTGACGCTATGAAGACATGAAGACTCATTTGTCTCCAAGTGGGAGATTGTTAAGGATGGAGACAAAGGTGCGGCGCACCAAAATCAAAAGGTGCGGCGCACCAAAATCAAAAGGTGCGGCACACCAAAAACAAAAGGTGCGGCTTGCACTCCGGAAATTGCTCAACTACTCCAATAACTTTCCTTCTCCTTTCTTGCTATAAATAGAAGTGTTGTGATGTGCAAAGCGTGTGCAAATCAGAAGTGAGTGCCGTGTATAGTGGTGCGAAGTGAGTGACAGAAACAAAGAGAGAGAATTTGTAATTTCAGTTTTCATAGTGAAACATAGCAACAGTGGACGTAGGCAGTTGCCGAACCACTTAAATCTTGTCTCTCTATAGTCTGGGTTTATTTTTCTGTCTCGTACGTGATCCCAACATATACAACTTTATACATTAAGCAGAAGGACGACGACTTCTATCACCATTAAAGAATGTCGACAAGTATTTCCTAGTCATTTCACAATTATAGAAAATACCTACAAAAAGTTGGTGTGCTCAACAGAGGAACTCAAAGAACAGATACAATACAGCAATGGAGACGAATAATTCTAAATAGAACTGAAAGAATACTTTAAAAAAATATTATTTGCACACTTTTCGTGGCAGAGACTACTGAAATTGCTAGCATTTTTTGTTTCTGAGTTTAGGAGAATATATAAAAAAAAAAAAAAATTATCAGTGAAATGAAGAGTCTTGTTTCCAGTTCAGGACTTCAGATCTCTTACACGCTTGAAATCTCTTCTTTCTATTCTCAACTGCAGATGTTCTAATTATACCTTCCATGATTAGGCAATCAAATTTAAATTAATCTAAGAAAGAAAATCGAAGAAGAAATAGAACGAAACTAGACATTTGATGCCGAGGACGAGTGAACGGCCTTGTTCTGTTTTCCCGTGAGCTAAAACAATGTCCGCCTTGCAAAAGATGGTACCTTTGCTTGAGAATCCAAATTCTTACAGCTCTGCCTTTCCTCTGCACAACACAATTCATTCCCTCCATTCTTGCGCCTTCCAATGTTAATCTCAGAAATACTCCTCCTTGCACCCCCATCTCCATTCTTGGCCTTCAAATCTTCTTCGACTACAACACTCCGGTGCACCGGAAACCGGAACAAGACCGCCCGCCTCGATGCATCTGCTGATGCATTAGGCTTCTCCTTATTCCCTCGGAGCCAAATCTTTGAAACAGAGAAGCTCTCTCTTTTGCTCCTTCCAATAGCACTTCCATTGCCGTTGGCATTGCTGTTAAGATTAGAACCCCGGTATGCTTCAAAATTTCCAATTGCTTCAAACCCATTGAATTTGAATTCTCTTCTGGATTCACTGTCACATTCAGACATTGCTAGCCTGTGGCCGGGCGTTAATGGCAAAGAAAGCTTCTTGCTTGATTGCTTCTTCACTGGGGTTTTAATGGGTACTTGCAACGAATAATTCTCATCCATTACATACTCAAATGAACCCATTGAGAAACATCTTCTTGCATCCACGTTGTTGTTGCTACTACCTTCACCCCCATCCACATTCCTGAATTTTCCCAGCTTAACAGGCACTACTTTTTCCTTTGAATTCACCGTCACTGTTGGTCTAGGATCATCTTTTGCACCCAAATTCAGTGACACAATGCGAACCCAGACGGGGATCGGTTCTTCCTATTAGAAGTATTATTCTTCGGATAGTTAGTTAGTTGTGAACCAAGTTATATTAGTTTCCTTAATTAGTTTTTAAACTTATTTTTCCTGCCTCTTTTTTGGTTTGTATAAAAGAGCACATATGTACTCTGTTTATTTTAATGAAAAGTTTACAGAACTTCACAATCCCTTAGTTCAAAACTTATCATGGTATCAGAAGAAAATTTTTCCGCGTAAACATGGCTTCTTCTTCTTCTTCGTCTAGTTCCTCTGTTTCATCTTCTTCTTCTGTTCTTGTGGATTCTTCTGATCCGTATTACCTTCATCATGGTGATAGTCCAGGCACATTACTTGTTACTTAACCTCTTACAGGTGACAATTACAATACCTGGCGTCGTTCCATGCTTATGGCCTTAACTGCCAAGAATAAAGTCTGCTTCATCGATGGATCTGTTTCACCTCCTTCAAAAACTTCTCCATTGTTTCAATCATGGACTCGATGTAATAATATGGTACTTTCTTTGTTGCTTAATTCTCTTTTTAAAGAGATTGCTGCTAGTGTCATTTATGTTGATTCTGTCATGGAGATGTGGTCTGATCTCAAAGAGAGGTTTTCTCAAGGCAATGGTCCTCGGATCTTCCAATTACAGAAGTCCATCGCATCTCTTACACAGGATGATCTTTCTATTAGTTCCTATTTTACTCAGATGAAAGGACTTTGGGATGAATTGATGAATTATCATCCTCTACCTATTTGTTCTTATGGTGGATTACGTACCTTACAAGATATGCATCAACATGATTATGTCATGCGTTTTTTGATGGGATTAATTGATTCCTATTCGCATGTTAGAGGTCAGATCCTTCTTGCTGATCTTCTGCCTCCTATCAATAAAGTTTTCTCTCTAATTCTTCAAGAAGAATGACAACGTGATATTGGATCTGTTTTGCTCCCAAGCATACCTTATGCTGCCTTTTCTTCCTCTACTAAACTTGTTCATATGGCCAAACCTTCTACTCGCAGACCTATTTGCTCTCATTGTTCTATTCCAGAGCACACTGTGGAGAAATGTTTTAAGTTGCATGGATATCGATCAAAAGGCAAATCCTCCAATTCTACATCCAATTCTCTACCTCTTGCCCACTCTGCTAATCATGTTGCATCCAATCCTTCGATGCCTCTTACTCAAGAGCAATGCCAAAAACTCTTGGCACTCCTTCATTCTGAACCATCAAGCTCTTTCACCACAAACAGCAAATCTAGCAACATCTCCATTTGATCAGCTTTCTGGTAAGTATTCCTTCTCCCCTTCACCTTCTGTTTTTCTCTCAACACAGCACATCTCACTTCATTGCCTCATGATGAATGGATCATTGATACTGGTGCCACGGATCACATGATTCATTCTATTTCTCTCTTCAAATCCTTTCAACCTGTACATGATTCATTTGTTAAATTACCAAATGGTATTTCTGTACCAGTTACACATGTTGGATCTGTCCATTTGTCTCCTCAACTTGTTTTACACAATGTGCTGTGTATTCCTTCCTTTCGTTTCAATCTCCTCTCTGTAAGCTTACGAAATCTTCTTGTTCTATAATATTTTTTCATGACACTTGCTTCATACAGGACCTCATCCATTGGAGAATGATTGGGAAGGGTAAAGCCAAAGAAGGACTCTACTTACTGCAAAAACCAGATTCACCTATGAAATGCTCAAGAGATGTGTCTTCTAATTTTGTTTCTATTTTTGCTTTATAGTCTAGTCATCCTACTTTTGACATTTGGCATAAGAGATTGGGACATCCATCTCTTTCTAGAATGCAATTGTTGTCCTCGATTGTTTCAAATTTTTCTGTTACTAATTCAAACATTTGTGATGTTTGTCTTCTTGCTAAGCACAAGAGGTTACCATTTCCTTCTCAAAGTCAGACTAAATCTACTTGTTCTTTTGAGCTTATACATTGTGATATTTGGGAGCCATTTCAATCTCATTCCTTGGAAGGTTTCAAATATTTTTTTACCATAGTTGATGACTTTTCTCGCAGCACTTGGGTTTATTTGTTAAAATCTAAATCTGATACTCGGGTCTTGTTACAATGCTTTGTTGCCATGGTTGAAACCCAATTCAATTCAAAGATAAAATTCATTAGAACTGATAATGGTAGTGAATTTTCCATGCACAGTTTCTTCTCTAGCAAAGGCATAATCCACCAACTTTCCTGTGTAGCCGCTCCTCAACAGAACTCAGTGGTTGAAAGGAAGCACCAGCACATTTTAAATGTTGCTCGTGCTCTCCTTTTTCAATCCAATCTTCCTATACATTTCTGGTTAGATTCAATTCTTACTGTTGTCTACTTAATTAATAGAATTCCCTCTCCTTTGTTGAATAATAAAAGTCCCTATGAATTTCTTTTTAACAAGCTGCCTTCTTATGCTCATCTAATATTTGGGTCCCTTTGTTATGCTTCTACATTAGCTCATAACAGATCAAAGTTTGATCCTCGAGCTAAAAGATGCATATTTCTTGGCTATCCACTTGCTATTAAAGGTTACAAATTGTATGATCTTGATGCTCATACAGTTTTTGTTTCCCGAGATGTTGTGTTCCATAAACACATTTTTCCTTTCCAATCTTTATCTCAGAATATTAATTCTGTTAAGTCTCCTGTTTCTGTTGTACTTCCTCAACCCATTTCTGATCAGTCTCACTCCCATATTCCCTCATTTGAATCTTCCTTATCTTCAGACCAATTGTCTTCTACTCAAAATTCAAATGGTCCTTCTTCTATTTCACCTGTTCCTCTTAGAAGATCTTCTCGAGCTCACAGGCCACCTGGATATTTGCATGATTTTCATTGCCAAATGGCATCTTCAAAGGGTTGCTCTTCTTCATCTTTCAATGAGGTTTCTGTTTCTGTTTCAAGTACTCTTTACCCTCTTTCTAGTTCTCTTTCATATTCACAATTGTCATCCAAACACAAAGTTTTTGTCATTGCCCTTTCTACTATTTTTGAGCCTAAATTTTTCCATCAAGCTGTTAAAATTCCTCATTTGAGAACTGCCATGGTTGAAGAAATCACAGCCTTAGAAACTAACAAAACATGGACTTTAACTACTCTTCCTCCTGGTAAAAGTACAATTGGCTGCAAATAGGTCTATAAAGTGAAGCTTAGGTCTGATGGAACACTTGAGAGGTATAAGGCTCAATTAGTTGCTAAGGGGTTTACACAACAAGAGGGTGTTGATTACTTTGATACATTCTGTCCAATTGCTAAGATGGTAACAGTTAAGTGTCTTCTCTCCATAGCAGCAATTAAGGGTTGGCATCTTATTCAATTATATGTCAACAATGCCTTTCTTCACAGAGAATTGTTGGAAGAAGTGTATATGACTTTACCTCCTAGTTTTGGTGATAAAAATGATAAGAGGGTCTGTCACTTGAATAAGTCTTACATGGATTGAAGCAAGCTTCTAGGCAGTGGTTTGCTAAATTTTCCTCTACAATCATTTCTCTTGGTTTTCTGCAATCTAAGACAGATTACTCCCTTTTTACAAAGACTTAGGGCACTAGCTTCATGGCTTTGTTAGTGTATGTCGATGACATATTTATTGCCAGCAATGATATGATTTTTGTTAATACTTTCAAAGCCTTCCTTGATCAAAAGTTTAAACTTAAGGATCTTGGACCTTTGAAGTATTTTTTGGGCCTCGAAGTAGCAAGGAATACATTGGAATTTCTCTATCCCAGAGAAAATATGCATTAGACATCTTATCAGATATTGGTTTCACTGGTTCTAAACCAGTTAAAACACCTACGGAACAACATCTAAAGCTGTCCAGATCTGATGGTGTTCTTCTTGAAGATCCCAAATCTTACCGAAAATTGGTTGGCAAGTTACTCTACCTCACCATTACCAGACCAGATCATACCTTTGCAGTTCACACATTAAGTCAGTTCATGGACTCTTCTCGGCTACCTCATTTACATGCTGCTCATAGAGTCCTTCAATACATCAAAGACTCACCTGGTCAAGGCCTCTTTTTTCCTTCCAATTCAAACTTAAAACTCACTAGTTTTGCTGATTCTGATTGGGCAGGGTGTCAAGACACCAGAAGATCTATCTCAGGCTTTTGCATATTCCTTGGCAGCTCTCTTATCTCTTGGAAATCAAAGAAACAATCTGTGGTTTCAAGATCATTAGCTGAGGCTGAATATAGAGCTTTAGCTAACACAGTTTCTGAATTAGTTTGGCTTGTATCTTTGTTATAGGATTTACAAGTTCATCACTCAAGTGCAGCAGCTTTATATTGTGACAATAAGTCTGCCATCCCTATTGCAACTAATGCAGTATTCCATGAACTTACAAAATATATAGAGATCGATTGCCATTTTGTTCGTGACAAGATTCAAGATGGTTCTATCAAACTCTTTCATGTCAACTCTCACAACCAGCTTGCTGATTGTTTCACTAAACCACTTGGTTTTCCATTGTTTTCTACCTTGCTCTCCAAGCTGGGCATTATTAACATTCATGCTTCAGCTTGATAGGGGGGTATTAGAAGTATTATTCTTTTGATAGTTAGTTAGTTGTGAACTAAGTTATATTCGTTTCCTTAATTAGTTTTTAAACTTATTTTTCCCGCCTCTTTTTTGGCTTGTATAAAAGAGCACATGTGTACTCTGTTTATTTTAATGAAAAGTTTACAGAACTTCACAACCCCTTAGTTCAAAACTTATCACTTCCAACTGAACTGGTTCGGCCAAGAGCAGCCTTTGGGATAATCTCTCTTGAGCTCTCACTTCCAGATTCAAGAACAAGTACAATGGGTGAGCAGTTGCGATTTGGAGAGAAATCAGGGAGCAAGCTAGCTCTACAAAGTGGGCAAGTGGAGTGAGACAAGAGCCATGTGTCAATGCATTCCCTGTGAAAGGCGTGGCTGCATTTTGGCAACAACCTGAGCTTGTCTTCGAGCTCAAATTCAGTGAGGCAGACAGCGCAGTCAAAGGGATTCTTCAACCCTATAATGGCTTTGTCATGGAAGATAGGGAGGGTGTCTATGATGGACTGGTCAACCCCAGCATCATGGAGGTGGAAGAGTTGCTGCAATTGCCCTTGAAAAGCGATCACACTCTCCAAATCATCTGGGTCTCTATTTTGGGGTCTGAAGAATCAGATCCTCCAACTAATTGCACACTTAAAATATAATGTAATTGCTTTATGCATTGTAATATAATGTAATTGTTTAGAATATAAAGCAAGTATTTTGTGTAATTGTTTTATGGATTGTAATATATTATAAGATGTGTAAATTTTTTACAAAACTACTAGGTACAACCGGCCTGCGTAATCGTGGGGTAACCGGCTGGCTTCGTGGAAAAGGAAAAAAAAAAGAATGCAAAAATACAAACGGAAAAGGCAAAGAAAGAAAGAAGGAAAGAAGGAAGCGGGAAGCAAAGTAAAAAGCTGATATTTTCTTCTTCCCAATAGCAAACTAGAGCACAACCAAAATTCATGATACATTGAAGCATTTCTCCACCAAGGAAAAAAATGTTCATCTCTTAGATTTCATTATTAACATATTCTCCCAAACCCATTTTAGATTTTTGCCAAACGGTAAAAGAGACATAAAAAATGACTAAGATTGTTGAAGAGATTCTCAGAAAATACACTGTTGGAGGGAGAGTTTATGAGGAAACTAAAAAAACCGAGATGCTTAGTCAACCTGCAGAAGAGGAGGCTAGTAAAAAGGGGCTTGAACTTGAAGCAACATAAATAGTAGTCAAGGAGTTTCCTGAGAAAGAATACATTGGAGGGAAAGTAATGGAAAAAATTAAGCAGCCCAAGATGAAAAAGGAGGAAGAAACTAATGGGGTTGTGAAGGAAAAGGTTTTGAGAGGGAAACCAGAAACAGTGACAATTGTAGCTAACAAAGTGCCTAAAGGAGAGAGAAGACCAAGAGCCCGAGAGTAAAATTGCAAAAGAAACTCAACCGATTGTTGAAACAAGGGAGCATCTTAATCGAACCTATGTTCAAGTTTTCCTCTTGGACTTTTGTTACAGAAATTATAGAGCACAACAAGCGACCTTCGTGGTCTGTACAGCAGGGGCAACCGCCCTCTCCACCAAAGCTAGTTCCTTGTATTTTGGTTTATTTCCATTCTTTCTAAAAGGAGTTTCTATCCCCACCCTTCAAAATATTGATGTATAGAATCACTCAGTTAAACTTGTTTTATGGTAGTGGTAGATAAGATGAATCTTCGACTAAAAAAAAAAGAAGCATAGGAAGAACAGCTATGGCAGCAACAGTGTCTCCTTCGTCGGGTGCCTAGGCACTTGACTCCGAGCAACAAGAGGCCAAGCTTCACCAACTACAACAGAACGAAAACTAGCCCATCTCTAGAATTCCAACCGAGCCTCTCTCCGATTTTCGAACCGTATATGCCGCGGTCACCTCCAAGTCGAAGAAGAAGAAGAAGAGTTAGACCATCTCCCTCGCTGAGCTCACTGCCAAGAAGGGATTGCTCTAAGTGGTGATGATGAAGTGGTCTTCGATGGTGGCTTCGTGGGTTTGTAGAGACAACCGAGGGTAGAGAAACGAAGGGAAGGGGTTGGCTTCTTGGAGAAGACGTTTGGCAACGGTGCGTTTTGAGACATCAAATGAAACGTTGCATTTCATCTCCACGTGGGTGACGGTTCCCTAAAGGTTTCCTAAGGGCGGTTGTATATAGTATTTTTCATTTTTTTAATGTATTTTATTTTAGTACTAATTCTTTTTATTTTGTAACAAACTAATTCCGGCAATCTTTACTTGTTGGAAAAAGTTTTTTTGGTCACTAATACTTATTTGTGACAAAAAAATATTGTCAAAAGTATATATTTGCTACCAAACAAATTTGGTCAACAGCCAACGCAACAGTTATTTTGGTTGCAAATAATTTTTTGCCGCGATTTATGTCACTGTAAATAATTTTTTGCGACACTAAAATCATATTGCGACAACAACAATGGCCGTTGTGATAGCTTTTTGCGGCAGAGCATCTTACTAGTTGCGGCCACTATTTGCAGCCAATTATGAAGCGACGCAATAGATAGCTTTGAGACGCATTTTTTCCATCCTCTAGCGGCGAAAATTAGTGGACGCAAAAATTATCCACTACAATAATTATCCACTTCCATCATTATGACAATTGAAAGTTTTGGGAGCACGTACGGATATTATCAATACGAAACTTCAAAATCTAACCACCTCAATAAATATATATAATATCCCAAAATATACTGTTTGCACGCGTATATATATATACTAGTAAGGCATAACGTGCTAATGCACGTATGTCCAGTTGCAAAAACTTGTTAATAAGTAGAAGTTTTTTGTAAAAACATGTACTAAGAAAAACCATACTAAAAAATATAGTTATGAAATGTAATAGATGGTAATATTCAATAAATTTATATATAATAATAATAAAGTAAATTTTATATGACTACCTGTCAATCCACAATAAGTCAAAAAATGAGAGTTTAAATCTATACAAATTCTCGAATTTAACTACAAATGAACAGAGTTTCATCTATATTTTAATATTTTGTCCCTGATCATAAAAAAATCTCATATGTTATCTGCAAAATATCCATAACTATAACATAGAAATTTTCACAAACACATTTATAACTACACATAAATACTTTGTACCTATATATTATGATTGAAAGTTTTCAAAATAAGTTTTAAAATAGTTTTTCAAAAAAAAATTATTCTTTACAATACATATTATAAACACGATCTGTATAATGTTTATAATTATAATACGACGACTTATAAAAACCAAGTCACAACTATGTACATATATTTTTGAAGTATATATTACAGATATTTCACAAAAACCATTTTTCAAAACACAAAGACAATCAAAATACTATTTCACAAAAATAATAATTCATTGTCTTTTTTTTTCTCTTTTTTTTTTGGGGGTCCATAAAAAAGGCTCGGGCTTCACTCGCTTTTCTAAGGTCCGATCCTTATCCCAATTGTTAAGCCGTTTGAATTCCTCAATAAACTGGAGAATCTCGGTGATTGCTTCATCAACAATTTCAAGGCATTCTAAGATGGACAGCTCGGGCAAACTCATGACCATCTTAGGTACGATTCTCTCCAGAGGTGCCGTGCTCTTATGCTTGGTCATTTGGGTTTCCGTTTAAGCCTGTAACAACTTCTATTATTCTGGGTGGAGAATAGTAGTGGAAACTACCACAGTGAGATTTCAAGAAATCTCAACAGATAAATAGTCAACATACAACAGATTATCACATGCATATACAAGTAAACCACAAATAATAGCAATTTATAAATAAATGAATGCATGGACATGAACTTGACATAAAAACTTTGTGATGTATGTGACCGACTTTTATAATCGTTATGGGTGTAAATTTAAACCGGAAAACCGGTAAACCGGTCCGAACCGGACCGGTTTTACCGGTTTTGAATTGGTCCGGTCCAGAACCGGTTCTTATATTTCATAAACCGGTCGGAACCGGTCCTGTTCCAGTTTTGGAATTTTCCGGACCGGACCGGTTGATAAAATATATATATAAAATAATATTTTATATATAAGTTTTATATATATTAATATATAAGTTTTATATATAATTTATAATTATATGTGAAATATATATAATATAATTATATATCATATATAAAATAATTTCATATTATAATTTATAAATTATAACATAAAATGTTAATCTTAAATATAAATATTTGTAATTTGTTTGATCATATGCTATTACTATAATTATATATAAGATAATGTTATTATAAAATAAAAGTTTAATCTTAAAAATGAAAATGTAATTGATCATGAATTATATAGCTATACTAATATATAATTTATAACTAATACTAATATATACTAATATATAGCTATATAATAGTCTAATATTATACTAATGTCAAATTTACATTTTAAAAAAATCGAAAAACTGGACCGGACTGGACCAAAAACCGATAAAATCGGAAGTACCGGTTTATGAGGATAACTGGTGCGTAATCGGTTTTGAAAAATACAAAACCGGTGATACCGGTTCAGTCCAAGATTTTATCTAAGACCGGACCGAACCGGACCGATTACACCCCTTATAAACGTCAAGCATCCCAACCTGGGTATCAAATCAGCCGAATGGATTTTGCTCCTGGTCTTTGTCGTCCCTATTCACACCAAAGTTCATCAGGTTGGTTGAATGAATAGCTATGTAGGCATATCATACACCTCGAAATACACTTTATATCTAAAATTAACAAATAGAGTATTATTTGTTAGTATTCACATTTAGTACATTCTAATTTTCACAAAAAAATGTATGTGGCTCCATAACTATTCATTCAGCCAACCTGCTGAACTCTAACCAACTTGAAGAACAACAAATGAAGAAAGGAAGCATCAAATCTGTAAGGTAAAAAGAAAGAAACATTACAAAACATTAAATCTATATTAATAAAATACACTTTCTTACTTTATGAATATTTATAATTATAGTAATAAAATTATTATTATTATTTATTTTATAGGGAGATTTATTTAAGACTTAATAAGAATGGTATTTTTAAAATTTACGTATAATTTTTATCAAAAAAAATATCTAAACGGGGCTTTAAATGAACTATTCTAAATATGACATATGTACAAACAAAATAAATATAAAAACATACTTCAAATAAAATCGATAAAAAAAAAATACCACAAAGTAGAGGAAAAATGAATGAATTGTAGGAATAGCACAGATGAGCAAGCAGAGAAATGTTGTAGAGTAAGATAAGAACATAACCAGCTGATTCATGACAAAGAACATATAAAGAAACAAAACATAATAAAATTAGGATTTTATTTATTGAATGATACTATAATGAAATATTAAGAATGACAATAAAAGAAATTAGGATTCCATATGTCAACATTCTACTTTAGCTACAAGTGCATTTATATAAGTATAGAAAATTTGAATAACTTGTTTTTGGATGGTATGGAAGAGAACATACAAGAAAGTAGAGAATAACTAAGCCTTGTTTATTTTAAGACTAAAATCTAAAATTTTGAAAATTTTGAAAACCTTTCATCCCATCATTACAACTTTCATAAATCTCCATACAAAATAAAATAAACAATTCAACTTTTTCAAATCCCAAAACAAATATAATATTAAAAAATATATTCTAACAATATTTTATTCAACTTTTCAACTTTAATCTTATCTCATCTCATCTCTAAAAACCAACGAGACTAAAAACAATGAGAATAGAGGCAATTGACAATAACCAACTTGAAGAACAATAAATGAACAACGGAAACAACAAATCTGTAAGTTAAAAAAAAATAAAAAACATTAGATCTATATCAATAATTATAATCGATTGAATATGGCGTATATTTATTACTTCTAAAATAAATATATAAACGGTTTAAACAAATTGTAATATATTACAACTTTTAAACGTTCTCAAATGTTGTTATTAATTTTGGATCAAAGTAGGAATTAAAGGGAAAAAATGCAGAAAAGAAATTGAGTATATTTTTTGAAGACTTTTTTTGTTATTATAATTTTATGGGTAATCGATATATTAATTTAGGTTAAAAATTATTTTTAACAGCTATCTATTTTTCGCATCTAAAGTCCTAAAGGGAAACAAAAAGGTCCAAATTTTCACATCTAAAACCTAGCCCCTAATACCTCTCATGATTCACCAAAAAAAAAAAAACAGCTCCAACTCCAATACGACGCCGTCAACAGTCTATTTTTTTCTCTCAAAACTCTCTCTCTCCCAAATCTTCTTAGTTCTTCCCCGTACTTTCTCCTATTGGTTTTCTCTGCTCTACCTCTATAACCAGCGTTCGCCATCATGCCGAAATCCTCTCCTCCTCTCCCCAAAATACAAGTCTTTCCACACGGCTATAGAGGCTATTTCTATAATCTCTCTCTCTCTCTCTCTCTCTCTCTCTCTCTCTCTCTCACAAGCTCGTTCTTTTTTTCTTTTTTCTTTTTTGACATTTTCATTGCTCTGTTGGGGTTTTTTTTAGATGCTTTTATTTCTTTAATTTTTCTGTTTTCTACATACAGATCGGAGTCACGCGATCTACAGATCACAATGGTGTTATTTTTTTTTTATTTCCCTATAGATCTATAGATCTTCAGATCTGAGTCGATCTTCATTTTTTCCTCATATTTTTTTCCGTTAATTTTTTTTCTTCCTATAGATTCGACTCGATCCATGGTGCATTTTGCTGTGTGGGTGACACTGGCACATTTTGTGTTGTGTCACTGTGTGCGGTATAAAATGGCTGCTGTGGCTGGGAGGAGCCGAGAGAAACACAAGGGGAGAGGGCTGTCGGCTGAGGAGAGGAAATGGCAGAACGGAAATTTGGGAATAGAGGCAACAATAAAATGGGAAGAAAAAATGTTAGACGAAATTACTGTTTCTAAGTGATTCACGTTTTATATATAAGTAGATATTTTTTTTTTACACAAATATTTGAAGGTTTGATAATCTTTTTAAGGGAGAATTTTTGCTTGCCAAACAAAACAAAACTAATGAATCCCTCGTTAATGTTCTAAATAGAGTAATTTTCTTTACTAGCTAGCCATTTAAAATCTCGTACGTTTGATTGGGCTGGCTCGTAGTACGTACCTGTATATTTGGAACCAGCTTCCTAATATTAATTAAGTTTTTTATTTTTTGTCATTCTACCATACGTTAGATTATCAAATTAAGTTTATAAATAGATGTAAGCTGGATATTATATTAAATGACGTCAATTTATAAATTCTAATTTTATATTTATTCTTTTATGCCTAATATTTCTATAATTATTTTTATTAGCAGCCAGGCCATGCAGATAAATTTCATACCAGAATTTTGTCGCTTTAACACATATGACGCCCAAGTATCATATATATATATATATATTGGGCATCATATGTGTGTTGTAAAGCGACAAAATTCTGGTATGAAATTTATATATATATTCGATTACAAATCACATCATTTATATATGTTTATACCCGAGCACGTACGATATGAAAGGAAAAGACTAGTAAGGCCTGCCCATTCTGCATTGAAGCTTACATACAAAAGCACATGATTTCAACATCAACTTGGCATCATATTTGATACATACAAGCTTCAACGTGTTGCTTATTTCATTAATGTTACCATATATATATATATATATATAACTTGTCACGTACGCTTGAAACAAAGAAGTACTCCATCACTATCGAGCTAGCTGCTGCATGCTTAGGAGGCCATAGTACTGATCTATATATCTTCAAACCCTGAAAATCACAAATAAAAAGAAAAACAATGATGAATTAATTTGCTTTTGATATTTAATGCACGTACGTTAACAAACAGAAGCAGTACTACTAAATTAATGTGCAATTTCATGGATCTAGGCTTACTGAGTATACTCAATTCTGATTTTTCCGGCATCAGGATTAGCTATTGTTGCGAAAGCTTCTTGAGAGAGATCGATAGTTCCCTGACATCCTGCTGGACAGTAATCGACGATTTTAACCACAACACTCGTATCCTTGCAAGGTTGTGGTACACCCTGATTTGTTGCTCCGATGCATCTGACTCTATAATTTCTCCCACAGGCTGCCCGATTTGCCCATATTTCATCGCTTGCAGCAGCTATCATGACACCATCGTTTTGAAATCCGTAGCACGAAGAGGCTGCAGTCAACGATAATAATTATTTGTTGAAACTCATGAATTAAAGGTTCTTATAAATCTGATCACGTAATTGGAGTTTGATGCATGCTGGGAAGTACACAGCATTTGCCCGCCCCATATATGAAATTGAGCATGCTAATTTGCATGCATCACACTAGCTAGCTAGATTGATTTCATATTCAGGAGTTTACTTTGATTGAGATTATCAATTTGAGCACATGAAGAAAATAAAGACTGCTAACTTGATGGGATTTTAGTTAAGTTGAATTATTAATTAAGAAATCTAATTAACTTTTCTCTAATTTCAATGAATCTTGTTAAAAAAATAAGAAACATGATAGTGCTTAAAAATAAAAAGAATTATATTTATAAGGCGATGTAAAGAATATGTATATTCTCAACGCTATTGACATGACATATATGATTAGGAAGCAAAGTTTAAAAAGTATAAGAACTTTTTGTACCGAAAATATGTCCAC
>QEOT01004528.1:30363-55106 GCA_003123785.1 Pterocarya stenoptera
TTTATTTGTCTCAGCCTCCAAGCTTTGTTGATTCTACTCACCCCAATCATGTGTGTCAACTTCACAAAGCCTTGTACGGTTTAAAACAATCTCCTCGGGCATGGTATATGAAGTTCAATTCTTACATTCAAGATATGGGTTTTCAATGATGCCCTTATTATGTTTCTTTATTTAATCTCCGAAAGGGTTCTGATGTTATTCTTCTATTAATCTACGTAGATGACATTGTGGACATGGGTAGCTCTCAGCCTCTCGGTGAGTTGCATTATTTTGTGGGTATTCAAGTTGTCTGTGATCCTTCTTCCATTACTCTCACACAAACTCTCTACCTCCTCTCTTTGCTGCCACAATTCGGTTTAGATGGTGTCAAGCTAATGGCCACTCCACTAGCTTTAGGAGTTCAACCTTCTGCTACTGATGGTAATCTCTTGTCATATCCTACCTTGTATCGACAGCTTGTGGGCTCCCTTTAATACCGCACCCTTACTCGTCCAGATGTTGCATATGCTGTCAATTTTGTGTGTTAGTTTATGCAAAACCCTAGGGACACATATATGGTTGTTGTCAAGAGGATTTTCAGTATCTGAAGGGTACCCTTAGTTTTGGTCTTCGTCTTACTTGTACTTCCCTCACTGCACTTAGCGGTTTTTGTCATTCTGATTGGACCGGCTCTTGAGATGATTGTCGCTCAACTATTGGTTTTGCTATCTACATGGGTGATAACTTGCTATTATGGGGGGCTAAGAAACAAGTTACCGTCTCTCAGTCAACAACCGAAGCTGAATATCATGCACTTGCCTCCACCACTGTCGAGCTAATGTGGTTTATGCACCTGCTCTAGAGTCTTGGCTACTCTCTTCCACCACCAATTCTTCATTGCGATAACATTAATGCCATTAACATGGCCAAGAATCCTGTATTTCATCATCGCACTAAGCATATCAAGCTCGACTTGCATTTTGTTAGAGAACAAGTTGCTCACAAGGCTTGTCTCCAACATATCCCTGGTCGTGATCAAGTCGCGGATGTGTTCACTAAACCACTTTGCTCTCCCAAGTTTGTACCCAATCGTCACAAGCTCTTTGTTGGACTTGTCCCCCCTTGAGCTTAAGGGGGCATGACAAAGCATAATATTTGGAAACGATTCCTTAGTCATTGTCGTGATTTTTGCCCCCGTGTTTTCTTCATTTTCTTGTATAGCTGTATATTTTCTTACTTATTACTATCCTTGTTATGCAATTGTATAGTTGGTAAGTCATTCTTCTACACATACCAACAATTGCATTATATCTCTAAAAAGAAAAAAAAAAATGCAAACCCTATTTATACGAGAAATTACTACAACCATAAAGAGATCTTACAAAAGTAAATACATAAATTAATATGGTTTCATATAATATGTTATATCTACTTTACAATAAAAATAGTTTTACAATGTGATATATCACATCAAATCACGTTAATTTATGAATTTGTAGTGTTAGGTTGCTGTCCTGCAATAATCATTGGGCGTGCCGCCTAGCACAAATCTATCTTTTTATTTTTTACTTCTTTTTCTTTTCATATTTTTTTAACATATTTAAATTTTTTTTATAAAAAAAAATACACTAATATACTAAAAATTAATTTCTTAATCATTAAGTAAAAAAAATACTTAAGCGATTAAAGTGAGNCATATCACATCAAATCACGTTAATTTATGAATTTGTAGTGTTAGGTTGCTGTCCTGCAATAATCATTGGGCGTGCCGCCTAGCACAAATCTATCTTTTTATTTTTTTCTTCTTTTTCTTTTCATATTTTTTTAACATATTTAAATTTTTTTTATAAAAAAAAGTACACTAATATACTAAAAATTAATTTCTTAATCATTAAGTAAAAAAAATACTTAAGCGATTAAAGTGAAGGATAAACTCAAACGACATACTAATATTTTTCTTTATAAATTTATTTTTATAAAATTTCTTTATGACTAAACATTAGCCATTTACGTAAGTCGTTAGTCCCTTTGCCTTCGCCTTTTGACTTTACGGGTTGGAATGATTGGAGGTTGAAGATGTGCCAATCACAGGCCTATCCTGGTTTGAGCACAACTGGGCCTCATTTTTCCTAACAACAAAGGTGGGCCGAGATATGGATCTCACCTAAAAATTAAAATGAAATAAATAAATAAATAAAATACAAGAAAAAGAAGGATACGAACATGGTTGGAATGGAGAAAAATGATAGAATTATCAACTTTTTACAATTTTTCTACCACTTTTAAATAAAATAATATTATTTTGAAACATTTATTTTGGTTTTGATTTTGATTTGATGTGTTTGGATTTAAAAAATATACTATTTTATTGATAAGTTGTAAATAAAATGTAAATAGGTTGTAACTGTATCATTGCCCGTTTCACAGGTCAGTCCACATACCTATATCTTACTTCTTCCATATAGTTTTGAAAACCTATATTTCAAAATGTGAAATCCTATACACTGCACTATTATTTCATTTTCATCCTATTATATAAGATGTAACACATTTATTATTATTAAATGATCATTTATTAGATGATTATTTATTATCTAATAATGATAAATATGTTATATCTTATAAAATGGGATGAAAATAGAATGAGAATATAAAGTAAAGCTTTCCTCATATAGAAAATGTGATAATTATAATATATTATATAATTAAAATTAATTATATAAATATCGGTTTTAATTAACTTGGCTTGATATAATAAGACGTGAGTGTCACATATCTATACTATAAAATTGCATAATAATTACTCTATAGATTTTACTTTTTTCCATTTTATGGTAACAATTGCGCACCCTCATCTAGTACCTATGTGTATTCATTGGCGGTGATTTAGCCTAAATATGTTAAAAAAATAAATGTGAAATGATATGTACATAATAATTGCACAACTTTTGCGCAACTAGTTAACAACTTAACATAATATTATTATCCATAAAAATTATAAGATAAATTCATTTTTTTTTTATATTCATATACATTTACTGATATGTCATATTTTGAAGAGAATTGTTACAACTACAAAAAGATTTTATAAAAATAAACTCACAAACTGACATGACTTGATATGATATGTTAAATCTATTTTATAATAAAAATAATTTCACAATCTAATATAGTACATTAAATTACGTCAGTTTGTAAATTTTTTTTTTTTTATAAAATTTATTCGTAGTTAAAACATCTCTCTATTTTGAATGGTTGCTCATTGTGGAACGTTGTTCTTTTTAACTTCACTATTACTAACACCATCTTGATTCTCAAAATCATCTAGCCTAATTTGGATATTAAGAGTATCTCATATATTCTTAGAATATCTCACTACTATTTATTATTTTATTATTATTTTTTATATATTTTTTATTACTATTCATTATTATTTAATATTCCATCTTTATTTTTTTATTATATTCATATAATACTTGAAAACACTTGTTTCTCCAGCAAAGCCATCACCAACTCACAACTATCGCTACGCAAGTCTACGCGTTTCTGCCGCATCATCAAAGCCAAAACTAATGATGCAGATTACCCAACTGTGTTTGGGAATTAGGCTGGTTTGGAGGGTGAGACAAAACATAAAATTCTAATCTCATCTCATTTCATTATTACATATTTTTTAAATTTTTATATAAAATATAATAAATAATTCAACTTTTTCAAATCTCAATTTAACTTTTTTAAATTCTAAAACAATAATATTATTCAAAAATAATATTTTAAACTTTTATCTAAAATAAAAAAAAAAATTATCATCTCACCTCTCAAACTGGGCATAAAGTTAAGCCAAGTCATACAACAGCAAACCCAGACCCCTCTCTCTCTCTCTCTCTCTGTGCATGAATTGGCAAAGAAAAAATGCCAAGAAAGTGAAAATTGAAAAGGGCTTTGTGGGTATTCGAAACCGGCAACATACTCGGCATGAATGAGAAATAAGAATAAGAATAATGTTATTATGTCGACTTATTTTATCTCTTTATTTTGACCGCTCTTATATTCTATTTTTTTTTCTTTTACTTATTGATTAAATAAATAACTATTAATTTATAGGTATACGTTTTTATTTTTCAAAAATATTTAAATTTGTTAGAAAAATATAAACAAAAGAAGAAAAAATAAAATTTGTACCAGGCACGCCAGCGGTCAAAGCCGGACGCAACACTAGCACTACCCTAAGAATAAATATGTATAGCGATTCTCTCCAGTTTTCTGTCCCACAAGTACTATCTATAATTAAACAGAGATAGACACCACGTTTAAACTTTATGACAGGAATCCAGAACATATTTCTCCATTTTTTCTCTTGAGACCAAGGCACATGAGAACGGGTTAGGTGCCATGAATTGAACCAGACGGCAGACAGCAGCTTCCAACTGTTCCTGTGACATCATTAACATTAGCCATTAATGCATATATGACTAGTCCCTCCACCCTCCATACGCTCCAATCTTTACAGATTAGATGCACCAGCCTGTAACCAAAACGACCTTCCTAGGCAATTCCTACTAAGCTTTCAAATTCGATCATGAAAGTTGAAAGAAAATGAAAGAGTGATTGGTGTTCACTTCGAATTTGAATTTCACCCGCTTGCATTTATTATGCAACTCAACAACCATGTATATAGGACCCAACTACTTTCAAGTTTCTGTCATAAGTATTAAGTATATGTAAATTGTTGGGTTAAATTTCTGAGATTTTTTTCTGCTTGGGATGAAAGAACGAAGGTGGTATAAAGCTCACAACTTTATACATTAAGCAGAAGGACGACGACTTCTATCACCATTAAAGAATGTCGACAAGTATTTCCTAGTCATTCCACAATTATAGAAAATCCCTACAAAAAGTTAGTGTGCTCAACAGAGGAACTCAAAGAACAGATACAATACAACATTGGAGACAAATAATTCTAAATAGAACTGAAAGAATACTTTAAAAAAAATATTATTTGCACACTTTTCGTGGCAGAGAGGGGCAGGTTTGGCAACCAAGATAAAATATAAAATTTTCATCTCATCTCATCATTACATATTTTTCAAATTTCTATACAAAATATAATAAATAATTTATTTTTTTCAAATATCAAAACAATAATACAAAAAAGTATATTTTAAACTTTCATATGAAACTAAAAATTATTTTTATTTACACGCTTGAAATCTCTTCTTTCTATTCTCAACTGCAGATGTTCTAATTATACCTTCCATGATTAGGCAATCAAATTTAAATTAAGAAAGAAAATCGAAGAAGAAATAGAACGAAACTAGACATTTGATGCCGAGGACGAGTGAACGACCTTGTTCTGTTTTCCCGTGAGCCAAAGCAATGTCCGCCTTGCAAAAGATGGTACCTTTGCTTGAGAATCCAAATTGTTACAGCTCTGCCTTTCCTCGTCACAACACAATTCATTCCCTCCATTCTCGCGCCTCCCAATGTTAATCTCAGAAATACTCCTCCTTGCACCCCTATCTCCATTCTTGGCCTTCAAATCTTCTTCGGCTACAACACTCCGGTGCACTGGAAACCGGAACGAGACCGCCCGCCTCGATGATGCATTAGGCTTCTCCTTCTTCCCTCGGAGCCAAATCTTTGAAACAGAGAAGCTCTCTCTTTTGCTCCTTCCAATAGCACTTCCATTGCCGCTGGCATTGCTGTTAAGATTAGGACCTCGGTATGCTTCAAAATTTCCAATTGCTTCAAACCCGTTGAATTTGAATTCTCTTCTGGATTCACTGTCACATTCAGACATTGCTAGCCTGTGGCCGGGCGTTAATGGCAAAGAAAGCTTCTTGCTTGATTGCTTCTTCACTGGGGTTTTAATGGGTACTTGCAACGAAGAATTCTCATCCATTACATACTCAAATGAACCCATTGAGAAACATCTTCTTGCATCCACGTTGTTGTTGCTACTACCTTCACCTCCATCCACATTCCTGAACTTTCCAAGCTTAACAGGCACTACATTTTCCTTTGAATTCACCGTCACTGTTGGTCTGGGATCATCTTTTGCACCCAAATCACCGGATTTATGCGATAAATCGATGCGTGCGGACCCAAATTCGGTGACACAATGCGAACCCAGACGGGGATCGGTTCTTCCAACCGAACTGGTTCGGCCAGGAGCAGCCTCTGGGATAATCTCTCTTGAGCTCTCACTTCCAGATTCAAGAACAAGTACAATGGGTGAGCGGTTGCGATTTGGAGAGAAATCAGGGAGCAAGCTAGCTCTACAAAGTGGGCAAGTGGAGTGAGACAAGAGCCATGTGTCGATGCATTCCATGTGAAAGGCGTGGCTGCATTTTGGCAACAACCTGAGCTTGTCTTCGGGCTCAAATTCACAGAGGCAGACAGCGCAGTCAAAGGGATTCTTCAACCCTATAATGGCTTTGTAATTGAAGATAGGGAGGGTGTCTATGAAGGACTGGTCAACCCCAGCATCATGGAGGTGGAAGAGTTGCTGCAATTGCCCTTGAAAAGCCGTCACACTCTCCAGATCATCTGGATCTCTATTTTGGGGTCTCCTGAGGAATCTAACAAGAAGGTGAAGCAAACCAGAAACAAAGAAGATGATGGCAAGAATTATAATGATGAGCAGTGTGCTTGGACTGACCTTGTTGTTTAATCTGAAGATATCAGATTGAAGAGTGGGTGGTGGAGGTGGGGGTGGCTGAGAAAGGAAATATGATTGTGTGGGAGGAGCAAAGTTTCGTTCTTTGATTTCGAGGAACTGCCGTTCCATATTTTCTAAAGAAAGAACACGAAAAACTCACCCAAAAATACCAATTTCAGAACGAATCATTAAATAAGAAGAGTTTCATGCAGTACCACCGACAAACAAATCCAAGACCAAATGGAGAAAGCCCTGAAAGAGCAATACTTCAACGGATTAGTTCACCTCAAACCTTTTTTTTCTCTTGCTGGAGAGAGAGAGAGACAGAGAGACAGAGAGAGGCTGGGAGAGATAATTCATTTAATTCAATGCGAGTTTTAGAGGGTAGAAATAAATGGTGCCAGAAGGTGAGATTTCGAAAAGGAGTAACCACAAATCTATCCACAGAGCCAACAAAAATAATTTAATAACGAGAATACGACTTATTAGCTACAAATTAGACCGTGAATCCCATTGATTGGATAAACAATAAAAATAAAGGAACAAAATGGGATGACTTTACTGCTTTCTTTTCATGAAATGGGCTATTCTGTTTGACTTCAAAGTAACCCTTGCATCAACCTCGATGCCATTTAATACCTCAAGAACAAAAAAGTAGTCGTCGGAACATATTTTATTTTTTTATTACACGTTTCGAAATGTGAACTCAAATGGGTTTGCCGTTTTCCCTCTTTTTAAACATTTCTTCTCACCCTGATCACACTTCTCGGTTCTTCTATTCCACTTCTAAATTCTAATATGTAAAGTCGGCACCGAGGAATAAGGATCATCAATCCCTCTTCTGGGCAGGACAAAAAATGGGTGGAAGTCACCAATTAAGTTTAGAGAGAGAGAGGGAGTATTTGGAAAGAGTAGAAACGGATGCTTCGAATATGGATTTTTTTTTTTTTTTTGCAATTGAAAAGTGAGGCAGTTCTCTGGAGTTTGTACCCCATAGCCTGGGAAGTGGTCAGTGGAACACTTTCCACACCTCTCTATCATGGATTTTGATATAAGAAATTTTGGTTGCTGCTTAAAGAGCAGTCACAGGTCAGTGCTAGAAGAGGAGGTCTCCATCTTCTGTCTCCCTGTGAAAACATGCTACTTTGGCTTTTATTAACTTTAATATTAGAGTATACAAATTGAGCATTGATGATTAAAAAGCTGCTAATGTAATAGGTAGAATTACCCCTGCCTCATTTCCCAAAAATATACTCCCCAAATTCTTTTTGGAAACTAGGCCCTGCTTTGGATAGTTCAAATGAAATGAGATAAAATAAAATATTTCGAATAGTAATAAAATTTTTTGAAGTTAAGATCAAATGAGATGGTTTGTAAAAAAATGTATGTTTGGATAGTGAGATGAGATGGGGATAGTTTTGACTTTTGGAATTTGATAAAGGAAAATACTAAAACCACAACTAGGTATTCCGCCTTGCTTTTTTTTTTTTTTAATGATTAAGTAAGTATTTTTTATTGATGTTGTGAATTTTGTCTTTTTAAAATGCATGAAAAAAAAAAGAAACACACGGGGCGGGATTCCCCATGTGTGGGTGTAGAAGCATTCTTTGATAAATGGGTGGGTCCTACCAATTATTGAGTAATAGTTATAAATATATTAATAAAAATAATATTTATGAGTAATTACAAAATCTATCATAAATAAATTAAAACCCCAAAATATATTGGGAAGTTGTTGGCCGAAATTACTCTATAATTTCAAAAAATAATTTCTCTTTTTTAAAAGATATTATTCTTAAAGATATTATTATTCTAAAAAATAATTTAAATTCCAAATTATATTGAAAAGTTGTTGGCCGAAATTTATAATTTTTCTTTCTTAAAAGATATTTTATCTATTTATTTTTCTATATATAAGAAATTCATCATTTTTTATTCTAATTATAAATTTTAATAATTTTGATTATTGTAATAAATAAGTATATGAATTATGTTGTAGATTTGTTTTAAATAATTTTAATCACAAATGAATTTTTTTCACCGTGTAGGATTTTTTTATTGTTTATGTCAGAAAATCTGTTGTTTTCTGAAGTTTGAGACAGACATAAATACAAATTCAACCCAATCAGTGGACAAACAAACGCAGGTAAGGCGTTAGGATCTACTACAGAGCTTAGAATTTGGAAGACAATTACTGGACAAAAATCTTAAAATGCAGTTTGGATAATGAGATGAGATGAGATAGGTTTTTATAAAAGTTGAAAATTAAATAAAATATTATTATAATATTATTTATTATTATTATTATTATTATTATAAAATTTAAAAAGTAAATTATTTATTATATTTTATGTAAAAATTTAAAAAAATTATAATAATAAAATAAAATAAAATAAAATATTTTTATTTTCCAAACGAGACTGCAAAATGTTCTCTTAAGAGGCAAAGCTTTAGAAAAGATTAATATCCAAACTCTCTAACCATTGGACAGATAACTTTTCTTTATCTACAACTATGCCAACTACATATTGGAGGGATAGTTTTAGAAACTGCAGTGTCAACGAAGCAGCTCCTTGAGGTAGAAGTGAACTGACGAAACGTGTGTTTCCCTGAATTAAGAACAGATTCGTGGAAGTCCTTTCCTATATCCCTAACCCAAAGAAAGGACAACCTCCACTTTAGCCATCGATTTTATAGGTTCTGTCGGATTAGCAAAGTCAACCTTACTGCATCGAAGAAATATTTAAAAGAAAGAAAAGAAAACAAAAAAATGAGGGACCATGCAGTTTAGGATTCAATACGCCTATGCCTGGTCGATGTATCTCCGAGACAGCTGTGCATTATATATATAGACTGCCACGGGGATAACGGCCATCCTCTTTCACGTACAACGTACGTGCGGTGAATAGAAGGGTGCTTCTCCAAGAAGATGTTGTCTTTTTGTTTTGTTTTCAGTACACCAAATCGAAGCCCAGAGTACTTTGTGAATGAAGAATCCCCATGACGATGTTGTCTGTGTCTCAGCATTTTTGCGAAAGGAAAATAATAGAATTCCTTCTACTGTTTATTTACTATTCTTTTTATTTTTAATTTTTAATTTTTTTTAATTTAATGCTTAAGGAATTGATTATTAATAAAATTATATATTTTTTTAATTTTTTCTTAATAATTAAATATGTTAAAAAAATACTTTAAAAATGATAAAAAAAATAAAAAATTTCAAATATAATATAAGTAATAAAAAAGTAGTGAACCGGTTGCAAGGTATCGTTACCCCTTTGCTAAAATCTATGCAAGATGAAGAATAAGTGCAACAAATACATACATGCGTGTAAAATTGTCCTGTAGGTATTGGATTGAAAACCTTTTTTTTTTCAAATAGAAATGCTATATATATAAAAATAAATTTATAAATTTATTTATATAATTCTTTTAACACTAAAATATTTTCAAATTTTAAATCATAAAATCACGGCATAGAAACTGTCACAAGAAGTTGATGATGTTGCTGCTAGGCTTCCGCTCGGCCGTTGTGTGGAGTACTACTTGTCAGGACAGCTTGTTCGATTACCTTTGCTCACTGAAACTTGCAAATTTTTACCCCCAAATTCAGAATTGAAACCCAAATAACAAATTACATCCATCGATATATTCGACCATTAACACTATAAATCTAACAGAAGCAATAGCTCTTGTGATGCACTTTGCGGACATAAATTGTCGATATCATTGTTATCATTCACAAACACTTTGCGGATAAAGTATACAAAGCATGGGCTGTCTTCTATGGTTAAGTTAGAGAGGGAATTATTTTTTTCAGTGATCAATTTAGAATACATTTTAAAATATTACCCGGTAGGATATTTATAGGGGTTGAGATATTTTACTATAGTATCGATCTTTCATAGGCAAGATTCTTGATACTTTTTTTTTTATAAGAGCCAGTAGCCACACATATAACGGCCTAGTCTCAAGTTTATTAATAAAACCTCATTTATGACGGAAGAAAACCATAGTAACATCATAACACTTGGAGATTTACAAAGATATATTGCTAAAAACTAACCCAAAACTAAGTGACAGAAAACGCTCAAAAAAAAAAAAAAAACCATAATTAAACATCAATTCTAACAAGCCTGTAAATCAATATAAGGAAGGCCAAGTTTATCAATCCTAATTAGACCCCTTAATAAAGGAGGGACCATAGTCAAGGACTCCCAATTAGTGGCACGATTCTTGATACCTAGTTAGGAATGTTACCTAGCTAACCGCGCTCGATTATGTTATTGAAAGTGTTTTTTCAGCATGGATATCTCGCTTGGATTTATTCTGCAGATCTTGATCTTACAAAGATACGATTGTTTAATATTAGTCATGGTAAACATGACATCCTAGTAGATCTTATCTCTAAACTCGTATATACGTTTTATGTAACTTTATCCTTTGTTCGCTTGAGATCACATGATCAATCGATTCAATCCCCCGGCCCGTGACTTCAGTACCATTCTTTGCTAGCTAGCCTTTCTTCACCAATGACATATCTATTCGCACCCAACCTACATCTTTGACCATGCCAGGTCAAGGAGCTAGGCAGAAATTTGTTTGACATGGAGTGGAGGACAAGGAGATCGGATAACCTGTTGACCATGGCAGGCCAGAACACTTGATCGATGACATGGATCGGTACCGTCCTTGTAAATAAAAATAAAAAAACCTTTAATTTTTTAGATTTTCTTTTGGAATTTTGCATGTGTCCTCGATCCCCTGTCCTTGTATGTTTAGATTTGAAATATTACACGTAACATGCACGACTACCTTAACCATCTGATCATTTAGTTTTTTGATATTGAACTCATGTCAAGCAAAGAAGACAATAGGAGCAGCAACTCCCAATCATTTTCCATGTCCGAAAAGGTGGGTTTTGAAACATTTTGAAGGGAGATCAAGGTTCCTACTTTTGTCGGTGCCTAGAAAACTTTTACAAGAAAAGATCATAGCAAACCAAAAATTAGGTAAATTTTGATATAAAATTCAATTTCCTTAAACCCAACTAATCCCATTCACTTGCAACTCTTTCGTCACGTCCCATTTCATCACAATTAATTCAAAGTCGACAGACGTTCATGTCTTACCAAACCAAGAAAATTAAATCGCCAGACCTTTGAAAAACCAGCATCGATCATTAGGTCCCATTCAAAAAAGAGGAAATAAATATGAATAAAGAGAGTATATATATATATATATATATATTTATCATGACCTTGGGCGTACATGCAGCAGCATGAAACAGATAAAATATATATGGAATGAAACGCACGCCCGTGTGCATACTGCATGTGATGAGGCAGATTTAAGTCGCAGTCCACTGTCCCACCCATTAATTGCCTACGTACGTCTTTGGTTTGTAAACGAGGTTGACGTGTGACAAATGCGCCCATGGACCTTTTTTCTTTCAATTTATTTTTTTAAGAGGAGGACAATATTCATTTTTATTGATTGGCCATGTGAACAAGGAGTTACAAAAATTCTAAAATTGGAATCCTATAAAAAAATTATAATTCTTAATAAAATCAGTTATAATTGAGAATGAAAGAAAAGAGAAATAAAAAATAAAAATAAATTGAGAATGAAAGAAAATTAATGATGCAACGTGGAAGTTCCTACGCAATTAAAAAAGAAGATACTAATCATGTGTATAAGTAATTCATAAAGAGAGGAAAAACTTACCTATTGCACCGAAGAAAGCAAGGCTATCAGCTAAGGCATTATCTTCTCTGCACACATGGAATATATCAAATTGGAAATCACTTTTAAAATGAAGAATGTCATTCTATATTGAAATAGGACCAAAGGGCAGCAAATTATATTTGAAACCAATTAACAATAAGAAGAGAGTCTGACTCCACAATAAGATCAGTAATACTCAATTGATAACATAAGGCAAGACCTAATTTTAGAGTAAAAAGTTTAGCATAAGTATTAGTACTGACGCCTTAAAAAGAGGAAAAATCAACAATAAAAGAACCATAATGGAAATGCAGAACTCCCCCATAGCCTATAGGATGAGGGTTGTCTTTGGAAGTGCCATCTATGTTTAACTTAGGTTAGGTTTGGATGTTGAGATAAGATGAGAATTTTTGAAAATTTTGTGAATAGTGTTAAGATGAAAGTTTAAAATATTATTTTTTAATATTATTATTGTTTTGGAATTTGAAAAAGTTAAATTAAAATTTGAAAAAGTCGAATTGTTTATTGTATTTTATATGGAAATTTGAAAAAGATGTAATAATGAGATGAGATGAAATAGACATGAGAAATCTCATCTCTCCCCCCAAACATAACCTTAAACATAAAAATGGAAAGATGAATCCATTTGATTAAGATGAGTCTTCTCGATCTAATAAGGAAGATATAGAAATAGAGAGTGTCCAAGGTGATAGCACTAGAGCTGGACACAATACCTTCCGATTTGAGAAGAAAATTGAGATCTCTCAACCATGTTTAACCCATGGAGTTTGTTTATTGTTTTTTAAGTCCTATTGTTGAGTGTGCTAGCTAAGACTTCACAACCATCACCTTTTTCAATAACTTAAAAGGCCTTTTTTTCAATTTTCTCTTTTAAATGTCGTGTTCTATGTAACGTACGATCACTACAATGATCCTTTAGTACGAAGAAAAATTCGTCATAAATTCTATCAGTCATCTTTTTTTTATTAATGATAGTAATTATAAGCTAGCTGGTTCTTTTTTGGTATTGGTAAGCTAAAAATTAATAAGTTGGCTTGAAAATCAAATAAGTAGTTGTGATGATCAATTTTTATAGGAAAATACTCTAGTTACAGAGTAATTACATAAAAATAATTATACAAATTGATATAACTTGATGTTATTTGTCAAATTGTAAAGCTACTTTCATTATAAAGTAGATCTAATGGATATAAGATGAAGTCACATTAGTTTATAAGATTATTTTTGTGTAATTATTTTGTGGATGTAGCAGTCTTGATTTCTATATATTTGCAATTGAGAAGTTGGTTCTTTTGGTATTGAATGATTTAATATGATACGTTAGATCTACTTCACAATGAAAGTAGATTTACAATCTAATATACCACATCAAATAATGTTAGTTTATAGATTAATTATTTTTATGAAATCTTTTTATAACTAAAACATTTTTCTTTACAAACTAGCTTGGGCCTTCTTGAAGAGTAATTAGCATGCATACTCTAAGTATATATATATATTTAAATATATATCTCCTTATACTTAAAACAACCTATTGATAAATGAACAATAATTTTGTTTGACATTTTCTTCTTTCACTTATGTCTCTCTGTACAACCTCACAACAATTATCTTCCTCACAAAATCACAAAATCATCGTAAATCATCACAACACAACAGAGCAAGGGAGAGGTAGAGGCTCGGCTGGGCATGGAGTAGCAGGGGAGGTGCCGTAGAGGGCTGGTGGTGGCGTCGTGGGCTGTAGGCAGCAGATCTAGGCCGTGCAACGACAAGAACCCATGAGATAGAGAAAAGCTTTGTGAGAAAGGGAGGCAGATCGGGGAGCCACGTCGTGGGTGGCTACTAGAGGCGGCATTGTGATGGTCCTACGGTGGTGGATTTGGGATCCCATGAAGAGAAGAGAGGGCATGAGAGGAGCTAGGGCTTCAACTGGAGGAAAAGAGGAAGGGGAGGGGTCGTCGATGAAGGAGGAGGCTGCTGCTGGTGGTGCGGTGGCATGGGGGTAGCAACGACAATACTACTGGGAGAAACCCGTGCGTGTAGAGGGGTTGCGTGCATGGGGTTAGAGAGGAACTACGGGTGGTGGGTTCCATAGAAGTAGTCCAGAACATGAGGGGAACTTGGTGGTGGTACTTGGTGGAGCTAGGGCTGAGCTGTGGTGGCGCAAGGGTGGAGAACCCGTGTGTTGAAACCCATTTTGGGTTGCTCGCGTGCGGTTGAGGGAGGAGCTGCCAAGGGGCTTCAACGGTGGGATTTGGTTGCCGGCATGAGGTGAAGCCGGTGAGGTGGTCGATGAAGCTGTTGGGTGGCATACGCGATGCTAGACTGCTTGAGGGAGGAGATTGGGTGAGAGAAATGGAAAACGTGCGACTGTGGAAGGGGAATGAGAGAGAGAGAGAAAGAAAAAGTGAGGGGAAAATGCTAGGGTTTGGGGTTTTAAATCCCAACCTTTCATCTTGAGTTATCAGATTTGATCTTATGGTAAAGGTTTAAACACTGATTTAAACTAACTTAAAATAGATAATTAAAATATAAATACCATATGATACATTTAAAATTAACTTTAATTTATACTATACTAATATTTCATCATTAAATAAATGATGAAGTTTTGCTAAACATTTTTAAGAGAATAAAACCATCTAATTAATTAGAATTTTCAACATAATTTAAATCTCATAATTAATGATGAACATGAATGAACAATAGTTTTGTTTGACACTTCCTTCTTCCACTTATGTCCATCTCTACAAATAATTAAATGATGAAGTTTTGCTACATATTTTTAAGAAAGTAAAACCATATAAATAATTAGAGTTTTTAACATAATTAAATCTCATAATATTCTTAATTAACTAAAATCATTTAGATAAAATGACTTTCTACAATTATAATATTTTTGAAACTTTCAAAATATAAGAGACTTACTTTATTGATGAAAGAACATGAGAGCAAGAACATGGAGGGTGAATTTGCTTCATATGAGCTCACTACATTTTCTCCATGGTTGGAGGTAACATGACATACATTCATTGATCTCTACCATCAAATATGGTTAATTTGTAGAGCTGAAACTTCCATGCAAAGCTTTAACATTTAATCGTGATTGTCTTTCACGCAGATGATCAACCCAAAAGAAATGTTAGGAGATATTGCGATTGGAACAAACTCTTCTTATTAAAGTAGAGAAAAATAAAAATTTGTAGATGCTTGCTTATATTAGATTTTATGTTCCTATACATTAGACTATTTACTAATCAATCTTATGTACTCTTTCAATCTTAATGAATGTGAACAAACAACTAATTCAATTATTCGATATTATGTGTTGCATGTAAGGAATCACACTTTATTTGCTGTTTGGACAAATTATTTTCAAGAATTTTATTTTTTCTTTCAATTAGGCAAATGTGGCAAACATGCTTTGCTGGTTAAACCACTGCTAGTATATATATAAAGGGCTAATCAAAGCCTAATTTCAAACTCGTGATGCATGCTCTAATTAAACGGTTAATGTGCAATTAATGCAAAGCAACGCTCAACAATTTGACCCGTAATCGTAATCATGTGCATAATTAAGGAGCTAGAAGACATTAACAACGACGATGCGAAAGTAATTACCTCATTAATTAAGTCAGGCA
The DNA here is from genome assembly GCA_003123785.1 of Pterocarya stenoptera. Lineage (NCBI taxonomy): Eukaryota > Viridiplantae > Streptophyta > Magnoliopsida > Fagales > Juglandaceae > Pterocarya > Pterocarya stenoptera. Next base: position 46,393 of record QEOT01004528.1, read on the forward strand.
AACCTAAACAACATTAAGTTTTAGTTAGGAAAATGGTGAAAAGATACTACTGTATATCTTTATAATTTATTTATAACAAGCCTATAACCCGCACAATGTACGGATTGTTGTGTATGTTGTGTATGAGGGAGAGAGTTTTAGAGAGAGACCAGATTTTATAGTGGAGAAATTTGAAACGGTTTATAGGGCGGTTTATTTGACAAAATGATATAAAGGTTGAAATAGTGCCTTTGGGTGGAGACTTGAATCGGTTTATATCTTTATATATAAGAAATGAAATGAAACTTAAAAGTTACAATAGTTCATAATAAAACACTGCTTTTAAAAGGATTGTAGCTCCATAATGAAACATTGCTTTTAAAAGAATTACCGCTCCATAAACAGTATACTTCAAGTTTAATGGGTAAAATGCCTACTTTTATAGATAAAATGCCACATCAGAGTCATATGACTTCGCTTAAAATATAAAATAATATAAATATTGAATTAGTGCTTTTGGGTGAAGTTTTGAATCGGTTTATATATTTATATGTAAGAAAATAAATGAAACTTAAAAGTTATAATGAACCTGAAACATTGTTTTTGAAAGGTTTACCGTTTCATAAACATAACACTTCAAATTTAATGGATAGAATGCCTACTTTTCTGGGTAGAATGCCATGTCGAAATTATATGACTCCGCCTTTATATATAGTAATAGATTATGTTTTAAAATTTATAATTTTCTTTATAAAAAAATATCATTCATAAAGTACTGATCAATAAATAGGTGGGTTCTGGTGAGGCCTTTCTTCTGAATTAAATGTCGAGATTAGATTTAAATCGATCCATCAGGCCCTAACCGACATATACTTGAACTTTTGGGTTTATATTGAACTAATTAATGAGGCCGGCCCGCCGCCCATTCCTTGGTCCAATTACTTTCCTAGTTTCTATTATTATTTTTGTTTTTATTTTTTTACCTTGCTTTAACGTTTTTTTTCTTTCTTTCTTTTGCGATGAAATTATGGTTGTTTTAACCACGAATAAGAGTTTTTTATAATAATTTTTTTTTTCAAATAAGACATAATTAAAGTTTTAAACAATAGATTTATAACATTTCTCCATACCCCTTATGCTTATAAATAATATTTAATCTTATAAATTAAAAATCTAGATGATGATCTGTTATGTCTTGTCAATATTCAAACCTCAATATGTTTATCTCTAAAACCCAAAGGAATAAACATTAAAAAAAAGCACGATTTAAAAACGGAAAGTAAGTACGTAGAGTTTATGATTTGATCACATGAAATTTTGAGTTGGGTTTGAAGTTACAACTTACAAATTAATTATGTAATACTTTGATGTTTGTTTTATAGTACAGCTCCACATACAGATATATATATATGTATATACTCTATTATAATAAGTGACTGTCTAACTGTGAATAGTAATTTTTGTTATTTTTCCGTTAACTTTTCTTATTTTTCCATGAAGTCCTATTTTACTAAAAGGCTCTTAAAACCCTCGGTCATTTAATGTATAGCTACCTTGTAGAATTTAATGAATGATCTTGTTTTACCAATAGGTCCTTAAGACTCTTGACCATTTGACGTGTAACTCTCTTGTATAATTTAATGAAAGATCATGTTTTACTAAAAAACTCTTAATAGTCTCACAGTTTGATACTTTGCTGAAATTTAGATTTTTTATTAATCTTGATTTTTTATCTTTCTTTAATTTTGTATTTTTTTTCCAGATAAATAAATTACTAATTTATTTATTTATTTTTATTTAAATTATTATGTCAGATGCATCCCGAGACTAACGCATCCAGAGCTGTTTCATATATATATATATATATATATATATAACTTTTCATTTCTTGGCCAAAACACAATTGGCCGGCCTGAACTTGCTTCTCTTTTATGCAACTTGAAAGTTGAAACGCAGAATGATGGGCAATCAATGACCAGAAGGCGCTCATGCTAGAAAAGGAAGATTTATTCACGGGTAAAAACGTGCGCGCAAAATACGATGGCAGGCATCATATATACTCGTGAAGTGTTGGCAACGTTCATTTATTTTTTCTTACAATCTTGAGGAAAATTCAGAACTATTTTTGTTATCTTTCTTTTAAAGAATAATTAGCTTGAGGTCGGTAGAAAAATAAAATAGAAAATAGACAAATATATAGAGAAGAGATGAGAGGAGGGTGAGAGACTTTGAAAGCTATATTTTTGCTATTCTCAGTTGTACTTGACTGCATAATATATGTCTATTTATTGGAGAATGAGGATCCAAAGCTAGAGAGACACGAGTCTGCATTAAGTGCACAAGTGAACGCATTCAAAAAAGTTTCCAATGACATCCCAATGGCAACGATGGTAGACGGAGATGGCTATTCAGGCATGGTTACGTAGATGGCAAAGATAACGGTGCAAACGACGATTTGGATGCCGTATAATCATTACAGTATTACTCCCTGTTTCTTTTTTTTTTTTCTTTTTTTCTAAGCATGCAAACTTCATTAAAATAAAAGATGATACATGTTAGAAGGAGTGAGATTTCTCAACAAAATACTCCAAAATAACAAATACAGTGCAAAAGTGATGGAAAAAATAAACAGGTTCTGAGACCAATTTTTTTATTTTTACCTAAGCCCTACTAAGAGGGAACTGTCTTAAAAGACGTTTTGAAGGTAAGCCACCGCTAGAAGCGGTGCAGGTGGATGCACTGTAGTTGAAAGTCTTAACATATTTGTTGGTGAGGTCCTTAGTCTCTCTCACAATATTACCGGTTAGGGAAAGCAATAATTCGAATAGACCGGCAAGGGAAGAGCAGATCTGCAACGGAAGAACAGTCAACCCACACCTCTGGAGTGTCGCGTGAGGACCACGCGCCGGTAGAATGGAAGAGGCGTCTGGCCGATCTGAAGGATCGGAGAGTGGAGATTCTGCTAGTCTGACGTATGTAGCCGGCAGAGCTGCCGGAGTGCGGTGGCACATGAAGACCACGTGCAGAAACAAACCGCGCGTTAGGGCCATGCGCCGACATTTTGGGTGCAATTTCACGTCATCCCAGTAGATCGGCGAGAGGCGAACGTCGTGGTGGGGCGCATGTCAACTATTCATGGCCAGAGTGCAACAGATTTGAGAAAATCCATGTCGGTGGAAAAACACTACTATAAAAATATATTTACAAATAGGTAGTGGAAATAAAGAGGAAAACGAAAAGGAAATGGAGAGGAAGGTGGAGCCAAGGCTCTTCGGCGATGGCTATTTGAGGGATTTGTGTTCTTTCTAGAAAGAAGGCAGAGCTTCTCTATCTAAAATGGTGGAAATGACGGCCTAGTCTTACTCCATGTTATTTCTTAAATAAAGTTATGAAAAAATTGGAGTAATGAATGATACCAATTGATTTATACAATCAACTCAGTATGATAGATAATAAGTCTTATTTCCGCACATACTAGAATATCATAAATATATTTTAAATATAGTAATATTCTAATATATATAATATGAAGTGAAAGTCTAAGTACTTCGATTCCCTGGGATGGGAAGTTCCATAGGATATTGTTTCGAGTTTTCCATGCGTATGAGGGTTATATATCCTCCCGTAATTCTGTTAAGAACTGATGAGTTATAATTTGACATCTAAACTAAAACAACCTCATAAGATAAGGTGTATATATATAATTCGAAGTATTAGATATATATATTAATGGAATCTGATGAACTTAGTTCAAGCTAGCTCATGATTAGGGATGTAAATTTTAATCGAAAAACCGGACTGACCGGCCTGGACCAGTGGCATCGGTCTGGTTTTGGACCGATCCGATCTAGAACTGGTTTCTAAAATGCCAAAACCGGCCGGAACTCAGTTCTATAATTTTTAGGACTAGACCGGACCATTTCACTATAATATATATTTAAATTAATTTCTTTAATATTATATATAATATTTTTTTACATTATCTAAAATAATATAAATTATAATTATATATAAGATATTATATAATTATCACTATGACCATATATTATTATATAGAATTAATATCAATATTAGTATAGTATATAGTATTAGTAATAATGTAGTATCAATGTATTATTATATGATATATAATACATATTCCATAATGTATAACATATAGTATTAGTATCTCTATATCATCATATTATATATATACACAATATATATATACGCACTATATGTAGTAGTAACACTATAATAGTATAATATATAGTATTAGAATATATTAATATATTATAACAGTTATAACATAATATATGTCTAATAGTATAGTTAACTTAATATGTTAGTATTAATATCATTATTAGTATAATATATAGTATTAGTAATAATTTAATATCAATTTATAGGCTTATAGCAACTTTTTTTTTACAACAGATTTTTTTGTTTTAGTTGTTGTTTAATAGCAGTTTTTTTATAGCATAATTTTTTTTACACAGTAGATTTATTTATAAAGCTTATTTTTTATAGCAGAATTTTTTTTTTTTACATAGCATATATTTCTTATAAAGCATATTTTTGTAAATAGTAACAGATTATTAATAAAACAGATTTTTTTAAAGCAATTTTTTTAATATAAACAGATTTTTTATGACAAATTTTTATTTTATTAAAATCGAAAAACTGGACTAAACCAGATTGGAAATCGGTAAAACTGGAGGTATCGGTTTAGGAGGGTAACCGGTACATAATTAGTTTTGAAAAATACAAAATCGGTGCATACCAGTTCGGTCTTAAATTTTATCTAAAATTGAATCGGACCAATTACACCCCTACTCATGATAACTTGCCGGCCAAAAAAAGTTGGTTCACTTTGTATTCATGCTTGAAAGCCGAAGATGACATCTTAAACTTTATTCAAAGCAATGGAAAAGTTAGAGAAGTGGCCGGCCATATTGTCATTAGGGTTTTTCTTATTCTTCTTATTCATTTTTTTCTTTTTCTTTTTAAAAAAATNCATTACTATTTATAGATCAGAACTTAACATCCAAACGTAATCTAAGTCTCGTGCTTTCTATATTACTTAGAAAGCTATTTGAGCATCTAAAAAATCGCTTTAAAATCAATAGTTTTAAGATAATATTGATCTTAAAAATTGTAAAAGAGAGAAAAAAAAAAAAGAAGTTATTTTGTGTTATTTGTCTGATCACCTTGAGTGCCAATTATTCTTTCCATATATCAACCCTCAACTTCCAGACTCTTATATATATTGCCCAGCTAAAAGAGATCATGCATGCCACCTTGTTGCATCACCTCGTTATCTTGAGAGTTGAGAATTAAGTTCGTCACTTTCTTGTGAGAATTAGTCCCCGGGCGGGCAATCGAACGTACGTGTTTGTGGTGATGAACAAGTTCTGCAATCATCATTCATAGAAATTATAAGATCAGCAGTATTTGCTTAATTTTTGGTTTCCTGATCTGCTAGCTGTCGTTTCCCAATTATATTTCTTAATTATCTTCTTTTTTATATTATTTTATTTTGCTGAATAGTTCTTAATTATCTGTTCATTCCAGCGTCGGTAGAGTGAGTACGGCAACAACCAATATGATATTAATTAATGTGTTAAGTGTTGTGTAGCTTTGTTTTAAACGAAGGGTACTAATGATACACTTTTTTTTTCTTTTTTAAGAAATTGAATAATAAAACAATAATAAAAAAGGTATAAAATATCATTATCCTTAAAAAATAGAGAAAGACTAAATTATGCAAGTCGAGTATTGATCATTGACAAAACTTGTTAGACGTTCTCTTTTAATTTTAAAGGTTAATGCTATATTCTGTTGGAGTATATAGTTCTTGCATACTTATTTAAAAAAAAAGTGAGTCATTATTAAAAAAATAATTTTTTATGTAAGTTTTAGATTAATGTACTTTTTTTCAAAATGAGTATGTGACTGCACATTCCAATATTGTAAATATCATTTCTCAATTTTAAATCCAGTTAGGTTGAGGCATTAAGGGGTTTAAGTCTTGTATTATACAAAATAATTGAGTGTCCGATATTTGTAATTTTTTTAAGATGAGAGATGGTATCTCCAATTTTATTGATAATCCTCTCTTATGGTAGGGGAATACTTTGTACAAAAAATTTTCACAACCTCCTATTATTCACCCACACTCCACACTCTACCTTTTTTTAAAATTTTTTTATCAAATATTTTTTATATGAATAGTGAATAAAAAATTTGAAATATTTAAAAATAATAAAGTCAAAATTTTTTTTTTAAATATTAAAAAGTATGAAATGTGGAGTGTGGGTGAATAGTAAGAGATTGTATAGCAAAATTCAATTGTTTCAAACTATAAATCATAACAAAAAGTATAAAACTAGTGTCTAAAGTAAGGAAGTCCTTCTTTATCCAAAACATATACGTCGTTTAAGTGTTTTGGTAAGGGAAAAACAATAAAAAGAAGCATCTATACCAGCAATTGTTAAACTTACTGAAGCATCAGCCAAGCTATTCCCTCCTCTGTAAGTACGAATTAATTCAAAAGTAAACAAAGAATGAATATCAAGATTGGGTTTGGATACACAGTTTAGATGAGATGAGATGAGATATTTTGAATAGTAATTGAACAAGATATTGGTAGAATATATTTTTTAGTATTATTTTTATGTTGAGATTTTAAAAAGTTGAATTGTTTATTATATTTTTGTATGAAAATTTGAAAAAATTATAATGATTGAGATAAGATAAGATGAGATGAGATAGTGGTTTTGTATAAACAAACGGGGCTTAGTATGTCGCTCCATATTTTAAAATATTTTCAAGAAGGCTCTTGTTTTTTGTTGAACAAGTTCACAGAATAGTCTCCGCTACTAATTCTAAAATTAATAATATTTCTATTTTCTGTTGTAAATAAATACTTTAAAATACAATTAAAATACCGTTTTCTTAAAAAAAATATAACATAAAAATGGATGAACAAATAGAAAACCCAAAAATACTCCTTGCTAGATTAATTATCATGTTCCTAATAATTATTATTTCACGCCAACATGAACTTGAGAATAATGAATAAGAAAGAGCTGGCCTTGATAAAGCATGAAACAAAATACACGAATTATATATGTCAACCCAAAGCCAACATGCTAAAGCATGATGTTGATGATGATGAGCTGAAATACGTGTCTATGCCGGTGGGCGGCGTGGTGGGGTTATGACTTGGGGAATCTTGCGTATTCTATGTTAAATTTTTATTCTTCAAATTAAGATGGGCACGCCGAGGACTAATATAAGCATTATAATGATATTCTTATACCTTATTTGTTATTATTTTACTGTTCAGTTATTATTTTTTTTTCTTTTTGGTTATTTGAATCTGGATTAAAATTTTCAGAACATAATCTTCTTGCTTAATCTAAAAGAAAATAAATTCAATCAATCAATATAATCATGTAATTAAATTTAAAATAAATTCAATTTTATAAAAATTGACACAAAGAGCAAAATAATGTCACTTTTTATAAAATTAAATTTATTTTTAATTAAATTACATGATTATATTAATTTATTGAATTTATTTTTTTTTCTAGAATATACAAAAATGTCATATTCTGAGATTTTTTAATCTAAACTCAAAGAGTAAAAAATAAAATAAAATAGCCGAATAGTAAAATGTAGTAAAGAAGGTTGAAGTGTTTCATTACCTTTTTTTAAACCCCGAGGCCATCGATTAGGGGTGGCACATAGTGTCACTCGTTTAATAATTAATTAGGAAAATGTTAGTACGATACGACTCATTTAAATCCGTTTGTTTCATGTAAATAAATGAGTTGAATTAAAACGCATAACTTATTTGACCTGATTAACATAATTTTACATAAAAATTAAAATCTATATTTATAATAACCACAATATCTTATAAAATATATAACAATATTTTTCAAATTTTGACATAAAATCCAATATTACAAACTATACAATAACAAATATGAGCATAGGTCTAAAATTACAATCTCAATAACAAAAACAATAAAACATAAGTATATTGAGAAATACTAATATTATAACTTAACAATAATTTTAATTTTAAAATAAATTCTAAACAGATTAAAATAGGTTGATTTCGTGTTAAACAGGTTGACCCGTTATTGAACTATTTATAAATTGTATCTTAACAAATCAACCTCGTTTGATCCGAAAGCGTTAACATCAAATCAAGACCTGTTAATTTTGTCTCGTATTTGTATTGAATTTACGGATCATGTCATGTATTACCATTCCTACTTTCGATCCGTTGTTTCATATTTATTTAAGATGGAAATGCCGCAAAATTTAAAAGCTATCGAAAACATTCTCAAACACAGTAGTCGGGAAATATGACATTGTAGTTTATTTTTTTTATATATTTGAGAGATGGAGATTTCGAACTCCAGACTTCTATTTTAAAGATTAGAGATTAGACTAATCAGGTCATATGTCTTTGGCAGAATGACATTGTAGTTAAGGATGAAGAAATGAGATCTCGCATAATCTAACAATTAACTCTGCCACGTACGAGAGATCAAACGGCAAATTTACCAGGTACTTTCAATTACAACCTAGTTTGCGGTCAAAATATGCAGGTGAAAAGTAAAACAAAACAAAAAGAGTGAAGACGAGTGAGCCGTGGGTACGACGCTTTTGGTATGTCGTGCGGTGTCGTCTTTTCCACTCCGCAGAGAAAGGGGAGGAGAGTGAGAGGAACAACC
>QEOT01004530.1:3848-70234 GCA_003123785.1 Pterocarya stenoptera
TTTTCAATTCCTATGTTATAATATGTTATAAGTTTCTTCATTTTAATATTAGTGCAACATAATGTTTTATTGTTATATTATGTATATAGTTTTTTATAACTCTAAATACTCCTTCACTATTATTTATTAATTCAAGTGTTTTCAATCCTATGTTATAATATATTATAAGTTTCCATTTTAATTCATTCTGTTCGAACGGATTTTATATCGTTCGAACGGTACAAGGACAGATTCCAATTCACATATATTATGTTCGAACGGGTATTATAGCATTTGAACGGTACTAGCCCAGATTTCAAACACGAAACAGAGAGCAATTCCTTGTCCAGAAAATATCATTTTCACTACATTATTCTCATAAGCTTGTAAATGGGTTACATTGTAAATGGGATTGTAGACACAAATATACCAAAATAGCTTAACATATGTTATTAAAAACTATAAATTATCAAAAACCTAAAAATTAGAAATATTACCTCAAATTTAAGCAATCCAAGTCAAATCCCAATATACAATACCTACAATGCCATAAAACACATTATGCCATAACCCTAAACCATGTCCAATAAACCAACTTGCTATGAAAATTGGAATACAAAAAAAAAAAAAATTTCAAAATATATTACTTACTTTTATAAACCCAAGCTTTCTCTCAAGAAAGGGATCTCCTGCAGGCCAAGCGTGTTCCTCTATCTCTCCACAGCTCCCTCTCACTCCACAAGTCTCTCAAAATTTCGCACAAAATGAAAATGAACTGAAGGTTGGGGTATTTGAATCTGTGAAGTCACGTTCGAACTGGAATATTACTCATTCGAACACGAAAATTTCAAATTGCGCCAAATTTTGCTGCTATTTAATTTTTGTTCGAACGCGAAATTTATTAGTTCGAACAAAAAAATAGAATATTCCTTCGCATATTCTTCAAATGCCCAGAAAATGAAAAGATATTTTCGTTCGAATGAGAAATTTTTTCGTTTGAAAAAATTGACATTCAGAGTATTTGGCGCGAAGTTTCCCACCAAACACATTTCACGAGGTAAAATCGTTCGAACGGTACTTAATTGGTTCGAACTAAAAGTTATATTATTATGCTTATAAATGATTGCATATAGATAATAATAAAGTATTTTAATTTATACCAACTATTTTATTTCTAATCTAGAGTATATACTATTTGGTATTTTATATCCAAAGTCTAACTTTTTTGGATTTCTTTTTACATCAAATATTTAACACTTTTAAATATTTTAAACAAAAGAAAAAAAAATTAAATAAAAAAATCTTTTCCCAATTGGGCAAAAAAAAGGAAAGCCCAAAATGGCCTCCCTAATATTTTTCTATTAATATATAGTACTTATACAATACTACACTATAGTCAGAGGCAAAACTAGGATTTGGTGTCTGGGGGGTGATCGGCAAAGTGTGTGGTATGTGTCATAAGTAATTATATAATTTTATATGTAATTGTATAAGTGATTTTAATAACTAATAAATTCTTCACAAAAGAAAATATTAGTGATTGTAATTGTGCATACTCCCTGTGTATAACTAAACTAATATAACTATTAGTATAACTATATAATAGTATTAGTATAAAGTATTAGACTATTAGTAATAGTATAGGCTATAGGCTATAGCTATATATTAGTAATATTAGTAATTTAGTATAAGTATAATTGTATAAGTATAACTATAGTCTATAGTCTATACTTATAACTATACTAAATCATTATAACTTATACTAATATATAATATAGTTATAATTTCTTATAAATTTATAACTTATATTTAATCACTATAATATAGTATAACTAAACTAATATAACAACTAATATAACCATTAGTATAACTATATAAATATATAATAGTATTAATAATTAAATATTTTATACTTAATTATAATATAGTTACTCACCCCTAGTAACTAAGATATAATATAGTACTTATTGTACTAGGCTACTATAACTAATAAGTACTGTATATATATTAATTATATTAACTTGTATCTTAAAATATTATAATACTATTAGTAGTATTATTTTTTATACTTTTGTACTTTATAATATTAGTATATTATATATTATTATAGAAATATAATTAAAAATTATATTGGAATAATAACCGTTCGAACGAATACCCTATTCCATTCGAATGGTTAGTATCCGTTCGAATGGGTTAATATCCCGTTCGAACGAGACGTCAGTGTCATTATATGCCCAGTTCGATTCGAATCGAACCCATTTGAACCCTCACCGCCAAGAGCCTCCGAGTCGCCCCGTCAATCTTCGCCGCCACAAACGCCACTCAACCGCCGTAGGAACAACGTGTTTAAACTTCTAAGAGGTATGGGCCAACTCTCCAAATCTATTGGTTTGTTTATTTTTGAGAAATGCGTTTTGTTTGGGATGGGGGATTTCGAATCCGAAATCCCCCCATTTTGGTTTAGTTGATCTGATTAACAAGTTTTTAATCGGTAGAAATGATTGAGATTCACTCCTACATCATTTCTACCGATTAAAACCTAGGATTTGGTGTAGATTTTGAGTTTCGGCCATGGCTGAGTCGACTCGGCCATGGCTGTTTGGCTTCGATCTCGTTCGAACGGATTTTATACCATTCGAACGCGAAGTTGCCAAACAGATTTATTTCTGTTCGAACAAAAAAATATAGTTCAAACGAGTAATAATTGCCAGTTCGATATAACAGAATCTTCCATTCGAATAGTTTTATATGTTTCGAACAGAATATGTTTTGTTCGAACTAATTATTTCAATTCAGTTCAATATAGTTTAATTTTTCAATAATGTATTTTAAATATAATATTCATAATTATATACTTAATTTTCTTGTGCTTAAACATTATACTAATGGCATTTAGCGAAAGAAAACGTGCAAGAGATCAGGTCAGTGAAAGTAGCACTGGACTAGCTCATGCTCAAGAGTTGAGGCCTATACTCATCGAGCGTCAGATTATTTTATCTGACATCTCAGATCTTTCATGGGAGGGACGGAGCATAGAGTCCATCTTCACCGAGCGGGTATGGGTACCGATCTGTCAGCAGCAGGGGACTGCATACCGAGAGATGATCGGTGAGTTTTACCGTGCCATGGGAGAGCAGAGTCCTGATGCTCTCTTCTACACTTTATCAGTCCGGGGAGTGAGTATTAATTTCTCTCCCCGTATTATTGTTGAGTTCCTTAACATCCGGCGCGAGGTCGGCGCATATCCTGGAATGGCCACATCAGGACGAGCGGCTGCAATACCATCTGATTCAGACACACCGGCCGCATCCTCCACAGTAGCCCCGAATGTAGAACTGCATGACAGTGACGATAGTAGTGAGGATGAGGATCTACCTGATGATGGTCTCACAGACGATCAGGTGCGTCATCTAGTGCGAGACCCTTCGGCTCCTCCATATGATGGGAGCAAGGTGATCCGACAGGCCGACTGTAAAGCATTTTTTAGAATGCTTAACTTGATCATTGGCTATAACATCGACCCAAAAAAACACAAGACTGATTTTGGGATCGATCGAGCCAGATTTTTGTTGCGGATAGCGCGGGGGGACCCCATTGATCTGGCCTTATATTTCTTCTACCGCATCCGATCGGAGTCACGCTATGTAAGTGGAGGTAGTCTACCATTTGCACTACTGATATCTAACCTCCTACTCCGATCAGGGGTTACAGTGTCTGTGACTGAGCGGAGGTCGCCACAGATGGGGCCCCTTAACAAGATCACATTCAGCAAGAGCGAGGGGCACTTGCGGAAGACTGCACCAGGACAGCCTAGTGCCCCGCCCACCGATCCAGCTTCTACTACTACTGCCGCTGTTGAGAGACAGCCTCCTGGGGCTACTTTGGATCAGGTACGAGCTCTATTTGTTGAGTTCGTTGAGCCCATCATGGAGAAGCTTAGGGATTTAGATGAACAGATTAAAATGTTACGAGAGAATATTGATCTGCTTAGCAGCAAATAGTCGTTTTAGTTATTATTTTACTTTTTTATATTGTATTGAACATTATATAGTTGAGATGTAATTAATGAATGGTTTTTATTTCTCATGTTTGCTACTTTATTTTTTATTTTTATTTTACTTGTCGTTCATGATAATATAAAAAATTATACTATCTTTAAAGTATATTTATATAATTTAACATAAAAGAAATCACTTTCCCCGGAAAAAGAAAATTAAAAATATATGTATAAATTAATGATGATAAACAAATTAATGGAAAAAAGGTCTGTTCGAAGCAATAAATTTAAGTTCATACGATTATTAACTTGTCTCGGGAAAACAAAATTAATTTCCCGCCAATATTACTTATTGAACAAACATTAGTTGGTTGTTCGAATATTTTTTTTTTCCGTTCGAACGTTTTTTTTTAGACGATTTGTTTCGTCACAAAATATTCTATTCGAATGGGTATTTTTCTATTCGAATGAATTTTGTATCTCAGGCAGTTTTGGAGACGAAATAAAAAAATTCGTCTCCAAAAATGACTTTTAGGGATGAAATTTAGTTCGTCCCTAACTAATTTCGTCCCTAAAAGTCAAATTTCTTATAGTGTTGATACGTACAAGCCTAATCTGCGGGCGCGGATTAAAGATGACGTGGTATCCACACCATGCTTGACTTTCATTAAAAGAATATTGATAAATTAATTAATATCGATAATTAATCTTCGGCTATATGTATCAGGCTAGACAGACGCTCTGTCTTCCCATGGACCGAGATAATATCACACCAATCACTTGGGAAGACCATGACGATAAGTTCCGTACCTGTGCATGTTTTATGCCCGACGATCCTTATGATATTCTTGATCTTCTTGCCTTTGTCATTCTCATTCTCCATACAGCTCAACCTCTCTCTTTCTACGTACGAGCTTGTCGTTGCGAAAATGCCTAGTCGCATGGCCGTGTTTTTCGCGTTTAACGTTCTCATTATTGTAATCTTTCGTATCATGAGCTTTAATGTTAATCCATCAACGGAAGATTTCGATTGGTTGATCTTTTCTTTCCCTCATATACATGAAGATCCAGAAGGCCGGGCACAAGATCATGATCATGAAGCGACGACATGGGCAGATTATGATGATGATCACATGAGTGATATTGATGACAGCGATGAATGTCATGGTTATGATGGTTATGACGAAGATAACGATGATGATAGTAGCGATGACGATGATCTTGATAGTGAAGATGATCGGGATTTGGAGATGAGAATTGATGAATTCATAGCCAGGAACTATATGCAACGCAGAAGGGACAAGTTGATTTACTGGAGGTCTTTTTTACAAGAACCCAACCCCGGCCAGCTAGTTAGTAAGCTCCAAAGCTTCACGTAAGGGAAAAAAAAAAAAAAATGCCAAGTCGATCTGAATTTGTATCTGTACGTTATAAATTTTACTTTTGTTTGAATTCTCCTCCCCCTCTAGTTAGTTCTTATATTTTCTACTAGCTAGCATGGGGATCACGTTCGACGTACACTGTTAAAATAACAGTTCCGTTATTTTAAAGGACTGTACTTATGATCACTAGGTCATCTGTGATCTAGTGCATACATGTATGTAGTATGTATGTATGTATGTATGTATGTATGTGTGCATGTATATACGAAGTCTATGTAATTAATGGATCAGTGTACGTAAATACTATTTTATGAATTATAAGAGTCATGCATATATCCTTATACATGCATGAGTTCATTGGGTTTTCTTCTTCTCATTGGGTCGTAATTATTATTAAACCAGTACGTACCGTAATTAGTTGATTATTATGGATAAAAGCTGTGCTAGCCTTGATAACTAATTTGAATCCATTTGCGAGCACTTAGAATATGGAATGCTCATGATCAAATGGGGAATCCACGGCCAATTCGATATGCCTACCCAAAATTCCTAAAATCAAAGTCATGCAGCATGCCTACGTGTCATGTGACGAAAAAATAGAGAGAGAAAAAGCTCGCTAGAGAACTGCCTAGCTAGCGACGAATGAATAGATTCTTTTGTTATTATTTTTTAATAACATTTATTTCTAACCGTTTTTTTTTTTTAACGTTTCATTCTCTTATGATTTATCGGTGGTTAACAGCATTTCCGTTGGAGAGAGTTTGTGTCTTTAAGTGTTCGTACCGTTCTGGATTTCAAACAATTTTATTGCTTTAATGGTTTTTTGGACGTTGGTAATAACAGGTTTGTGATAAAGTTTCCGTTTCTTTGTGTTTTAACATGGCTTTAATGGGTTGTAAATGTTGGCTTCTTTATTTCATTTTTTTTCTTCTTCCGGTTACGTCTATCGCATATATGTATATCCTTGAGTAGTCTTGCGGTTCGTACGTGTAGATCAGGAATATACTTTGGAGAAAGTGAAATAAGAAAAGTAAGTTTAGTGAGTATATAATTTTTTTTTAGAGAGATTTTTCAGATAAAAGAAAGGTGTTCTTTAAGTGGAGCTTTGGGCTCAACCACTTGTGCAAAATTGGTTCGGACTAGACGACGATTAGTTGGGCTGTTGTATCCTGGAAGAATCAGGTCAAGAGGATTTCTGCTGCACCGGTTAATTTGAGACGTTCTACACCGCAGACGGGTTGAATCTCCTTAAAGAGAGCGACATTTCTGTACCTCAGTCCAAATTGGCTTCGTTTTAATTTTAATTTCATTGTAATTTTTATTATATTATTGTGAATTTTCATCAACATTTTTTTTTTCTTCTTTCCGAGCTTATGGGAACATGAATGTACGGAGGCATTAGTACGTACTAGTAATATTGCCAATGCCGTTAGGAACTTCATTAATCTTGACTGTTAACGTACGCTGAAGTAAGATCAGATGCCTAGTGTGCAAAGGTGGTTTTTTTTCCTAAACACGTGTAGGAAGAATAATTTAAGACCATAGCAAGAGTCTCTGAATGTAGACGATGTCTATCCAATTGAATGAATCAGACGTTACAACTAGCTAGAAGCAAGCTGCATGCATGCATGCATTAATGTGGCCTGTTTATTTTCTCGATCGTGTCCCTAAAATTAATATTCAAAGTCTAAACACATGCATGGATGATGGATGATCTCTGGCCGCCGGCCTCTATATATATATCGGAAGTCAACATATATAAGCGCGCTTTTAATTTTGTGTTTTTGTTTTGTTGACCTGAACGTCGGTTCTTTCACAATCATATATCAGCTCTTTGATCTCCCGACTGTCGATCGTCAAACTAGTCTTTTCCTCGAACTTACAATTTGTCTGTTTGCCGTCCTCAAGACTCAAAGCAATTAATGCTTACAAGGACCGCAAAATAAAGTCTCAAAAAAAAAAACATTTTCCTCTTTATTTATCCAACAAAAGCAGTTCTTCTTTCTCAAAGCTGGTCTAATGTAAATTAATTAGTCTATGTATTTGCGTTGAATCACGCACCTTCAGTCCCCACTATATTTTTATTCTCATCGATCGAGGCATGCCTAGAAATTAATTTCAGAACCGGAATAATAATAATATTAGGCATAAACTTGATATATTCTCTGTTGAAAAGTGTATATATATCGTATTAATAATTATAAGTATATTGATTAGTATTGTGTATTTTAATACTATTGTGTGTATTTTAATATTGGCCTATACACTACAAGAAAAATAGATTTTCATGACCAATTTATTGCAATTAAAAAACTATTTACAACCAAATAAATAATTTTCTTGTAGTGATATTTGTTTTTATATATAGCCGCTTGAAAGTACGTACGTACGTAGCTAGTGTTAAAAGAAGCCATATTATATGCAAACTATATATTTCCAAGTACCGTTAATTAAATAGTATCAATAATGTTAATTCGTAAGAGTTTCTTTTAATTTATAAGTAAGTTTGTTAAAACTAAAATTAATGCAATTATATGACCACATAAGTTTGTTTTACTTCTGTGTTTACCCTTTGCGTTTACTCTCCCCCCCCCCCCAAAATCCCGAATCATCACCTCCTCTTCGTTTTACCCCAGGCTCACCCAAAATCCCGAAGCTAACCTTTTCAAATTTTTTCATCACCCGCATCATTCACAGCGACTCGGAAGTTCTCTAAAAATTTATATCTTGGGATTTTCCTCAAATACAGTTCTCAGATTTTGAATATTTAACCAAGATTTTTTTTCTTAGTTAGACATCCGCATTACTTGTTGTAGAGAAAAAATCTGGGAAGGAAAACCCAAAATCTGGGTTTGATTATATCTCAAGCATCAACATTTCATTTTAATCCACTTCTAACTTCACATTGCAAAGAAAAAAAATCAAATCCCCCTATAAAAAGCTACGAATTTTTGAGAGAGAGAGAGCCTCGGACTGTGAAAGATGCGGGTGAAGAATGAAATGTGGCTGGGAGTAAGACGCAGGAGTGGGGTGGCTGGGAGTAGGACGTAGGGTCTGATTATTTGGGAGGGGGCATTAAGACTCAGGAATGGGTGGAGTAAAACGAACGTTTTGAAAAAAGTAATAAAAAAAATTCCACCTCATTGAGGTGTGTGGTGTTGGAGAAAAGAGAGGCTTAAGAGTAGAATTATTCGACAAAATACCAATTTTTCCTGCGAGGGTGTTGGAGAAAAAGTCATCAAATTGACGGGACATAATTTCTTTCGACCAATTTCAAACATGCTCGTGGCATATAATCGGCGAAAAAAAGTGCTTTATCCCATAAGTTGCTTGACTCGTCAGAAATCGGGACTTTTTTTTACAAGATTAGTTGTGAAAAAAAAATAATTTCACCATGAGAAATATGATAACATTTGGTAGTAAATTATGGTGGAAAAAAAAGTATTTCCCACAAAACTGTTTCATGTCAAACAATATATTTCTATCAAAACATTTCATCGGAAATGTCTATTTGCGAAGAAAACTTATCCCGGGAAATAATCACTTCTAACACAAAAAATAAAAAATAAAAAATAAAAATAAAAATTTACTAGTTAGTATTCGCAGCAAATATTTACAGATTTTAGAGAAAAAAATGTAAAAGCAAGAAAATGATACTGAGAACAAACAAAATGGAAAGAAATGGTCTAATAAAATTTTTAAAAAATATATATATTTATATATATATGAATTCTGGGGATCCAAATCCACACTCCATAGGAAAAACTACCACTTGGGAATAACAATAAATATTCAATGGTTGCAGCCCTTGGCAGAAACACTTAAATAAGTCCTTCGGTTGTAGCCCTTGGCAAAATCCATCTTCCCAGACCGAGAAGGATTTGGTCTAAAAGCCATTTAAATAGACAACGTAAATGATAGATATTATTCACACCTGGGTATGCATATATTCGGTTCCATTTTGCGAAAGATAAGATGCAAAAAAGAGTAACTCACCTGGAAGTTATTAAGGACCATCATTGTAGCAATAGACTAGCCCAAACCCTTTGAAATAAAATGCTAAATCAGTAGGATGATATCAATGGCCATCTTCTTTTGCTTATTAAATTGACAAAAGAAAGCTACATTTTTTACACAACATAAACATGAACTCACTCTGTATACCAAAATTGGACCTCCATATACGACTGAATGCGACACTAAATGATAACAAAGTTAAGAACTGTATACAATAAGGTTCAAATTAAAGCCATGATTGTTGAGTACAGTGGATTCTGGTCCACACGGCTCGAGCGGGGTCACTAGCCGCTCGAGCGAAGGCAAGTCAAAGAGCTCGCTCAAGACTACTCAATAGTGAGCTTAAGCGGATGCGATACAGAGAGTTCGCTCGATACCGCTCGAGCGAAGTTCAAATTAAAGAGTTCGCTCATAAGTCGCTCGACACATGGCTCGAGTAATAGCGGGAAACAGGTTCACAATAAATATGATGTGTTTTGTCATATGGCCGTACGATTGAAGCACAGTAGTCGCCCCACTATTGTATTGTGATTCATCAAGTAATAAAAATCATCTGCAGCTGCCATGGACATAGGCAGTTTGCCGAACCACCTAAATCTTATGTCATGTGATTATTCTTTTCGCATTTCTTTTCAATATTTTGTCATCGTTTTTCACAACAATTGGTATTAAAAGCTAATGTTCGGGTCTGAGGAAAAACGATGGCTGGAGAATAAGTGAAGGTATTAGAAATTGAGAAGTTCGATGGTACGGATTATGGATACTGGAGGATGCAAATAGCGGACTACCTCTATGGGAAGAGACTCCATCTTCCATTGTTGAGAAAGAAGCCAGACAACATGGCAATTGTTGATTTGTACATGTTAGATTGACAGGTTTTGGGGGTTATTTGGCTAACCCTGTCGAGATCCGTTGCACACAATGTCATCAAGGAGAAGATGACTACAGGTCTCATAACTGCTTTGTCAGGTATGTATGAAAAGCTGTCAGTGAATAACAAGGTATACTTGATGAAAAAGTTATTCAATTTGAAGATGGCAGATGGTACGTCTGTTGCACAACATCTGAATGATTTTAATACTATCACAAATCAATTGTCTTATGTTGAAATTGAGTTTAATGATAAGATATGTGCATTGATATTATTGGTCTCACTGCCAAATAGTTTGAAAGTTATGAGAATGATTGTCAGTAATTCTGCTGGTAAATCAAAATTGAAATATGTAATATTCGTTATTTGGTTTTGGTTGAGGAGGTACGCTGGAGGGATTCAGACGAGATCTCGGGTTCGATTTTAGCACTTAATGTTAATTCTCGGGGGTGAACACAAGACAGGAACTCAAACAGAGGCAGATCAAAATTAGAGAACAGAGACAAGAGCAAGTCAA
Source organism: Pterocarya stenoptera (assembly GCA_003123785.1). Classification (NCBI taxonomy): domain Eukaryota; kingdom Viridiplantae; phylum Streptophyta; class Magnoliopsida; order Fagales; family Juglandaceae; genus Pterocarya; species Pterocarya stenoptera. Next base: position 14,615 of record QEOT01004530.1, read on the forward strand.
GGCTTGGGCAGTAGGCAACTTGCTGGAATTGTGGCAAAGCTGGTCATATAAAGAAAAATTGTAGAAATCCAAGAAGACGGAGAATGGTAGTGCTAATGTGGTAACTGAAGAAATACATGATACACTATTACTTGCAGTTCATAGTCCAGTTGATGACTGGATACTGGATTCATGGGCTTTCTTCCACACATCTTTCTATTGAAAAATAATGCAAAACTATGTTGCAGGTGATTTTAGAAATGTGTACCTGACTGATGGAGAGGCTTTGAGCGTGGTAGGAATGAGAAACATTGATATTGCACTCCCTAATAAGAACAAATGGACATTGCAGAAGGTCCAACACATTCCTGAGTTAAAGAAGAACATCATCTCTGTTGGGCAGCTCAATGATTGTGGCCATTCAGTAGTGTTCTCAGATAGCTCCTGGAAGGTCACTGACGGGACATTGGTACTGAATCGGGTAAGAAAATTGGTAATCTCTATATGACTACTGGTTTGAATAATATTGTTGCTACTATCGTTGCAGAGAGCACAACATATTTGTAGCATTGTAGGCTTGGTCATATGAGTTAGAAGGATATGAAAGAACTTCTGTCAAGAGGCAAGCTACTAGAACTAAAGTCAGTTCATCTTAGTATGTGTGAGAGTTGCATTATGGGAAAACAAAATAAGGTCAATTTTTTGAAGAGTGGTAGAACACTGAAAACAGGAAAGCTAAATCTTGTGCACACAGACTTGTGGGGAGCTTCCCCAGTAGCATCTCTTGGAGGTTCTTGGTACTATGTCACATTCATTGACGACCACAACAAGAAGGTATGACTTTATTTTTTGAAACATAAATCTGATCTATTTAATGTGTTCAAAAATTGGAAGGCCCTGGTTGAGACAGAGACAGACTTAAAACTAAAATGCTTGAGGTCTGACAATGGTGGAGAATATATTGATGGAGGGTTCAAGGAGTACTGTGCAGTTCAAGGTATCAGAATGGAGAAGACCATTCCTGGGACACCACAGGAAAATAGAGTTGCTGAACGTATGAACAAAACCATAAATGAGTGTACTAGAATCATGAGGCTGCACACTGGATTACCATTTAGCTTCTAGGCAGACGCAGTCAACATTGCTATCTACTTGATAAATAGAGGGCCATCGGTTCCGTTGGATTGTGGACGGCCTGAGGAAATTTAGAGGGGTAAAAAGGTCAAATTTTTTCATCTTAAAACTTTTGGTTGTCTTTCTTATGTTCTTGTTGATTCTGATGCTCGCAGTAAACTTGAGGCTAAGTCAAACATATGTTATTTCATTGGCTATGGAGGCAATACATGTGGCTATAATTTCTAGAATGATCAGGGTCGGAAGATTATAAGAAGCTGGAATGTGATATTAAATGAGAATATTATATACAGAGACAAGTCCAGTACAGTTGCTAAAGCAACTCCATAAAAGTCGAAGTTTGTGAATTTGGATGACCTACCAGAAGCCACAATGCTGTGCAGACATGTGAGTGTCAGGGAGAGTGGGTCCGGTGCACCCATTCCTATTCTTCCGCAGTCAGATCCAGAGCCGTCTACTTTTGCAACTGTAGTTCGCAAGTCAGTTAGGACTATTCTTCCCCCCCACAACGTTTCTCACATACTTTGAACTACATTCTGTTGACAGATGGTGGAGAACCACAGAGTTATAAGGAAACTTTGCAAGATGAAAGTTCTAGTAAGTGAGAGCTGGCCATGAAGGATGAGATTGTTTCCTTGTTAGGGAATCAGACATGAGAGTTGACAGAATTTCAATCAAAGAAGAAGGTATTGCACAACAAGTGGGTGTACTAGGTGAAGACTGAGCTTTATGGCAGTAAGAGGTACAAGGTCAGGCTTGTTGACAGATGGTGGAGAACCACAGAGTTGACAGATGGTCAATTTTGTGGTGTGTGTCATAGACAAGGACATCAGGAGAAGAATTGTGGGAAGCGAAAGAATCCGATGGTACAGGTAGCAGTGGATAGTATACATTTAGAGGATGATGGTGATTGTCCTAAGAAGGTGTGGAAGCCTGTTGGAAGTAAGAAGATGGAGGTGCAACCTCCGGTCTCAATTACGGGACAAGCAGGGTTCTCTATTTCTAGACGTGGGGAGGTGTTGGAAAGGATTTATAAAAGGAAGAGTCAGTTTGAATTAAAAATGTTAGAGGTGCTGTTTGTGGATTCCAAGGGACTTATGGTTGATAAATCTAACTTTGATTTACGATGTATGGGGGCTGTTTCGTAGACTAGTCCAAAGATAGGCAGGCTAGAGAACAAAGGGATGACGTCTCTATCGCCATCTCAAAATTTGAGTAGTTGGTTCGAATTAACAAAGGAGGTACCTAAGGATGGGATAGAGGAAGAGCAGGTATCTCAGAAGAGTAGGCTATCGAGAAGCTCGCTTAAAGCTATGGCGTTGGAATTTGAACTTAGCCGGCTAAATGATACTGGGAAGGAATTGTTCCAGCAAGGGCGATCTTTTTCAGAGGGGGAATCGGAGGAAGAGTTGGAAGAGTTAGCTAATAAATGTTATGATTCTGATTCAGAGTTACATGTGCCTTTGAAACGGCTAAAAGGGGTGAAAAAGAAGGGACCGGTGATAGTTCTGGATAGAAGAACTAGATCCAAAAAATCTTTTTAATTTTTATCATGAAGATTCTTGTTTGGAATATTAAGGGAATTCGGTCGTCGAAGAGTAGGCTTCGACATATTATGAATAAAAGTCATTCATCGGTGGTGGCATTGTTAGAGTCATTTATAGATACGAATAAAAGTCGGCGACGGGCTAGGTGAATGCACCGGCCAAAGTTTATAAATAACGCCGAGGTGGGTGGTAAAATATGGTTGTTTTGGGATGAGGAGTTGGAGTTTGAGATCGTTTCTATGTCGGATCAAGCATTATCAGGATGGTTTGTATGCGGTAATACCAAGATTTTGGTTGTTATTGTTTATGCAAGCTGTTTTTGGGTTAAACGATTGGAGCTTTGGGATTTTAGATGCGGTTGGTTGTCCCTTTTTTGTTGGGGGGATTTTAATATCGTTCGTTGAGATGATGAAAAAGTAGGTGGACTGTTGAGGTCTCCTCATGCGAAATTGGAATTTAATAATTGTATTCATGATTGTGGTTTAATTGAAGTTCCCTCTCTTGGCAATAAATTTTCTTGGTGTAATGGGAGACTTGGAGGTAGATGTATTTGGGCAAAGCTGGATCGTATTTTGGTGTCGTCGTCATTCATGAATTTTTTTAATGAGGCTCGTATGGAGTATCTCCCTCGGACATCTTCTGATCATTGTCCTATGCTATTACATTTGAAGAAGGAAAGTAGAGATGGCATTAAATATTTCAGATTTCAGCGTATGTGGGGAACTCATGAAGGATTTCTTCCTTTGCTCCATGAGGTCTGGAATCAAAGTATGGAAGGATCGTCGATGTTACAAGTTAGTAAGAAGCTGAAATTATTAAAAGGTAGGCAGCAGAAATGGAATTCTGAAACGTTTGGGAGGGTGGATTAGGAATTGTTAAATGTGGGAAATAGAATTATAGAGTTGGAGGATTTACTAGCTGCGGATTACTCACAGGAGCGTGAAATGGAATTGATGTGTTGTAAAAAGCAGCATAGTCAATGGCTGAATAGAGAAGAGATTTTGGGATGCCAAAAGTCATGAATAAAATGGCTCAAAGAGGGGGATTCTAATATTGCATTTTTTTCATGCCTCTATGCGAGTGAAAAAGAAAAGTTTGATCATTGACTATATGGATTTGGGAAATGGACATGTACTTAACTCAGCTGAAGACGTACACAGGGAAGGGGTTCAGTTTTTCAAGGATATGTTGACAACATCGACTATTGAATTGGAAGAGGAGGCGTTAAGCTTGCTATCACCGGTGGTGTCTGATCAGGAAAATGCACTATTGTGTGCGCCACCATCTTTGGAGGAAGTTAAAGTGGCATTCTGGTCTACTCCTTAGGATGGGAGTCTGGGTCCGGATGGGTTTTCGGCAAGTTTCTTTAGACTTGCATGGGAGGTGCTAAAGTCGGATTTTCTTGAGGTGGTGAAGGAAGTTTTTGAGGGGATACCGTGGACAACATTTTTTGGTGCTACTAATCTAGTGATGATTCCTAAAGTGGAGGCTCTGGCAAATTTTGGCCAATTTAGGCCAATTAGCTGTGCTCAGTCATCTATAAAATTGTGGCTAAGATAATGGTGTTGAGATTGGCACCGGTCCTTGGAGGTATTATTTCATCTGAACAAACTGCTTTTATCCGTGGCCGTAGTATCTTTGAAAACATAGCGCTGGCCCAAGAACTTGTTCATGGTATGAATCGAAAAACTAGGGGTGGAAATGTCATAATGAAGATTGATATGGTCAAAGCCTATGATCGAGTAAATTGGAGATATTGAATGGAAGTGATGAGAAGATTGGGATTTTCAGCAAAATGGCGATCTTTGATTTTTAATGCAATATCCTCTCCATGTTTTCTGTCATGCTAAATGGAAATTGCAAAGGCTTTTTCAAACCGTCATGTGGATTACGTCAAGGTGATCCCCTTTCGCCTTATCTTTTTATTTTGTCGGAAGAACTTCTTTCACGTATGCTGCAGAAAGCTTATGCTCAAGGCCAAGTAAAATTTTTTAATGCTTGTGGGGGCATTCGTATCTCTCATTTATTATATGCCGATGACTTGCTGATTTTTGCAAATGGGGGAAAAGCTTCAGTTAGGAACTTGAGGGTGGTGCTAAAGAAATATGAAGACATTTTGGGTCAGTTAGGTAGTCCACAAAAGTCCTCTATTTATTGATCTTCTAACATGAATTGTGCTTAGAAAATGGAGCTGAGACATATTTCGGGATTTAATTAGGGGGAATGGCCTTGTATCTATTTGGGAATCCCGTTACATGTGGGGCATATTATGTTGAGATTATTTGAGCCTTTGTTGGCAAAGGTGCAAAAAAAGTTAGTGGGGTGGAAGCATAAGTTGCTATCGTTTGGTGGGAAAATTATTCTTATCAAGCATGTGCTAAATAGTATGCCCATTCATTTATTGTCAATGATGAATTTGCCTAAAGGAACTTTTGGGAAATTAAAATCTATATTCTCAAAATTTCTTTGGGGTTCTGGTGAGGGGATTAAAAAAAGAACTTGGGTGTCCTGGAGGAATATATGCTTGCCAGTTGAGGAGGGGGGCTTGGCATACGTGATTTGGCTGAAGTTCAAATCTCACTATTGATGAAATTTACTTGGAAGATGTTGAAGGGGGGATCTCTTTGGGTAGTATTTTTTCATGCCAAATATGTGGGTAATGCGCATATATCTACGGCGTATGAAGGTAGAAGGTGATCTCGGTTTTGTAGAGGAATTGTTAAAGTCCTTCCTTTGGTGCTAAATAATTCAAGATGGCTGGTAAGAGAGGGAGCTTTGAGTTTTTGGTTTGATAACTGGATGGGCATGGGTGCAATGGCTGCTAGACAGGATGTGGTGGGTGATAGTGATGTGCAGATCCAAAGCTTATTGGATAATGGGCAATGGAGTTTATCTTTATTGAGACAGACATACTTATTGCAGGAGGTAGTATTAATGAGATTAATAATCTAAAAGAGCATATGTCAGAGCACTTTGCAATGAAGGATTTGAGAGCAACAAAACAAATCATTAGTATGAAAATTGTTAGAGACAGAGTCAGAGGCACGTTGAGACTCTTGTAGGCTGAGTATGTGAAAAAAGTACTCATCAGGTTCAATATGGACCAAGCCAAACCAATTGGCACACCCTTGGAAAGTCACTTCGACTCAGCAAGGACCAGTTACAAAAGTTAGAAGAGGAATAAGATTACATGAGTAAGGTTCCTTATGCCTTAGCTATTGGTTCACTTACGTATGCTATGGTCTGCACAAGACCAGATATTGCCCATGCAGTGCGAGTTGTGAGCAGATACATGAGTAATCCAGGAAAACAACATTGGGAAGCTATGAAGTGGATTTTGAGGTACCTAAAAGGCTTATCAGAAATGTGCTTGTGTTTCTCAGGAGAGAACTTAGAGATGTAGGGTTATGTTGATGCTGATTTAGTTGGAGATATTGATAGCATAAAGAGTATGACAGGCACTGTTTACACTCTAGGTGGTACTGCCGTGTCATGGGATTCTAATTTGCATAAAACAGTTGCTTTGTCTACTACAGAAGTTGGGTATATTGCAATATCAGAAGCTGCAAAGGTGATGATTTGGTTGTAGGGTTTCTTGGAGGAATTGGACAAAGAAAATCAGAAGGGCACTCTCTACAGCGATAGTCAGAGTGCCATATTCCTTGCTAAAAACTCAGCATTTCATTCTAGGACTAAGCACATACAAATCAGGTATCACTTTATACCATCATTGCTAGATGATGGACAGTTGATACTTGAGAAATTTTGTGGAAGTAAGAACCCTGCTGATATGTTAACAAATGGCGTTACACTTGAGAAACTGAAGTTGTGCGCAACTTCTGTTGGCCTTTTAACATGAAGATAGAAGCAATGAGTAGCAGAAGTGGAGGATATCATGTTTGAGGCAGAGGGCGATACAGTGGGTGTACCAGTCTGCAAGTGAAAGAATTTTTGAGTATTGTGGAGTCTGGTCCACATCGCTCGAGCGAAGTCATTAGCCGCTCTAGTGGAGGCAAGTCAAAGAGTTCGCTCAAGACCGCTCGACAACGAGCTCGAGCAGATGCGATACAAAGAGTTAGCTCAACGCCGCTCAAACGAAGTTCAAGTCAGAGAGTTTGCTCGTGAGTCGCTCGACACATGGCTAGAGTAATTGCAGGAAACAGGTTCACTCTCGAGCGAACATTGCTATCATTGATATTTTAGGGTTTTCTATTGTTTTCACTTTAAATATGATGTGTTTTATCATATGGCCATACGGTTGATGTACAGTAGTCGCCCCACTATTGTATTGTGATTTCTCAAGTAATAAAAATCCTCTGTAGCTCCTGTAGATGTAGGCAATTTGCCGAACTATATAAATCTTGTGTCATGTGATTGTTTGATTGTTCTTGTCGCATTTACTTTCAATATTTTGTTATCGTTTTTCACAACAATGATACCAAAACTTCAGGCTGCAAAGCCAAACAAAATAGTCAAAGATCCCATATAAAGGCCATCTAAAGTAACAAGTTTGCGACATTAGAAGATATTAACTAAAAAATCTCCGAAGGCATGAAAGATCCCAAAAGGCATTCACAAACTATACAATCCATGTAAGCACACAAGACTTTGAAGCAACATTTTCCCAAAAAAAGAATAACAAGACAAGGAATTCGGTGTTTGCGACACTATAAGATATTAACTTTGATGCAAAATAATTTCTAAAATGATTTCTAAACTGAAATCTAATATTTAAAGAGTGGCCATTATAAACAATGAACATATAACAAAGACAATTACTCAACAGAAAAACCTACAAGCATCATGGAAGAGAAAAGAGAGAGGGAAAGAGCTTATTAAAATGAAGACCATGGCCTATAAAAAAACTCGTAGCTCTTAGTTAAGGAAAAGTAGTGACAATGGATGAATATTGCATTTGTAAAACAAGTTATTGTCATTTGCCTATATTAAACGATATACATGTTATTGCCATTTGCTATTTACAAAGAAACACACGCACACTCTTGAAACATAACTGGGAGGCATTGAACTCTGTAAGACTGGGTGCATCGAAGTGTTTGGGCAGCATATTGCAAACCATATAAACAAGATATTGTTGCATAACGCAGTTGCCTCTTGCCTAGCTGCCTCGTTCTCCACATTATTCTAACAATTAACGCAGTTGCAATTTTCACAATAAATTCAACTGCAACGCACTCACAATACCTAACAATTGAAAACTTTTTTTTCTTAATGCCCCAAAATAAGTAGGAAGAAAATATGATGGATCACATATGTAAAGCACAAACTTAATAAAATAATATGGAAAGAATGAAGCCAATAAATTATCGACAAAAGCCACTAAAAGACCAAGCAGTCACACAAATTACATTAAGTAGTACTGTAAGTGAATTCAGCAATGTTATCACTACTTACAGCTTCAAGCATCGAGAAGTTAGAAGAGGGCCTTCGAATTAGTGGTGCATACCTTGTCAAACTGGAGGCTACCCACATGACTACCACCACTAGAGCAACGATGTTGTTAGTTGCTGCTGGTTTTTCCACAAATCCAAGTTGGATTGTGAATTTAATTTTGTTATACTAGTCAATTTAAGGTGGAATTTGTAGGTGGAATTAGAAGGATTAAAAAGTCAATGATAAATGTATAAAAAAGTCTCATTTTTGTAAGTTGATATCCATATAAATTATAACTAGAAAGATGGTTGTTTACCTTCTCTTACTTTACCAATCTTCAAGTTAGCTTTAGTCCACACAATAGCACCCATGAAATCCAAAAAATTCAAGCCTCAAACAAAAACATTTTAAAACAATATAAACAAGATAATTATTAGAAAATGCAACATAAATAGGCCTCAGTAAAGGTTGATATGAATGCTATTCCAGCACCAGAATGAGCACATACCACAATAAATTCTCCCCAATCAATGGATTTACATTTCAAAAAATATGATATCAAGGTCAAGATGAACTTCTCGTGAGAAAAAATATAATGATAATATAAAATAAAGATCATAAAGCAGAGAATAGAAACATGGGTATACTGCACCTTGTATTTGATTTTCTTGGCAAGATACAGAACCAACAAATTAGTAGCACCAAAAACTTATTTGGAGAGATTTCAACATAGATATAAATGAAAAAATTTCTAGCCCAGAACAGAGCCCTTTGCTAATAAAAAAGGGTTTCAATGAAATGATTAAAAAAGGTGAAACAAGATATTGTTGCAAGTGTTCAAGGATGGAGACCCATGAGTTCTATCTTTTCTTCTATAATGACATCATTTATTAGGCTAGAAAGGAAGGAAAGCCACTACTAACCCAAAATTAGGTTAACCACTACCAATTCAAATTAAGTGGGAGAAACAAAACATAAAAGGTTTTGGCTTTACACAATTTCAATGAAAATATGACTTGTCATTTCTAAAAACGTAACATAAAAAACATTACAAACTAAAAACATTCCAAACTAAAAACAAATTTTTATATAACATACATAATTCAACTAATAAAACATACAACATGCTTGATGCCCATGTAATTTAATCTAGCAAAATTACACATAACCATAAAACTTCCTATTACCTTCAATATGCATAAAATCTGTCCAACCAACATTTACAAATACTCCACTCAATTTATAGGTTTCTTGATAATACATACATGTTTCCAAATTACAACCGTGCTCATTACCCACCGACCATCATAAAACCCTATTTACTTCTAGAAGCAGCCTAACATACATGTTTTTAGTTCTCGACATTAAAAAAAAACCCCAATAAATTTATAAAAAAAGTATCTATTGTTACTTCTAAAGAGACAAACAAGAGACTGAATTTGACTCATCTAATTATTTCAACATGAACTATATAAGTAACTCCAATTCATTTTATATTCATTTTCCTTCTTTTCCAGCAAATCAAGAGTATGTGAGATTTAAGAAATTAACTCAGTACTCATTAATAAGTTCCCAATGTCCAAGAAAACAATCATAATGAAAAATTCTTCAAAATCCAAAGGATGCCTAGAAGCGGCAGCGGGGTTCGAGGGCGTAGGGATCATGGACCATCTGCAGAATGAGGGGGCGGCAGCTGCCCATGACGTCTGAATGGCAGCCAAGGGAGAAAATAGAGATGGAGAAAGAGAGTGTTGGTCGTGCGCGAGCCTTGCGATGGCTACTATTCATGGCGGCTCTGTGGCTGCTAGCAGTGGTCGATGCAAGAGAAGGGAGGCAGTGAGTGCAGGGCACGGGCTAGAGAGGTCGGCACAATGGGAGGAGAGAGAAAAGAAAGAATAGAAGAGAGGGAAGGAAAGAAAGAAATAAGGGGGTAATCTTAAAAACATTTGCTGCGGTTCATTATCGCCGCAAAAGAAAATAAGTTGCTTGCTACAAAAACTAATAAGCGTTTTGATGTCTTATCTGGCGGAATTATTTGCAGCGACTAAATTTCGACACAAAAAGTAATTTTATCACCGCAAAAGTCTTTTTACCACAAAGTTTTGCTCACCGGACATGATCTTGCTCTTTTTTTCCCACGGACAGTTTTCATGCTATCAACTAAGTATTTGTCACAATAGTAGATCTTGGAAAAAAAACTGATGGGAAAAGGCCAAATTTCTTGTAGTGACATTTTTCCTTTTTGTTAAAAAGAAAGCCATTTCAGACATGAAAAACATCTCAAATCACAAAAGTGCTTTAAAATTATAAGAACTAACAAGCTAAGATCAAGGTTTTAAAAACTGTTCCGTTCTGACTGGAATTTTCTGTCTCAAAACAATAACCAGCAAGATGTGATGGGTTGTTCTGTTTCAGCTCAAATTTCAGCCGTTTCAGTCCATTCTGGCCTAATTTTAGTGTTTCGGCGTGAACATGTATTTCAGTTCGAAATTCAGCTAAATGAAAATTTGAAAAATATTCTAAAAAAATGGCAAACTTGTAAAGCCTCAATCCTTTTTATCACATATATATGCACCATTTCTCGTATAGCAAGTTAATAAAGCCCTTAAAACCCAATAGAAAAGAAATAAATACTCAAAAAATGTTAATACATGAATTGAAGTAAAGTAAATGGGCGAATTAGGGTGTGCTTGTGGTTCGTCACTATGGCCACGATCGCTGGGCCTTCGGCGCCGTCGGTGGGGCAGGCTGTAACTGCCTTAGGAAGTGAGTAGAGGTTGCCGATGAAGGCTTTGAGCGTATTGGCTGGTTCTGTGGGGGTGCTAGAGGTGTTTCATTTGCAGAGTTGGTGGCGAGGCCGCAGGCTCTTCCGAAAGTGGATATCCCATTGAAGGAACCTAGGTTTTGTGATGGTGAGATGTTTTTCTTATTTTTGAAATCGAAAATTAAGCAATCAGCCGAGCCTTTCAGATTTTCTTTGGTGTTGAGATTTTTGAGGCATAGACCGTCTTTGGATCATGTCTGTGGTTTCATTAAGAGCAGATGAGGACTGAAAAATATGCCGGTTGTTGGGCAGCTTTGAAATTCGAGAAATCTCCTTGTACGCATATCGAATGAAGAAGATTTTGTTGGAGTTATGGCGCGAGGGAATGCTGATATTGCAAGGGTCCCTTATCGGATTTTTCATTGGGCACCGGAGTTTGTTGAGGAGGAGGACTCCCCGTCAGTACCTGTGTGGCTGACTCTACCGGGGTTACCTCCGAATTTCTTTCAACTGTCAATGTTGAAGAGTATTGGTGGAGGATTTTGTAGATTTCTGAAACGAGATAATGCGACTGTGTGCATTTCTCGTCCTGAGGCAGCGAGGATTTGTGTTGAACTAGATGTTTCAAAGCCTTTAAGAAATTCTTTTTGGCTTGGAACTCCGGGGCTCCCTAATAGCCATTTCCAAGAAGTGATTTATGAATTGGTCCCTCAATTTTGTGGTGTGTGTCGTAGACAGGGACATCAGGAGAAGAATTGTGGGAAGCGAAAGAATCCGGTGGTACAGGTAGCAGTGGATAGTATACATTTAGAGGATGATGGTGATCGTCCTAAAAAGGTGTGGAAGCCTGTCAGAAGTAAGAAGATGGAGGTGCAACCTTCGGTCTCAATTACAGGAGAAGCAGGGTTCTCTATTTCTAGAAGTGGGGAGGTGTTGGAAAGGATTTATAAAAGGAAGAGTGAGTTTGAATTAAAAATGTTAGAGGTGCTGTTTGTGGATTCAATGGGACTTATGGTTGATAAATCTAACTTTGATTTACGATGTATGGGGGCTATTTCGCAAACTAGTCCAAAAATAGGCAGCCTGGAGAACAAAGGGATGACGTCTCTATCGTCATCTCAAAATTTGAGTAGTTGGTTCAAATTAACAAAGGAGGTACCTAAGGATGGGATAGAGGAAGAGCAGGTATCTGAGAAGAGTAGGCTATTGAGAAGCTCGCTTAAAGTTATGGCATTGGAATTTGAACTTAGTCGGCTAAATGAAACTGGGAAGGAATTGTTCCAGGAGGGGCGATCTTTTTCAGAGGGGGAATCGGAGGAATAATTGGAAGAGTTAGCTAATAAATGTTATGATTATGATTCAGAGTTACATGTGCCTCTGAAACGGCAAAAAGGGGTGAAAAAGAAGGGACCGGTGATAGTTTTGGATAGAAGAACTAGATCCAAAAAATCTTTTTAATTTTTATCATGAATATTCTTGTTTGGAAAATTAGGAGAATTCGTTCATCGAAGATTAGGCTTCGACATCTTATGAATAAAAGTCATCCGTCAGTGGTGGCATTGTTAGAGCCATTTATAGATGTGAATAAATGTCGGCGATGGGCTAGGTGAATGCACCGGCCAAAGTTTATAAATAACGCCGAGGTGGGTGGGAAAATATGGTTGTTTTGAGATGAGGAGTTGGAGTTTGAGATGGTTTCTATGTCGGATCAAGCATTATCAAGATGGTTTGTATGCGGTAATACCAAGATTTTGGTTGTTATTGTTTATGCAAGCTGTTTCCGGGTTAAACGATTGGAGCTTTGGGATTATCTTTCTGCTTTAGATGCGGTTGGTTGTCTCTTTTTTGTTAGGGGAATTTTAATATCGTTCGTCAAGATGATGAAAAAGTAGGTGGACTATTGAGGTCTCCTCGTGCGAAATTGGAATTTAATAATTGTATTCATGATTGTGGTTTAATTGAAGTTCCCTCTCTTGGTAATAAATTCTCTTGGTGTAGTGGGAGACTTGGAGGTAGACGTATTTGGGCAAAGCTGGATCGTGTTTTGGTGTCGTCTTCATTCATGAATTTTTTTAATGAGGCTCGTATGGAATATCTCCCTCGGACATCTTCCGATCATTGTCCTATGCTATTACATTTGAAGAAGGAAAGTAGAGATGGCATTAAATATTTCAGATGTCAGCGTATGTGGGGAACTCATGAAGGATTTCTTCCTTTGGTCCTTGAGGTCTAGAATCAAAGTATGGAAGGACCGCCGATGTTACAAGTTAGTAAGAAGCTGAAATTATTAAAAGGTCGGCTGTGGGAATGGAATTCTAAAACATTTGGGAGGGTGGATTTGGAATTGTTAAATGTGGGAAATAGAATTATAGAGTTGGAGGATTTACCAACTGCGGGTTACTCACAGGAGCGTGAAATGGAATTGATGTGTTGTAAAAAGCAGCATAGTCAATGGCTGAATAGAGAAGAGATTTTGGGCTACCAAAAGTCACGAATAAAATGGCTCAAAAAGGGGGATTCTAATATTGCATTTTTTTCATGCCTCTACACGAGTGAAGAAGAAAAGTTTGATCATTGACTGTATGGATTTGGGAAATGGACATGTACTTAACTCAGCTGAAGACGTACACAGGGAAGGGGTTCGGTTTTTCTAGGATTTGTTGACAACATCGACTGTTGAATTGGAAGAGGAGGCGTCAAGCTTGCTATCACCGGTGGTGTCTGATCAGGAAAATGCACTATTGTGTGCGCCACCATCTTTGGAGGACGTTAAAGTGGCACTGTGGTCGATTCCTCAGGATGGGAGTCTGGGTCCGGATGGGTTTTCGGCAAGTTTTTTTAGAATTGCATGGGAGGTGGTAAAGTCAGATATTCTTGAGGTGGCGAAGGAAGTTTTTGAGGGGATATCGTGGACAACATTTTTTGGTGCTACTAATCTAGTGATGATTTCTAAAGTGGAGGCTCCAGCAAATTTTGGCCAATTTAGGCCAATTAGCTTGTGTTCGGTTGTCTATAAAATTGTGGCTAAGATAATGGTGTTGAGATTGGCACCGGTCCTTGGAGGTATTTTTTCATCTGAACAAGCTGCTTTTATCCATGGCCGTAGTATCTTTGAAAACATAGCACTGGCCCAAGAACTTGTTCATGGTATGAATCGAAAAACTAGGGGTGGAAATGTCATAATGAAGATTGATATGACCAAAGCCTATGATCAAGTAAATTGGAGATATTTAATGGAAGTGATGAGAAGATCGGGATTTTCAGCAAAATGGCAATCTTTGATTTTTAATGTGATATCCTCTCCGAGTTTTTTCAGTTATGCTAAATGGAAATTGCAAAGGCTTTTTCAAATCGTCACATGGATTACGTCAATGTGATCCCCTTTCGTCTTATCCTTTTATTTTGTCGGAAGAACTTCTTCACGTATGCTGCAGAAAGCTTATGCTCAAGGCCAAGTAAAATTTTTTAATGCTTGTGGGGGCGTTCCTATCTCTCATTTATTATATGCCGATGACTTGCTGATTTTTGCAACTAGGGGAAAAGCTTCAGTTAGGAACTTGAGGGGGGTGCTAAAGAAATATGAAGACATTTCGGGTCAGTTAGTTAGTCCACAAAAGTCCTCTATTTATTGCTCTTCTAACGTGAATTGTGCTCGGAAAATGGAGCTGAGACATATTTCAGGATTTAATGAGGGGGAATGGCCTTGTATCTATTTGGGAATCCCGTTACATGTGGGGCGTATTATGTTGAGATTATTTGAGCCTTTGTTGGCAAAGGTGCAAAAAAAGTTAGCGGGGTGGAAGCATAAGTTGCTATCGTTTGGTGGGAAAATTATTCTTATCAAGCATGTGCTAAATGGTATGCCCATTCATTTATTGTCAGTGATGAATTTGCCTAAAGGAATTTTTGGGAAATTAAAATCTATATTCTCAAAATTTCTTTGGGGTTCTGGTGAGGGGATTAAAAAAAGAACTTGGGTGTCCTGGAGGAATAGATGCTTGCCAGTTGAGGAGGGGGGCTTGGCATACCTGATTTGGCTAAAGTTCAAACCTCATTATTCATGAAATTTGCTTGGAAGATGTTGAAGGGGGGATCTCTTTGGGCAGAATTTTTTCATGCCAAATATGTCGGTAATGCACATATATCTACAGCGTATGAAGGTAGAAGGGGATCTCAATTTTGGAGAGGAATTGTTAAAGTCCTTCCTTTGGTGCTAAATAATTCAAGATGGTTGGTAAGAGAGGGAGCTTTGAGTTTTTGGTTTGATAACTGAATAAGCACGAGTGCAGTGGCTGCTAGACAGGATGTGGTGGCTGATAGTGATGTGCAGATCCAAAGCTTATTGGATAATGACAATGGAATTTATCTTTATTGAGACAAATGGTGGATAAGGAAAGGGTGAATACTATTTTGGCAGCTCAAATTCGTCCACGAGTGGGGCGAGATATTTTGATTTGGTAGCATACCACAGATGGGGAATTTACAACACAATCAGCTTGGAATATTATTAAAACACATGGAGTGATATGTCCATGGAAGAAATGGCTGTGACAAAAGTGGGTGCCGAAAAAGATGTCATTCTTATGTTGCCGTACACGGCAAAAGGCTATACTAGTCGATGAGGTAATTAAACAAATAGGCATTCCAATTGTTTCGAAATGTCATTGTTGTTTTTTTTTCTCAAATTGAGACTGTCGATCATATTCTTTGTGATGGGGAAGGGCCAAGAAAAGTATGGGAATTTTTTGTAGCTAGTTTTGGTATTCATTTGCCAGAGACATGGATTTGGGCAGGGGTGATGAACGTATGGTGGTGCAGAGCATCAAGATCCTCCCATGTGCGTCATCTTCGTGGTGTCATACCAATTTATATCTCTTGGGCTTTATGGGTTACACACTATAGTGCTCGTATGGAGGGTCTTAGTTTTGTCGAGAAGAAAGTGGCGTCTATGGTGAAAGGGTATATAATAGAGGTTACGGGTTTGGTGGATAATTTCATATCTTCTGGCTCAAATGAAGGTTCGGTGCTGAGAGATTTAAACTGTCCTATAGTGGAATTGAGGGGTAGAATTCCGAGAAGAACTTCTTGGGTATTATCGGAGGCTGGAAGGGTTAAATTAAATGTTAACGGTAGTTCTTGTGGTAATCCAGGGACGTCCGGTGGAGGAGGTATTATTAGAGATGATCGTGGACATGTTTTGGGAGGTTTTGCACATTGCTACAGGCAAGCTACGAATACAATTGCATAATGTTGCACGGTGCTTGATGGACTTCGGATGTGTAATCTGCTCGATTTGAGAAATTTTGTTGTTGAATCGGATTCAAGTGTTATTATGGGTTGGTTTGTGTCCGGTGTATGTAATTATCGGTATCTTTGAAATTTTTTAGAGGAAGCTCAAAGTCTTGTTAGATCTCTTAATGTTCAATTTAAGCATGTTTATAGAGAGGCTAATATGATTGCAGATTTTTTGGCTAAATATGGTAACGAGGGAGGAGAATTGGAGATGTATGGAGAAGTTATTGGTTCAGGAAGGCTTAGGAGTCTTTTACGTACAAATAGATTAGGCATCCCTTACATTAGACTTTAGTCTGATTTTTGGGGATGGAAATTTTATTGGGTTTTGAAATTTTTTTTGTTCTTGGGAATTGTTTTCGTATTCTTTTGCCGTAAGTGAGGGCTTCTATTAATAAATTATGGAAAAGAATCACTCTCGTACATGTGACATCGACTCTTCATAAAAATAAAATAAAAAAGGATCCAGGTAAGGAGTCATCTTGCGAGCCATCCACAATACATCCTTGGGAGGTTTCGAACACCAATCTTGGGTTAGAGGGTGGTTGCATGGCTGAGCTGAACACTGCTTCCTTGTGCTGGTGGCTTTTGGTCGGAGTTTTGGGGGGTTTGTTGGCGTAATACTGATTCCATCGCAATATATGCGTGGTCTTTGAGAGCTCAAAACTAATTTGTGGCAGACTTCTGTAGTTACATTTCTAAAGGATACAATTAGTGGGGGGCTGTCAAAGGTAAGAAGTAAACACAATCATTAGAGAAAGAGAGATGCTAAAAGGGTAGGCAAAAATTTCATAATCAGGGCATCCAACATCAAATGAAAACACTTTCTAGTTAAAAATTTAAAGTACATAAGAAAACACAGTATTGTATTAGAAAGATAAATCAATTGATGACTTTCGAATGTACAAGGCAAATAATTGGGCCTTTATTGGGCTTGCCTAACTACTAACGAACAAAACGAGGCCGAGAAACCCGAATAAAATCGTTTCTCAAAGCATGAAAAATCAAGCCATTGTACTCTCGACGTATTCCATTGCCTTACTTCTCACAGACTCCATTCTTTCTTCATCACCATTAGACTCCTCGAACTTGAGATACTTCTTAAATAAGAACTGCAAATCAAGACAACATGTAAGAACACTATATAAAAGAAAAAGGTATATTGATTATTTTAAACTTGAAACGAAAATAAATAACTCGTGCACTTTTTTTCTTTTGCTGAATATATTTAATTTGTACACACTTTCATCTTTTTTGGCGCTAGGCTCAAACTGATTGCCCTCTCAAAGAGGGCACGAATCACATCCACATCTCCAAGTCGAATCTCCTGCAAGTATGACACAAGAATGTAAGTATGTAAGTGAACTAGATGACGGCCAAACAATATTTAAGGGATAATGAAAAAGGATTTTACTTGATCGAGATAAACGCTCCACAAATCTGTTTTTGTCGGGTACTCCCGCAGAATTCCTTCAAACATGGATCTTCCTCTATCAGGAACCCCACATTTGAATTCAAGGATAGCAGTCTGTGAGATGAACTTGATATGCTTATGTCGGGGAAGACTTAATAAAGCACGACTTATAACAGGCTGAACCACATCCTGCTGTTGCTTCAACATCCTTTGCACACGTCTTAACCAAACCTGAACGAAGATAGAACTTAAATATTTTGTTAGAGGACAGAATGATTGTAGGAACTAGGAAATGATGGAAGTACCTTGCATGAATGCTTGAACTTCTTGGTCATTTTGTCAAGAAGCTCATCAGCCAATTTATGTTGCTCTGTCCTCTCATACATTCCCAGGAGTGCCATATGGACCTTTTTCGGTTCATTGTACTGCAAAGCTCTTTGGAATACGTTTGTAACAGCCGCCTGAAGAAGCACACTAATTAATAAAACAATACGCAAGCAACTGAACAACAATGAAAGCACCAAAAAAACAAAAAAGTGCCGTCTTTTTCTAGTACCTGTGGAGGATTTCCATATTCATTTTCCAAATTAAAATAAGCAACCCAAATATTAAGCTTCTCGTTCTCTTCTCGGATATTAATTGTGTTCAAAGCCCTACGGAAAGCAAACAGTGACATTTTAGTCAAAGTGTATGTAAAAGTAAAACACCTAGGTAGAAAGCACGATATTCAACAATGCACTGCCAGAAATAGCTGCTTTGCTAATTATGTTTATCTTGTTTATTCAACTATTGTCTAGCCATTCCTTTTTACTCAAGGGGAGAGGGAAGGGAAAAAAGAGGAATAGGAAAATTGCTCCCATCAAAAAATTTTAAGGATGGTAAAAGGTTTTATTATGGACATCTCAGGTACCATGAGGACATTCAAATCGGTGGGGGCGCACGACTTGTGGGTGTTGAGGGAACTAAACTGCTCAGTTGTGCTGGTTGTAGTGAAGGTGCCAAAGTTGATTGCTTGGTCTCCGCCGGCAGTGGGATTTGCTAAACTCAATGTTGATGGTGGTTCGCTTGGAAATCCTGGGCTGTCTGGGGAAGGTGGTATTATCAGAGATGATCATGGTAATTTAATTCATGCCTTTGCNTTATTGATGGTCTTCATCTTTGTCAACAGCTGAGTTTGAGGGATTTGTTGGTTGAGTCGGATTCAAGTGTTGTGGTGGGCTGGTTTATTTCAGGGACGTGTAAATATTGGTATTTGTGGGATTTTTGGGAAGAAGCCCAAGCTATTATTTCTTAACATTCAGTTTAAGCATGTGTTTAGGGAAGCAAACATGGTGGCAGACTTTCTAGCTAAACATGGGGCTAATGGCGGGACTTGGGATTTCTTTGGGGAGGAGTTTGGTCCGGGTAGACTTAAGGGGCTTCTTTGTACGGATAGATTGGGTATCCCTTATGTTAGATGTTAGGAGAATTTTTTTATTTTGGTTGGGACTTTGGATGGGTTTATTGCTGTAATTATGGTGGTTCCTCTGCCTGCCTGAGTGAGGGTTTATTAATAAATAAATGGAGGTGTTGCCCTCCTTTTTCGGAAAAAAAAAAAAAATGGCTTGAATAAATTCTTAGAAAATAATGATAGCCACTTTGCATCAAAAGATCAAATAAAAAAATGATATGACCGGATCTCGAAAGGTGAGAGGCTTTCACAAAGACATGTGTGAAAGGGAGAGCCTAAGATCAGGCCGAAGGCATAGTCGATGGACAACAATTGAATATTCCTGTACTGCCCCTGTTGGTCCTGAGGGATGGAGGAGACTAGGTTTCGATTTTATATCAACCTTCAATTCAAAAAAAAAAAAAAAGCAATATCTTTTGTTTTTAACTCAAAAGCTCCAAAAATCTGAGCAAAGTTTAGTTAGATGCCAGAAAAAGTACTTCAATGAAAAAAAAAACTGTTGAAATAATTCAGTTAAAAACTGTACCCAACTTTCTTGGGAAAAATCCTGTTAGCCTGCCTATCTCATTCTACCAAAGTTCCTCACGGTATTTGGTATGGTAAGCAAGAAAATTTTCTTATCTCAGTTCATGCTACTAAAAATAACGATTTAAAAAGCTACTTATTACTACTATTATTTATTAGAGGCTAAGGCTGGGTCAAAACAAGAAAGTGCCATAAGAGCTAGAGCCCATAAGCAAACAAATTTACTTTTTGTGTATTTAGGAAGCAGTTCCAATGAAAGAAAACTTGTAGTTAGTGGCTAATGTGCAAAAAACTAATAGATAAATGGGAGTCTCATGAACCAGGAGGTTCCATTTCATAACACAGATCTATTCCAATTAAACACAGCAGAAGTAACTTATTCCATCGGGTCATGAGGCAGACCCATTCTAAAAACTTAATAGGAAAACTCCCATAAGATAACTAACTTCGCTTTTTTTTTTTTTTTTTTGGGGGGGGGGGGGGGGGGAGGAGGGGGGGGGGGGGGGGGGGGGGGGGGGGGGGGAGGGGGGGAGGAAAGTGGGGGGTGTCTATGGTCAACGTGGGAGAGGAGGGTCAGTACCTCCAAGAGTGGAGATAGAGCAAGTTCCAAATAACATAATTGCATATGAGGGAAGTGGCCAGAAGCAAAAAAATAACATGCAAATAGCTCAAAGAATACCTTTCAGCAATAGAACGGGCTTTCTCAACATCAGCCATAGAGAGCATGAAAGCCATGTACTTTATCCATACAAAACTGCAATTAGGAGAGCTTCTAACCAGTTTTTCAAATTCATCAGCAGTTCTTGGTTTATCATTCTCCACTAGTCTTTCCTCAGCAGCCCTAATTTCTTGCTCCCTGCTCAGGGTAGTTTCCAAGTTAAACTGAATAAAAACTTAAAAAAAAAAAAGGATAGAACTAGCCCTTAAAAACGAAATAACCAGGAATGGACAATTGTGAAAACTGAAATGACCTCTCTTTCTTCGCCTTTTTCTTTCCCTGTCTCTTGTTCTTTTCATGTACAGTGGCTGCCTCATCAATATTCTCTTGGTCTTGACCGACTAAATTATCAATAGTGGATTGATCTATGTCATCAAGACTGACCTCTAGTGGTGGAATGGAAGCCCTTGATCCTACTTGTGCAAGAATTGGGCAATCTTCATTTTCATCTTCAGTATCCATACTTTGAGCCCCAAGCAAACTACTACCAGGAGATGTTAATAAAGTAGTAAAACCATTATCTCTAATGGCTTCATCAGGTTCTTGCTGTGAGGGTAGTTGAAAATCAATACCATCGCCAATATAGGAACCTTTCATTCCAAGAGAGATGCGGCATCTTTGTTCATCCACCTAAAACAGAAGAAAATCAATAAGAAATCACTGAACAAGAAACAAAAACACACAATGATCTTGATGAATACCAAATCCTTCAGTTGATCTTGGTGAATAATCATTGTTAGTATCCACCAATCAAAACTTCCAATGATTCAAAGATGATTTAAAGTTTCGAATCTTATATTTTCCAATGAGAGGTAAAAGTTAAAATGCCAGTGGGAGTGTAACTCTCCATGATTCTTCATAAACAATATGATCACCTTTAATATCTTTGCTGTCACTCTCTCCCCTGCTCTGTATTTAGTTTCTATGCTTTCAACATGATCATCTGAAAGCTCTGACACATGGCATAATCCAACCTAGGCAAGAAAAGGGCACAAATACAAATAAATTCCAAGGTCACAATGCATACATGGCAATGCAAGGTAAAATCATTGACTCAAAACCAAGTATTTTTCACTTAAAAAATCAACAATAGTGAGTAGAACTTCTATGTAATTTTATAACTAAAGAGATCCCACACCATCCAGCTGAAATAATCCCGATTTAAAAAAACAAGTTACTTTTAAGCATCAATTTGGGAAGTGGATCACACCTGGGAATTTCCAGGCTCCAAAAACTGATATTTTTAATGACATAACTTCAAGTACATTTTTACAAGACTTCGATTGAATAAGTTATTCCTTACCAAGTTCGTGTCATCAATTGTGATGAACAAGCCATATGATTCCACCCGCTTAATTCTGCCAGATATAATTTTTCCAATACGCAGAGTTCTCAATGCATCAATTTCAGATTTTGAAGAGCTGCTTCTGCCCAATGTCTTCAATGTCACTTCAACTCGCTTTGATAAAGGCTCCACAGACAACACCCTACACTCAAGCTTCTTAGTTCATTGCTATATTTCTACCTCTACATATCACTTCAACAACAAGTAAAAAGATAAATGAGACTTGCCTGCCAATCACAAGTTTTCCAACAGGGAATTCTTTCTCGGGGTTCTCGACATATCCATCAGATAAGTTTGAGAGAAGGATTTTGGCATCAATCTTCCGAGAAAGCCAAATGAAACATCCTTTAGATGTAACATTCTTAACATAGCCCTATCAAACACAACTAAATACGCTGAGATAAAAATGAAGCAATATTACGTGATTGGAACATGAACTATATGTGAACAAAGAAAATCAGAGGAAGCATTTTTTGATAATTGCAAAGAATAAAAAACTAAGCAAGAATTGAAAAGGTGCATGTTGAATATCTTTTAGTGAATGCTCCACTTGCCTACTCAATACCAGTTCTCTCAGAAAGACTGACTACGACTAAAGATAATGGAGACACAGAGTTTCCC
Organism: Pterocarya stenoptera; assembly: GCA_003123785.1. Classification (NCBI taxonomy): domain Eukaryota; kingdom Viridiplantae; phylum Streptophyta; class Magnoliopsida; order Fagales; family Juglandaceae; genus Pterocarya; species Pterocarya stenoptera. The sequence goes on from QEOT01004530.1 coordinate 36,798, forward strand.
TAAAAAAGGAAATTGTTTTTTGTATCACAATGAAAGCTACCCCCTCAAAGGCACCCCGACCCCATAAAAAAAAAGAAAAAAGAAAAAAAGGCAGCTGCTGTTCTGCCCATGGTAGTTTGCTGTAAACATGACATTAATCATGGTCACTGCAATCTCTCACTTGATGTAGTAAGTAAAAAAAGAGAGAAAATAGACCACGAGGGAAGAGAAATATAAGTAAGCAATTACATCCAGGAGAGCCTAGGATGATAATATAAAAGAATCCAGAACCTGTACAACAATATTAGGATGAAGTTCCTCCATCTTCTCAACACGTTTGGAATGAGGCTGCCTGTAAATCATAAAACAATACTGTGTTCAGGTAAACAATTATAAATAAGGAAAACTGCATATGGAACGAATTTTTAATATCTTGGATACCATTAAATTCCTAAGCAGATAGTTTCCATAATTTACTGAACCTAATTTTTTTGTTTTGCAATTTATTCCTCTAGCCGAATAATTTTTTTTTTTTTTTAAAGTAATAAGAAGATTTATTGAATCAAGTAAATAGGCATAGCCCAAGTACACAGGAAGTATACAAGAGAGAACACCTAAATGCAAGCTAGGAAGTAGTAGAAGCTAAAAGAAAATCATGAAAATTTATCCCCATTCAGAACAAGAACATTTGCCCAAAGACATCAAGTTCAAAAGAAAAGCTCTCTAATTCCTCCCAACGAAAGTTCTCTATCTTCAAAACACCGCCCATTCCTTTCCAACCGTAAACACCACATCAGGCATAAAGGAATCATCTTCCAAATAGCAGCAATACAATGACTGCCCTTAATGCCTTTCAAACAAGCCAAAAGATCCACCACCCTAAGGCATCACCCAAGCAATACCCGTCCTACCAAAAATCTCATCCAAATAATTTAGACAGTTTTATGATTCATATAAATTTAGCCCCTCCTTGATTCTAACTTCATCCCCGATAACTCCATCCTTCCTTGGAAGTGGTTTGCATGATAAAGAGAGAGAAAAAATCGGCTTAGAGCATTTTTATGTAGCTTAAAATTAGCAACAAAAGTTGGTCATAATTCAAACCCATCCAACAATGTCTACACATTTTGCATGCACGTTTACAAGGCTTGTAACTCTCTATTACCAGCAAGTTGTAAATTGAATATAGCATTAAATGGAAGAGAAGAAACAAAAGCTTATTTTCTGAAGAAACAATATTGCCTAATCATTCATAAATTCTGTCCTTAAAACACAAGAATGTAAACTTCTAATTTTTATCAGATTAGCAATCCTCACTACTTACTGTATGTTGCAGATTTCAGCAGAAGACTCAGTATGCATGCCCTCTAAAGAGGAACGTAATGATAAATCAACTTGAATGGTGCCCTTGACAGAGCGGCCGACTTCCAGCACTTTGCATCTGACAAATTGCCCTTCGTAATATCCAGATAACGGGTCAGGCACCCATGAGTCTCTAAGCTCCAAAAAATGTACTCTACCATACAGTTGAGGACAAATCTGCACGAGCAATCCACCAACACCTGCAAGTATTTTGGATATTCTTCCACCCACAATATCTCCTTCATGAACATGAGATGAAACATCTTTCAAATTATCATCCATCTTTAAATCTATACCAGCAACATTTCCATTTGCGACAGCAAATGAAGGACGTAGAACCAACCGTAATAGCTTTTTCTCTTTGTTAATGCTTAAAATACGACCAGAAACACCTTTTCCCACATGAAAGCGCTTCTGAAATCCCTCTAGTTCACTAGGGTCGGATGCACTGTCAAGAATAAAAAGCTGAGCTCTTACATCTCGAGATACTGTTAACCAAACCCATTCACTGTCCACCTTATATACATAACCAGTGACGTATTGTCCAGTTGAAAAATCAACATCTTTGGCCATCATTTTGCCCTCCATTTCAAAGGAATCTGTATTTGAACAGAAACTTAGAATCTCATAGATGATAAACTTTAACGAACATGTATACAAAGGTTCAAGAAGAGATGGGAAACATTCTCAATATCATTTAATTGATTAGTTGACCCAGCTATGCAGAATACTCTCCTACTTTCCCCTTTCCTTATAAGGGTAGGAATTCCTAGAAGAGGATAGGTCATTTTTTTTATCGACAACTAAAATTTTATTGAGCATAAAATAGACAAAGGCACGAATATACAGGACATATACAGGAGCGTCGCCTATGCATGCTAGTTTAGCGATACAAGGAAGTCATGAAAACAGTAATTAGGCGACAGGTGGTCATTTTTTGACATAAGTAATTTAATATTTTTTTTTTTGAAGTACATTGATTAACAAATAAGCAAGAAAATGAGGAATGGCCCAGAATGATTGATTTGCATATATGCAAACCTAAAATTTAGAAGTGTGAAACAATGAGCGTCTTTCGATGGAACTAAAAAAGCTATGATATTACAGGTCTGAGTTAAGATGCCAATAATTTTTTCTTTAGCTCTAAAATATTGTAGTCTCAGTAACAGAAAACAATAAAAGAAGAGAATCTGAAGTGTCTGTGTGGCAGTTAAAACAATGAGGTTTAGAAACAAGTCTAGGCAAGCATAAAGTATACACCAGATGCAAGCATTTAGAAAGTAACGACAACATTTTGATTCTATCCCATTACATAATTTAAAAGAGGGAGACTAAAGTCAAGCTCATTTGACTTTAATAGCACTGGAACATGAGAAATGTTACTCATAAAAATAAAACATGGAATTCAAGAAACGTAAGGTAACCGAAATAGGATTCTAAACAGATCACCAGAAGAATAGTTATCAATATATAGTTTACCTGCAAGCATTTTAGGTTTTAACGACAGATCCCATTGGTAGCTTTTTTTGTCTGATTGCTTAGCTTTTGCAATAACCCTTGCAGTCACTGTTTGCCCAACCCTTAAGTTACTAAATGGATCTTCCAAAGCATTAACATCTTTCACCTGCAATAAAATTGTGCATGACAAGCTAATTACAAAACAATAAAATATATTTACTTTAAGAGTGATCAAATAACTAATCAAGAAAAGAGTGATCAAATAGATGCCTTAAAATTTGGAAAACGATACCTCTGTTATATGAACTCGTCCATGAAAACCGAGTCCGAATTTTAATTTCAGTCCAAGAGGGTTAATTTCAGTAATCTGGCAAGCAATAGAAGAAAAAAGATTAAAACATCAGTACTCTCAGAGTCAAAAAAATCTATGTAGCATGCTTCTAAACAAAGCCACCACTGAAAAGAACAGAAAGTCAAAACTCCTCACGGTTTATGCAGTTGCGGATTTTTTTTTTATTAATAAAAAGACACCATAAAAGAATTGTAGAATTATAGGGAGATTTAATTTGATGATCTGTCAGCAATGTTAGGGGCTAAGATTGAGGAGATCTACAGCTAACAGATCATGGTTTCTTATCCCATGATTTTAGGGGATTTGGTAGTCTGTTACCAAATCCGTAGATATGAGTTTCCTTTTTTATAGCTTTCTGTTTTAGGTAGTTTTGATCTTTCCTAGGTAAGTTGTAAATATCCCTAAAATAGATGAGTATTATCATCTATATATAGAAGGGAATGTAATTCGAAATATAGAAAAATATTGAGTTTTTCCTTCCAATTCGATATGGTATCAGAGCATTCTCTGAACCCTAATTCCCCCATATAACCAAATACGGGAAACGTGATTCAACTGCTACCGTTTCCCAAATCACCTCCAATCAGGAAGCCATGGCTTCCAGCAACAGTAGTGCAGATAGTAACCTCATGCCCATTACAGGACACAAACTGAATGGGAACAACTATCTCCAATGGTCCCATTCCGTAATGATGTTCATATGCGGAAAGGGCAAAGACGATTATCTCAACGGAGTTGCTGCCAAACTGAACAAGACAGATGAAAAGTTCAAAGTCTGGAATGCTGAAAATAATATGGTCATGTCATGGCTCATTAATTCCATGACAAATGACATTGGAGAAAATTTTCTTCTCTATGGAACAGCAAAGGAGATTTGGGATGCTGCCAAGGAAACGTATTCTAACAATGAGAATACATCGGAATTGTTCGAGGTGGAGAGTGTTCTCCATGACTTCCGCCAAGGAGAGTTAACGGTGACTCAGTACTTCAACACACTCAATCGCTACTGGCAGCAGCTGGACTTGTTTGAGGAGCACAATTGGAGCTGTCCGAATGATGGAATCAGGTATAGACAGATTATTGAACGGAAAAGAATATACAAATTTCTGATTGGATTAAATAAGAATCTCGATGAAGTACGAGGAAGAATCTTAGGATCCAAACCACTACTAAACATCCGGGAAGCATTTTCAGAAGTTCGGAGAGAGGAAAGTCGAAAGAAGATCATGATAGGCTCTCAAGATTCTGTGACAAATCCTGAGAGCTCAACCCTTGCAGTGAGAGGAAATCCATGCAACAACAATGATCACAGACCAAAGAAAGGGCGACCATGGTGTGATCATTGCCGACGTCCTGGTCACACCAAGGACACTTGCTGGAAGATTCACGGCAAACCTGCAGACTGGAAGCCTTCCCGGTTTGCCAATGACAAAGAAGGACGGGGCAACCTCGTCTCCATGGATGAAAAACCATCACCCGAACCCACTCCCTTCAGCAAGGAACAGATAGAAGTCTTACAGAAATTGTTCAGCCAATCCTTGCCTGCACCTGCCCCCAATGTGGTTGGTACCGGTTCCTTGGCACAAAAAGGTAATTTTTTGAGTGCTCTAAATGTTAAAAAGGAGAAGCTAAGCCCATGGATTATAGACTCAGGAGCATCTGATCATATGACTGGAGATGAGAAGCTTTTTTCCACTTACAATCCATGCTATAAAAATTTAACTGTGAGAATAGCCGATGGTTCACTCTCAAAGGTGGCTGGTACAGGTTCTGTTAGAGTTTCAGAGAACATCACTCTTGATTCAGTTCTCCTTGTGCCAAAATTAAATTGCAATTTACTGTCCATTAGTAAACTCACTCGGGATCTCAACTGTGTTACTAAATTTGGCTCAAATCTGTGTGAATTTCAGGTCTTGGACTCGGGGAAGATGATTGGCAGTGCTAAGATGTGTTCGGGGCTCTATCTTCTAGAGGTTAATGATCCTCCTCAAGGAGCAACTCACCAATCTGATTGTTCAGTGTCCAGTAATCCTATTTCTTTGTCTGTGAGTCGGTCTAATAATGATAGTGCAATTATGTTGTGGCACTATAGGTTAGGTCATCCAAATTTCTTGTATCTTGAGAAGTTGTTTCCTTCATTATTCCATAATAAAAATCCACATGAGTTTCAATGTGAGATCTGTCAATTTTCTAAACATATTCGTAATTCTTATCCTAACCGATCCTACAAAGCATCTCAACCTTTTTCCATGATTCATAGTGATGTATGGGGTCCTTCTAGGATAAAAAATGTTACTGGTTCTCGCTGGTTCATTTCATTTATTGATGATCACACTAGACTCACATGGGTATTCCTCATGAAAGAAAAATCAGAGGCAAACCAGATTTTCAAAACCTTCAACACCATGATCCAAACACAATTCCAAGCAAAAATCCAAATTCTGAAAACTGACAATGCCAAAGAGTATTTCAACTCCATTTATAATGATTATCTCTTGAGTCATGGTATAGTTCACCAAAGTTCCTGTGTCAACACTCCTCAGCAAAATGGTATTGCCGAAAGAAAAAACCGGCATCTTCTTGATGTTGCTCGCTCCCTAATGTTCTCTACCCATGTACCAAAATTTTTCTGGGGTGAAGCCATCCTCACTGCCGCATATCTCATAAATAGGATGCCATCTCGTATTCTCAACTTCCAAACTCCCTGTCAAATTCTTCTTGAGTCCTTTCCCAATACTCGTCTCATCTCAACCATCCCTTTCAAAGTTTTCGGGTGCTCAGCTTTTGTCCATGTCCATCAACAACACAGGGACAAACTTGATCCTAGAGCTCTTAAATGTATTTTCCTTGGGTACTCTCCAACTCAAAAAGGATATAAGTGCTACTCACCGGTCACTAAACAGTTCTATCACTCCATGGATGTCACCTTTTTTGAGCAACAACCTTATTTCCCCAAATCTGATATTCAGGGGGAGACTAATTTCATCCAGGAATACCAGCTTTGGGATATTGAAGAATCATCTCATTTCTCTCCTAATTCTGTCCAACCCTGCCCATCACTAAATCATGAACCCATTCCTCCTCAAAATCTCTTCCTTGAATCTCCTTACTTCCTAGAATCTCCTTCTCAAGATCAAACCAACAATCTGGACACTATTCAATCAACAAAGAATGATGAGTTGATTACCTACTCAAGGAGGAGAAAGAACCAAAAGGAGATGGAACAACAAGCATCTCTTGAGCAAACCCAAGAGTCTGACCCAAGTCCTAGATCAAGTGAAGATCCAACAGGTAACTATAATCCTGAAACTAATGATGATAGTGACTTTCCTATTGCTGTGAGAAAAGGTGTAAGATCATGCACAAAACACCCTATATACACATTTGTGTCATATGAAGGACTGTCACCAAAGTTCAAAGCATTTGTTGCCAACCTCGACAACATCCAGGTTCCTAATAGTATACAAGAAGCTCTCGGCTCACCTGAGTGGAAATCAGCAGTGTATGAAGAAATTCATGCACTTGAAAAAAATGGAACCTGGGAAATCTCAGAATTACCAGCTGGAAAACGCCCAGTAGGCTGCAAATGGATCTTCACAGTCAAATATAATGAAGATGGGAGTGTTAATCGACTCAAGGCACGGCTGGTTGCAAAGGGATTCACCCAATCATACGGAATCGACTATGAGGAGACATTTGCCCCTGTAGCCAAGTTAAACACAGTTCGGGTTCTACTATCTTTGGCTGCAAACCTTGACTGGCCTCTCCATCAACTAGATGTCAAGAATGCCTTCCTAAATGGGGACCTAGCTGAAGAAGTTTACATGGAAATTCCTCCAGGATTTGAGACACAAACTACACACAACAAAGTTTGCAAACTTAGGAGATCTCTATATGGGCTCAAGCAATCTCCAAGAGCCTGGTTTGAAAGATTCACAAAGGTAGTTAAGAAACATGGCTACTCTCAATGTCAAACAGACCATACTCTATTTGTTAAACACTCTCCTGCAGGAAAGCTTGCTGTCCTCATTGTATATGTGGATGACATAATTCTAACAGGAGATTATGAAGAGGAAATCTGCACCATCAAAAGTTTTCTAGCTGCAGAATTTGAGATCAAGGACCTTGGAAATCTCAAATACTTCCTAGGCATGGAGATTGCAAGGTCAAGAAAGGGAATCTCTGTCTCACAAAGAAAATATGTCCTGGATCTCTTAAAAGAGACTGGAATGCTCGGGTGTAAGCCAGCGGATACTCCTATGGATCCAACAACCAAATTAGGAGCTAAGGAAAATTGTGCACCCGTGGATAAAGGGAGATACCAAAGATTAGTGGGTAAACTAATATACCTATCTCACACACGACCAGATATTGGTTTTTCTGTCAGCATGGTAAGTCAATTCATGAATAATCCAAATGAAGAACACATGGAGGCTGTATATAGAATCCTGAGATACCTGAAACTAACACCAGGTAAAGGATTATTTTTTGAGAAGAACCAAAGAAGAGATATTGAAGTGTTCAGCGATGCAGATTGGGCAGGATCTATACAAGACCGAAGATCAACTTCAGGGTACTGCACATATGTGTGGGGTAATCTGGTCACATGGAGAAGTAAGAAGCAATCAGTGGTGTCAAGGAGCAGTGCAGAAGCTGAATTCCGGGCAATGGCACATGGCATTTGTGAGGGAATATGGTTAAGAAGGGTGCTAAAGGAATTAAAGATTTCAGATGAAGAACCTATGAAAATGTTCTGTGATAATCAATCAGCAATCAGCATTGCCAAAAATCCAGTTCATCATGATAGAACAAAACATGTGGAAATTGATCGACATTTCATAAAGGAGAAGATAGAGGAAGGAATAATCAAGATGTTGTACGTGCCTACATACCTTCAAACAGCTGACATTCTTACCAAGGCTCTACCGAGAAAGGTGTTTGATGATCTGAGTTCCAAGCTGGGGTTAATAAATATTTACCGCCCAGCTTGAGGGGGAGTGTAGAATTATAGGGAGATTTAATTTGATGATCTGTCAGCAATGTTAGGGGCTAAGATTGAGGAGATCTACAGCTAACAGATCATGGTTTCTTATCCCATGATTTTAGGGGATTTGGTAGTCTGTTACCAAATCCGTAGATATGAGTTTCCTTTTTTATAGCTTTCTGTTTTAGGTAGTTTTGATCTTTCCTAGGTAAGTTGTAAATATCCCTAAAATAGATGAGTATTATCATCTATATATAGAAGGGAATGTAATTCGAAATATAGAAAAATATTGAGTTTTTCCTTCCAATTCGATAAGAATATCTCTAGAATATCACAAATACTCTTAAACTGTCTACCTCTGCCTGAACCAGAGATCCCACTTCACAGGTAGACTTCTTCCTGGATCTTTTTGTCTCACTGGCTTCACTCTTCGTATTAAGAAGCAATAGCGATCTCCCAAATGTTGAAGGGCTTGGAAGAGCCATAACAGTGGCCAGGATACTGCACCACATGAACTAATTCCAATTACTTCTTGATGCGTAATAATCAGCAATAAGACAAATAGTTTATACATAGGAACAACACATCTTTAAAATGCCAAAAAACAATAAGAAAAAATTACAGAAAAACTACAGAAGCACATAAGCAAATCCACATTGATCTATTATGAAAAAACAATGTCAAATCTGCAATTAGACAAGTAGTTTTATTGTACAAAGTGACTAAATTTAGAGGAAAGGAATTAATACAGAGGATAATATTAACCACATAAAGGTTTGGAAGAGAAGCTAACCAATTTGTGTGGTCCTATGCAATGAACCAAAAGAATATAGAGCTTAAAATGTTTAACCATCAAACTCGATGTTTACCTTTGCCCATTCAGAAATTGTTTTCGAGGAAACTTTTGGGTGTTATAGTCGGATAATGATGCATAACCTATAGCATAATTATATTCTGGCACTGAAAGGACCTGTATCGGGCACAATGCAATTCAGAAACCTAAGAGCTTAAGATAAGTGTGAATCATTTTACCAAAGCTACTAACATAATTAACAGTCAAACACTTGCCAAGTAATTCTCTTTCACAATTTCCACAATTGCATTCACCGTTTGATCCACTTCCAAGTCCATGGATGGTTCTCTTCTGCGTTTCTGAAACCATAACAGTAAAAGTTAGGGAAAAATAGGCAAGGACAGAAATAATCACATAAAACCTTCATGCATAAAAAAGAAGTGACATCTCTACCACACCATAATAAAAAGTTAAAAAACTGCCCCTAAATAAAAAGCTCAGAGTTTGACCTTCTTATGAGATTGGCTTTTTAAACTTCCTCCTCTGGATTCATAAAAAAACTCAGGCTTTAGAGATAAATCCACTAGGTGTTCTGCCACAGAAACATCCAGAACTACAGCTCGAACTAGCGAGCCAGTTTTTGCAGTAGTTCCCCCTACTACAAAGATTATATTAGTAATGATAATAAATAGCCAGGATAACAGCAACAAATCAATGAAATAATCAAAACTTAAGGAGAGTATCTCACATTGATAGTGGGTAATGAAACCAAAAACATCCAGATACTTCTCAAAGCTAACAACAACTCCAATATCCTTCACCTCCTGAATTTTTCCCTCAATGACACTGCCAATGCTAAATTCTTCAACCCACTTTAGCTCAGAACCTTTGGATTCCAATGATTGCAACCTAGCAATCTGGATAAGAAAGAAGATGGCCAAGGTTTAGAAAATATTCTAATAACTTGAAGATCTTCCTAAGAGAGTAGCCAGTAACCATATAAGATTACATACTAATTAGAGGTCACTATAATCCCAAAATTATTTAAACCATCAAATTACAAGGAATAATATAGTACATAAGAAACTAGTATAAGAGGATTTATTTTTTAAGTAAAAATATATTAATAAAAGAATAGGCAAAAAGCCATGTTCAGTACAAAGAATGCCCTAACTAAGTAGGAGCACTAGAAACAAGGAAATCATGGGAATCTTGGCCATTAAAATTAACGGCAATGGCCCAAGTACAAAGAGTTCTAAAAAAGAAAACTTTTAGTTCCTCCATCGTTCTCTCTTTGTCCTCAAAAGTCCGTTTGTTGCGCTCCTGCCACACACACCACATGATGCATATAGGCAACATCTTCCATACCGCCTTAATATGTTGGTTACCTCTTAGATCTGTCCAGCTAGCCAACATCGCAACTACTGTTTGGGGCATAAACCAACCCAATTCTAATCTTCTAAATACCTCATTCCATATCCCTCTAGCTACCTCACAATGTAGTAGAAGATGGTCCACTGATTCACCCTCATTCCTACACATACAGCACCAATCTGCGATAATCACCCTTCGTCTTCTCAAATTATCCGTTGTAAGGATCTTATCCAATGAAGCGGTCCACACAAAAAACGCTGCTTTGAGAGGCGCCTTATGTCTCCAAATTCTTTTCCAAGGGAACTGAGTTGGAAGTTCTTGTGTCAGAGACTTATAAAACGAGCGTACCGAGAAATACCTTTACCTGTAGGTATCCACCATAATAAATCAGCTTGCTGGTTGCTCGGTTTGAGTGACTACAAGAAGCTGAAAAGAGCTATGAAACTGTCCAGTTCCCAATCATGTGCCGCCCGGCTAAAATTAATGTTCCACTGGATTTGTTCCCCCACTAACTCCATGACTTCTGCCACTAAGACATCATTGGCACTAGCCACCCTAAAAAGATCAGGAAATAGATCCTTTAGAGTACCATTACCACTCCAAATATCATACTAGAATTTGATCCTGGTCCCATCTCCTCGACAAAATCTTGTGCAACGAGAAAAAACCCCCCATCCTCTTATATGTTTCCACAACCCCACACCATGAGCCCCTCTCACTTCATTGGTACACCATCCCCCCATAATCCACCATATTTACTCTCAATCACTAGCTTCCATAAAGCCTCTGGTTCCTTATGGTATCTCCACAACCATTTTCCAAGTAACGTCTGATTAAAAATTCTCAAATTTCAAATGCCCAAACCACCAGTAGAGAGAGGACTGCATACTTTCTCCCACCTAACTAGGTGATATTTAAATTCTTCACTTATTCCTCCCCACAATAAGTCTCGTTGTAGTTTCTCAATACGGAACGCCACACTTGTTGGAATAGGGAACAAGGACAAAAAATACGTCGGTAAGTTAGATAACGTACTCTTTATCAGGGTAATCCTACCGCCTTTTGACAAATACATTCTCTTCCATCCTGCTAATCGGCGCTCTACTTTCTCAATCACTGTATCCCATAAAGAAATCGCTCTCGAGGCGGCCCCCAACGGAAGACCAAGATATTTCATAGGGAGTGAGGCAATTTTACACCCCAGAGTATTTAGCCAACTATCTTATACGTTGAACACCTCCAATAGGCACCATCTCTAATTTGTCCAGGTTCACTTTCAACCCAGAAACTGCTTCCAAACAAAGGAGGGCCTTTAATACTCGAATCTAATTATGATCTGCCTCACAAAAGAAAAGAGTGTCATCTACAAACAATAAATGCGAAATATTAATAAGTCCCCCACCCAGGGATCCAATTGAGTAACCAGTCACACGCCCATGTGCGACCAGGGCTGAGATCATTCTACTCAAGGCCTCCATTACTATAACAAACAATAAAGGGGACAACGAATCTCCTTGTCTTAGACCTTGTGTGCTGTTAAAAAAACCTGTTGGGCTTCCATTTATCAGAACTGAAAATTTCGCCGTAGATATACACCAACGGATCCAAGATCGCCATTTCTCCCCAAAACCACACCTCCTAAGAAGGTCAAGTAGAAAGTCCCAATTAACATGGTCATACGCCTTCTCCATGTCTAACTTGCATAAAACCCCTGCATTGCCAGCTTTCATTCTATTGTCCAAACATTCGTTTGCAATAAGGACCGCATCTAAGATTTGTCTATCCTTTACAAAAGCATTTTAAGGCTTTGAGATTATCTTTCCCACTACCTCACTAAGGCGATTTGCAAGTACCTTAGAAATAATCTTGTAAACCCCATTTACTAGACTAATAGGTCGAAACTCCCTAATCTCCTCAGCCCCAACCGTCTTCGGAATCAAAGCAAGAAAAGTGGCATTTAGGCTTTTCTCAAATTGTCCAGCCGAATGAAACTCCTGGAACACCTTCATAAGATCATCCTTTAATATATCCCAGCATGTTTGAAAGAAGCCCATAGAAAACCCATCAGGACCCGGAGCCTTGTCTTTAGCCATTTTCCTCACCACTTCAAAAACCTCGACCTCCTCAAAAGGCCTCTCCAAACGGTTACCATCCATAGGCCCAATAAAGTCAAAAACTAGCCCATCAGGCTTCGGTCTCCATACCTCCTGCTCGGTAAGTAGTTGTTCAAAAAAGCCAACTACATGATAATTGATCTTTGCTCATCCTTGCAATCTACCCCGTCAATTTTCAGCATCTCAATATTATTTGATCTCCTATGAGAATTGGCTAACCTGTGAAAGAACTTAGTACTTCGATCACCTTCCTTCAACCATAACGCTCTCGACTTTTGCCGCCACAAAATCTCTTCTAATAGAACGATTCTCTCAAGATCTGCAACCAGCACTAGTTTTTGAGCTAATTCCTCCTGTGTTAAGGTCTTGGACTCTTGTAACCTTTCCAATTCAAGGATCTCCCTTGTCTTGCTTTTCTTGTGTTCTCCAATGTCCCCAAAAGACTGACTATTCCACAACTTTAAGTCTTGTTTTAGAGCTTTCAGTTTACCCGCAAACGTGATGCTTGGAGTACCCTGTAACTGATACGATGACCACCAGTGTTTGACCCTATCCACAAAACCTTCCGTTTTCAGCCACATGTTTTCAAACTTAAAATACCTACGTCTTCCTTGGATCCCACCGCAATCCAACATGATAGGCCAATGGTCCGAACAAATCCTAGTCAATCTCTTTTGCCAAACCTCCGGAAAATGACTTTCCCACTCCGGGGAAATTAAGAATCTATCTAATCGTGACCACGTCTGATTATTAGCCCACGTGCATAAACCCCACACCATTGGTAAATCCACTAGATTCAACTCAAAGATGCATTCTGAAAAATCTGTCATTGCTGGCCGCAATCTCCTATTACCAAAGCACTCACTGGGAAATCTTGTTATATTAAAATCTCCACCAATACACCATGGAAGATCCCACCAACTGTGTACACCGGCTAACTCTGAATTAGGCCCATAAACACTTGCAAATGCCACAAAAAGCCATATGAAACTCTATTAAAAGAGCATGCTACTGAAAATAACCCGATAAACTCCTCATTTTTCTCCATCACCCTTTGATCCCACATCACCAACACGCCTCTTGAGGCCCCGTTAGGTTCCAAATGCACCCATTTCACGTGTGCGCAGCTCCATATACTTCTTACAATTCTTGTAGTAATAACTTTCAACTTCGTCTCCTGTAAACAAACAATGTCCGCCTTCCACCCTCGCAACAAGTTTCTTATCTAAAGATGTTTATTAGACTCAGTTAGTCCGCGAACATTCCATGAAACAATTTTTGGTTTCATTTGGAAAAGACCAGCCCCTTTCCTTTAGTCCTATCCCTGCCAGAGCTACCTTCAGAGTTCATAGACCAAGTCAGCCTCCTAAGTTCACGCTGTTTCTTGGAACCAGCTTTCCTTTGTTGTTGATGACCCACTTCAATAGCGGTGAGTAATGCCATGAACTGCTCCTCATAACCTTCACACTTCAAACCCACCATTTCTTGAATATCCTTCACTGTGTTAAACACCGAATTTGATACACTAGCCTGATCTGGAAACAAACATTTCAGTGGGATAGGGTTCTAAATTCTTAATTCCGGTTGTTCCTCCATGTTCTCTTCCCCGAGCACCTGAATAAGCCTATGAGAGTTCTCTTCATCAGAAAGAAATATTTCTTCACTGGCTGAGTCCCCTATGTCGCTATCCTCCATTAAAACGACATCGTTAAACAACTCAAGGGTACTCGTCGAACCCTCGTCGCCTCCCCCACACTTCGTCGGCAATTTCTATGCACTCCCCGGAGGAGGAAATGCACTCAGTGGTGGTGGAAGATCCACTTCCAACTCTGTTGCCATTTGTTGGGTCTCCTGCAAAATCAACCCGCCCTCCAGCCCTCCCTCCAGTTGCTCCACCACCTTCATCGGCGGCATCTGAAGGCGTCACGATGATGACTCTGGCAGGTCCGGTGGTGGTGCGGCGACAACACCAACTGGGAAGGCTTCCTTCCTCTTCCCGTAACGACTTGGAGAAAGAGCTTTTTACCTATAAAAAAAAACAAAAAATAAAAGGAGAAAGTGCTACTCACATATGTGCTATATAAAGATAAACTTTTTGTGACATCTTAATTGGAAGATAAATTTTCTCTCCGTACGTGTGCGGAAGGAAAAAAAAAAAGAAAAAAGTTAACGTTAGTGGTGTTTTCGCCGTCTAGGATGGTGAGTTAGTGTCTTAGCTATGTCGGCGTTGGCTTAAGATGGGATGTGCAAGGGAGCTTGTGATTGAATCAAAGCTTTTCTCCGTCGTGAGAGAAGGCGGCCTGGTCCGTATCACTGAGAGAGGTCAGAGTTTCAAGCAGGATTTATTGTTGGGGTTGAGCACTGCGAAGTGGCTTGAGAGAACTTTGGAGGAGAGTGCGAGAGGTGAAAGGAAGGATTATAACTCGCCAATAAGGGAGGGTTACCGGAGTTTCCTTGTTCAGAGATGTTCGAACAAACGTGGTAGATTCTTGGAGGTTGCAGTGTACGCTATAGGGGGTCGCCGTAGCTTCATTATTACCCTTGAAGAAGAGGGGGGAAGGGGATGGAAAAGAATGAGGGAGGTGTTGAGGGAGGTTACCCAGGTGGAAAGCTATAGAGTTGGGTCTGGTGGTGATGCTCAGACGAGGCAGTGGGGGCAGGAGGTGTTTTCAAAATCGTACAAAGAGGCTCTTTCTCCAACTGTGCCGAGAAATGGGGTCGGCGGGGGTGGGTATGATGGTGATGTGATTCGAGCTCCTCATTTTCGGGAGAGAGAAGGCGATAGAGACGTGCGGGAGGTACTCTGCATGGTGCGGGAGGTGCAGGTGCGGGAGGTGCAGGTGCAGTTGGGGAATTTGCAGAGGGAGGTGGCCAAGTTGATGAAGATTGTCGGGGATGTAAAGGAAAGGGATGATACAGGGCGTTTTGGGGGAGGAAGAACGCATGTTGTCCAAGGGCCTCAAACAAATGGATGGGCCACAGTGGGCCGAGATTGGTCCAGGCCCGTGATTCCAACAGGCAAGGGTGGAGGGCTGATAGGCCGAGGTCCAAGCCAAAGGCCCAGTGGAGGGTTAGGGCAGCTTATCATTTACAAAAACTAGAATTCAAACCCAATGAGCTTGACAAAATGAAAGACAACTTGGGAATCTTCTCTTCAGATAAAAAACTCTATAATAGGACCTAAATGCAGCTTACACTTGTGCCACCACTTACACCGTAAATAAAAGGTGAAAGCCACAACAAGTAGGACACTGCCTTGATGAACACGTTTATTATGGGTAAACAAACAAAATTTTATTGATAATGATAATAGGCATAGCCCAAGTGCATGGGACGTATACAAAAGAAAGCGTCTGCTTAAGAACACGAAATGGATACAAGAAAATCTGGGAAATTTGGTCCATTGAAATCTATAGCTATTGCTCAAAGTAAGAAAGTATTGAAGAAGAGCCATCAACAGCTATGCGGCTTGATGAACACTAGCTATAACACATTGCTTAAACAGTACACAAGACCAGCAATGTGGCTGTTGAGATCTGTATATAAGAGAAAGCACCCAATTAGCAAGAAGAGGGGAAACAGAGACATAAAATCAAGATAGAAATTCCAGGACAATTTTAAACCAAAAACCAGTTAAAAAGAGTTTTTAACATTATGGATCTAACTTCATCCACAATCTTCTAGCAAGCTTTCAAAGTTCTAAGCATAACCTTCATTTTGATCTTTGTGCTTCCAGTGCTTCTATGTATACTACTTGTGTACTTGGGCTGCACCATTGCAGTTATTAATAAAGATATTTTTTTTTTTTTATATGTATTAATAAAGATATTCTTATAAAAAAGTATTCTGTTTAGGTAGCAAAAACAAAAAGATAAATGGGTGATCACAAATTTCCAGTATATGGGGCCAGTTTATATGGAGGCAATCGTGTTTACCTTCTCCTCCAGAACAAAGTATTCTTGAATGAAGGATGCATCTGTCGAATAGCAAGATGACTGCTTCAAGGAAACAGTTATTCTACCTGTTTCATTACTGACCTGAAAGAAGAAGGTGGAGGAGCAGAGTGGATTAATCCCAATTTCAGAACAACTTCAAAAATCATAATTTCAGAAGCTTAGTCTCAAGTAGTTCACCAACATCGAGAATATTACTACGAACAGACTGTCCAATGTAAAAGGACTCCGAAAGTTCAACTCTTTGGTCATCTGTTGCCTACAGGGGACAACAAAAAATCTGAGTGAGTCAAAACATAACTCATGCGAAGTATTTGGCAATAGCAGGACTGCATGGAAGGGGAAAAACCTTGTTTCTAGGGGAGAAACCAGTCAAACGCCCAAGAAAGCGGACAAAACAACCCGTTTCAATTAAGTTACAGATGTACCCCTGTTAAGAGAAGTAAAATTTAGGCCACAGCAGTTTGAATGCATATTATATAGAAATCGAAATGTGTTTCTCCAAACAAAAACTGCAGCAACAAATCACATAAGAAGAGAACCAATTACTCACGTGGACTACTGAGTTGGGACGAATCTGACTGAGATCCAAAGGAAGTTGCTGAGAGGAATTGATCAGAGAATGTTTTGCAGAGAGTACCAAATTGTTACCAACAATATCTATTATGAAGAAAGAAAAAATTTTAAAATAATAACCAGGTCATCATCTTAAAGATAATAAATTTTCCATTTAACAATAAGAGACGAACAGCAGAATCAACAAGAAAGCATTCATTTGGAGGAAAAGGACAGGGAAAGCAAACAGGAAAAAGGCATGAAAGCTAGATCTTTGTCAACAAGCATTTCCACAAGCCATGATGAAGCTTCAAATCCTAAAGGAACTTAAAAGCTCAACCTTTTTATATGAATGATACTAATAACTCACATCAGCAATCAGAAATAGCTAGATAGGCTTTAGGCCATCAGCAGATTAGGAAAAGAAGAGCATCAAGATAGTGCCACAGCACTACAAGCCACTAGGCTTCGACATGTACTTTGCATTGATTTGGATCTTTTGAAGTGAAAGTAAAACAGACATTCCAACAATAGGAAGCACCAATAAATTGGTGTTTATGAGGATGTTTTCAATTCAAGTTTCTCAAGGGATTATCAACTGAGGAGGCATTATTATTTTTATTTTTATTAGGATGTTTTCAGCATTATTGCTTTCTTTACATCCTGAGAAGATGTTCACGTCATTTTAATGTGTCCTTTAGTTCTTTTCTATATATTATGTTTTCCAGGTATATCCAACATATAATATCACATACAACTATATAGTTTTTAGGACCTTTTTTATTTTTTGATAAGTAAGAAGTTTCATTGATATGAATGAAAAATAGGCATAGCCCATGTACACGGAGTATACAAAAGAAAACGCTTAAATACATTCTAAAAGCACTACATTAAAGATAAGAAATCATGCACATTGTTTCCATTAAGGACATATAGTCTTTAGGACTTGTGAGCATCTCGTTTATGACTTTTAGGGTCCACAACAATAACACAAACAACAGTTCTAAAGAATCAAATCCTACGCATGCCTCAGATGCTTTCTTAAAGATGCAAACCAGTCACCAAGTTGTCTCTAGTTCTGAATCTATTAGGAGTAAAGGTAATATGGGTACGGAGGGTGACATGACTGGGCAGCAGATGGGGAGGCAGCACAGTATAAGCTTGGGAAGATAATTTTATCCTCCTTGAACTTATCAGAGGTGCCACTCTTCTCACCCTACATCACATACACACCAACACAGCCATCGTGTGCACACAAATAAATATAATGCTGTTTATCAGGACAAGAAAGTGGTCACCAAAAATTTATTTAGTTCTTTTTTCATATAATATTCATTTTCCTTCCCCTTGATAATGCCAAGAATTATATTCTCTCCCCTCTTTTCTGCAAACATATTTCTGATTCTTATGAGAAACAAAGCCATTATAAACAACCCATTTAAAAATCTTTGGTTTCAGTTTTTTGGGCAGAATTGTAAGAAAACTGAAGACTGAAGGCTACCTAGTATCAGCAGTTGATCAAACTCATATCCTGGCTTCAAAACTGACTTCATCAAAGTAGCATGCCCTGCATAACAATTAACTCAATCAGGACAGTCCCAAAAATCTAAAAAAAAAAATCATAAAACTGATAAAAGTGGAGGAAAAAATTTTATCAGCCAAAAAACTTCTATACCATGGTGGTCTGCCAAATGTTCAGGAGAAATTGTGCCCTTTGAATAACCTTTTGCATTCACATAGACTATAACGCCATGGGTTGTTACCCCGTCAACAACTCCAGAAACAAGGCTACCTAATGTGACCATATCCTCTTCAGAAACCCTGCAACTTGAGATTCAAGCTAAATGTAATCCACAAAAGAAACTTAGCATAAACATTAATTCTTGCATAGTACAGATAAGATAGAACTCCATTATAATAACCTGCTAACATATTTTTCCAACTATAATAACCTAATAACAATCCATTTCATGGTCCTAACTTGTCACTAGGTGTTCTCTTTCGTACTTGGGCTATGCCTACTTACTTTTTTTTTTTTTATATAAGCAAACGATTTTATTAATAATGATAGGCATAGCCCAAGTACACAAGAAGATATACAAAGGTACGACCTATCTAAGTAGAGGCAATATGCCTAATTGATTCAATAAAACTTTATTTTACTTATAAAAGAATAACCTGAAAACAATAACCCCCCATACAACTTCACACTGATCCACCATCTAAACTTTAGCTCATTGAATATGCCACTTAAGATGACCCAAGGGTATTTCCAGTAACGGAAAAGAAATTTTGAACTCAACTCCATCATCAAATTCAAAGGCAGGAAAGATAAAGGTATAAATCAAAGAAAGTAATGGAAGCAAACCTTGCAGGTTTTATTATGAAACTAAGGTTGATCCTCCGAGAAGCAGGAACTGAACTCATTATTCTACATTTGACAACTTGTCCAACATGATACATCGTATTTGGGTCACATCCTGGCTCTAATCCAAGTTCAGACCTGGTTCATAATGGGAAACAATCAATCAATGACAAGTAAATAAAAATGAGATGGAATATTATCACAGGGAAACATCATTAACTGAGGGTAATTGGCAGAACCAAAACTCTTGGCTAAACCTAATTGATCAGAGAGATGGAGAAGAAGAAACGTTGTCTCAAGCAAATCTCCATTCTCTGCATCACGGTTACACAGAAAACACTGCACAACTAGGATACACTGATTTTTTTATATATACAAAAGAGGAAGGCCTAGTTTAAGAAAGGGAAGAAAAACGAGAATCCAGAAACATATGAATGAAGAAAAAATGTGTTATTGTGGGCAGTTGTCCACTAATACAAAGAAGCATAGAAATTTTCAATTATGGCAATGCTCACTCATTATCCTACCTCCTGTGTACTTGGGCTATGCCTATTTACTTCTGTCAACAAAATGTTATCTTACTCATCAAAAAACAATGCTCTCTCATTATCCTTGAAGTTGCAGGTGTTATGATCACTCCAAAAACTCCATATTAAGCACAAAGGGGCCATCCTCCATACACCCCACCTATTGGGTCATCATCCAATCAATCCCGAAAGTTGAAAGATTGAGACCCACAGCGCCCTAGCCACTTCACAACGATGCTTCTTTTTATGCCTTGATGCGTAGGGTTGAAATTCTACTTTTCCAAATCAAAATAAGTTTTCTTTAGTGATGTGGAAGACATAGGTATTGGTTCAAATCCTTGGTTGTAGGGCAGTGTCACTGCCTCCAGTAATGCCCACAATTCGGGGTCAGATTGCATTGATTGAGAGCACTCTCTCTAACTTACCTAGTTATTTTTTTCCCCACCTGGCAGATCTGGTAGAGTGTATTGAGAAGCTCAAGGGGGGTTTCTTGAGGTGTGGTGTGGACTGGAGGGTGAGCCTAAGTATCATCTAGTTACTTGACCAACTATATGTGCTCCAATCCCTTTAGGTGGCTTAAGCCTTATCATGTCTAATTCCACTGCTAGGCAAATGGTTACGGTGCCATGATGCAACAGAAAGAGATGTTCTGTGGCCGGCAATGGTGAAAATGAAGTATGGGAGCATGTGGGGTGGATGGTATTATAACCCAATCAATAGAGGCACTTTTTAGTAAGGGTGTGGAGAAACCTTTTTTTTATAAGTAAAATAGGTGCGGAAAAACATTTGTTAAGAATGGGGATATTTCCTAGGTCTACCAGATTTGAGGTGGGAAATGGCTCTAGAGGTCAGATTTTGGCATGGTATATATTGCGGGGATCGCACCAGAACAAAAGTCACGTATACAAATTCCAACAAAACACCACCAAAAAGAAAACTCAGTATTGCATGAATGCTAAAGTTGGATATCAGATGACAGAACTTAACGATGATTATCAGTTAAGTCAAATATAAGGAGTTCTCAAAATTGTAATCTAGATGATTAGAGACTAGCCTGGGAGCAAATCCTTGGACTCCATTGTAAAAACGGACAAAGCATCCATGTTTCTCAATCTTTGTTATCCATCCATGTGTTATTAATCCCTCAGCAGCATCAGCATATGAACTAAGAATCCCAAGTTTCGATTTCACCTGTAAAAGCATCAGCCAAATAACAATTTCTATTAATCTAATGTGTACAACCATTAAAATCAATGTGCTTGCACACAATCCTCCAAATATTATGTTACCACTTTGATTTTTTTTTTAAATTATTATTAAAACCATTAGTAGTAAATATCTTCAACATCACTCTACAAAGCCTACCATTGAAAGCGGAGGAATGAGAATAAACTAATGAGTGAATGTTTTCCAACTGCCAAGCAACAAGAACGGATGTGCTTGTGTAACATTTTTTCCTGTAAGTATTTTTTATGGGTAATAACTTTATCAATGAGTAAAAAGACGCTATCTATGTAACCAAGGAGTATATAATAGAAACAACTACATAAATAGTAAGAAGGTCAAGAAAATCAGGAAAACAAAAGCTGAAAGAACATAAGTTTGCAGAAAGGGAGATCCTTGAGCCGCAAAATTTCTATCGCAGCATGGTCTCAGACTCGAGTAATACACCAAATTAAAGAATGCAGTACAGGCATCCACGTCCCAATCAACATCCATTCTGATTAAATTGCATTGCACCGAGTGAAATCACTAGATATCTCCAAATTGTCTATTATGCTTTTGGCAAAGAAATGCCATATAGCAGAAACATTTCTATGCAGCAAGAAGGAATCATTGCAATTCTCAACAATCTTTTTTTAATAAGTAAGAAGAAATTTTATTAGAAACGAATGTATAGGCGAAGCCCATGTACACAAGAAATACAAAAGAAAACACATAAATACCTATAAAAAAAAAAAGAAAAAGAAAACACCTAAATACATTGTAGAAAATAGAAAGCGACATCTGATGCGGAAGTGCTGTTAATCACTAAGGGTTTGTTTGGAAAAAGTTTCCATCCCAAAATTCTCATCCCATCTCATCTCCTTCCCAAACATCACTCAAACACAAATACTTTCAAACTAATCATTACAATTTTTTCAAACTAATCATTACCTACTTTACCAAACTTTCAAACAAAAAATAAAAAACAATTAACTTTTTCAAATCCCAAAAAAAAAATAATATTATAAAACTATATTTTAACAATATTTTACTTTATAAAAAATTTTATTCAACTTTTTCTCTCCTTTCCCAAAACCCCATAAAACATTAACTCCAACTATCTCATTACGATTCACAAACTCTTACAACTATTCACAAAATTCTCATCACAGCAAAGAGTGCACAAGAAAAAAAAAAATTCCAGAGTTGCTCCAAAGAAAGCTCCTTGTCATTAAAACACCACTCATTCTTTTCCATCCAAATGCACAACATAGGACACAAAGGAACCATCTTCAAGCCGTTCCACTTGAGAACATTCATGAAGCCCGTTCCAACACACAAAAAGGTCAACCACTCTCAAAGGCATCACCCAGGCCAAGCCGATTCTACAAAAAATGTCATCCCACAAAGCCCTTGCCACCTCACAATGCAAGAGTAGATGGTCCACAGTTTCCCCATTCTTTTTACACATGAAAGACCAATCCATAACCATAATACCCCGCTTCCTTAAATTATTCAGCATCAAAATTTTCCCAAGAGAGGCAATCCAAATGTAAAAAGCCACTTTGTAAGGCACATGAGACCTCCAAATACACTTCCAAGGAAAAGGAGGACTATTCTGAAAAGTCAACAGCTTAAAGTACGAATGAACAGTGAACTTTTTTGCACCCTTTAGACTTCCACAACATCTTATCCACATCATCACTACCAAGCCTCGAAGAGTATAAAATACTGGAGAAAGCTGAAACTTCATCAATCTCCCATGCCTGTACAGCTCTAGTTAAACGAATATCCCACTAAATTGAGCCATTAGAACGACAACACAAATCAGAAACAGTAGCAAACCAATATGAAGCCAATCGAAAGATAGCAAGAAACACAATATTGAGGGCCCGATCACCGCACCAAATGTCAAACCAGAAACGGATTCTAGATCCCTCACCAACAGCATAAGTAACATGACTAACAAAACCCTCCCATCCATTTCTAATGAACTTCCAAAGCCCCACACCATAAACCCCCCAAACTTCATTAGAACACCAACCCCCCCAAGCACTTCCATACTTCTGATCAATCACCTCCCTCCAAAGTGACTCTCCTTCCGATTGATATCTCCATAGCCACTTCCCCAATAGGGCATCATTAAAGATCATCAAATTACTTCTTTTTTTTTTAAAGTAATAAGAGATTTATTAATGCAAGTAGATAGGCATAGCCCAAGCACACAGAAAGTATACAAGAGGAAACACCTAAATACAAGCAATGAACTAGGAACTAGCAAAGTCTAAAAAAGAAACATTTAAAAAATCCCCATTCAGTACAAGAGTTTTTGCCCAAAAGCAAAGAGTTCAAAAGAAAAACTCACTAAATCTCCCAACAAGCATCCTTTTTTTTTTTATAATTAATAAGAATTTTCTCCCAACGAGCATTCTCTATCATCAAAACAGCGTCCATTCCTTTCTACCCATAAACACCGCATTAGGTATAAAGGAATCATCTTCCAAATATCAGCAATGTGATGGCTGCCCATAGATCCTTTCCAACAAACCAATAGATCCACCACTCTCTTGGGCATCACCCAAGTTTTTTTTTTTGTAAGTAAACGGTAGTCTTAATAGGAATAGGCAAAGTCCAAGTACACAAGATAGTATCCAAGAGATAAAACCTATCTAGTTTGCTATAAAAGAAACAAGAAAATCATGTACATTTAGGCCATTAAAATCTACAGCAATAGCCCAAAGAAATAAGGAGCGGAAAAATAAAGCTCTAAGTTCCTCTATTGTCTGCTCCTTGTCTTCAAATGTCCGCACTCTCGCCATAAACATCACATAATGCAGATAGAAACTATCTTCCACACAACTTTGATTTGTGGCGCACCACCCAGCATTACCCAACTAGCCAATAACTCTACCACTGTAGTAGGCTTCACCCAGTTTAACCCTATTCGACAGAACACTTCACTCCATAAGTCTCTAGCTGTCTCAGAATGTAACAAAAGATGATCCACTGTCTCTCCAGCTTTCTTGCACATACAACACCATTCTGGAATAATTACCCAGCGCTTCCGCAAATTATCAATAGTCAAAATCTTACCCAGGGCCGTTGTCCAAGTGAAAAATAGTACTTTGAGAGGCGCCTTATTCCTCCACAATCTTCTCCAAGGAAAATGAGTGTTTGGGAGCAAAGTAAGCGACTTAATAGAAGGAGCGAACCGAGAAGGTACCTTACCAGCAGGCGTCCACCACAGCTTAACTTGACGCAAACCAGACAACTTCGAAGAGTACACTCGGCTGAAAAAAGCCTCAAAACTATTTATTTCCCAATCTTGAGCTGCTCTACTAAAAGTGACATTCCAATGGACTTGGTCCCCTGAACGAATCATGAGATCCGCCACCGAAGCTTCTTGATCACATGCCACTTAGAAAACGGATGGGAAAGCGTCTGCTTGAGCTTCCTCCCCACACCAAATGTCCCTCCAAAATTTTAAACGAGTAACTTCCCCCACCATAAATTTAGTATGACGAATAAACACCCCCCCACCCACGTCTTATGTGCTTCCAAACCCCCACCCCATAGGACCCATTCCCCTCTCTAGTACACCAACCCCCCCATAACCTACCATATTTGCAATCAACCACTAAGTTCCATAGGGCTTCCGGTTCCAAATTGTATCTCCAAAGCCATTTCCCAAGCAATGCCCGATTAAAGGTTCTCAAGTTCTTTATCCCCAACCCACCTGAAGGGATTGGTCTGCACACCTTATCCCAACTGACTAGGTGAAACTTGAATTCATCTCTCATCCCACTCCATAAGAAGTCACGATAGAGTTTTTCAATCCACACCGCCACGTTAGCTAGAATTGGAAATGAAGATAGAAAATAAGTAGGTAAGTTAGAGAGAGTACTTTTGATAAGAGTCACCCGGCCTTCTTTCGACAAATATAATCTCTTCCACCCTGCCAATCTTCGTTCTATTTTCTCAATAATTGTATCCCAAATAGATAAAGCTCGTGATGCAGCCCCCAACGGTAGTCCCAAATAAGTCATAGGGAGAGAAGCGACCTTACATCCAAGTATGCTAGCCAAATGCCGAGTAGTACTGACGGTCCCAACAGGCACTAACTCTGATTTATCGAAGTTCACTCTCAAGCCTAACGCTATTTCAAAACATAGGAGACGCGCCTTCATAGCCCTAAGATGGTCTTGCTCTGCATCACAGAAAATTAGTGTCTCATCTGCAAATAGTAGGTGGGAAACCAAGATAAGGCCCCACTATGGATCACCCACTGAAAAACCAGCCATCAAACCATGGCAACCACAACAGACAACATCCTACTCAAATCCTCCATGACGATAATAAAAAGAAAGGGGGACAGGGGGTCTCCCTATCTTAAGCCTCGAGAGCTGTTGAAGAAACCCTCTGGATTGCCATTGATCAAAACTGACAATCTTGCCGTTGAAATGCACCATCTGATCCACATACACCATTTCTCCCCAAAGCCACATCTCTTTAGTAAATACAAAAGAAATTCCCAGTTCACATGATCATATGTTTTTTTCCATATCTAGCTTACAAATAATCCCTGGAGTGCCAAACTTAAGTCTACTATCCAGACATTCATTGGCTATTAGGACAAAATCCAGGATTTGATGACCCCTGACAAAAGCATTTTGTGGCTTTGAGATTAGTGAATCTATGGCCACCCCTAATCTGTTTGCAAGCACCTTGGAAATGATTTTATATACTGTGTTTATGAAGCTAATGGGCCTAAAGTCCTTCATTTCCAACGCTCCATGTTTCTTCGGAATCAAGGCAATAAATGTAGCATTCAGGCTTTTCTTGAATTTTCCAACCAAGAATAGTCCCTGGAACACATTCATAATGTCCTCTTTCACCACCTCCCAACATGTTTGAAAAAACCCCATCGAGAAGCCGTCTAGGCCTGGTGCTTTATCCTTCACCATCTTACGGACCACATCAAATACCTCTTCTTCCTCAAAGGATCTTTCCAACCAAGACGTTGTCTATGGCTCAAGGGAGTCAAAACCAAGTCCATCTAATTTTGGCCTCCAACCCTCTCCTTCTGTAAAAAGATGTTCATAGAAATTCACCACATGTTCTCGAATCTCAGGAGCCTCCATGCAATCTCTACCATTGATTTTCAGCATCTCAATAGTATTATTTCTCCGATGAGAGTTAGCCACTTTATGGAAGAATTTTGTGCTTCAATCCCCTTCTTTCAACCAAAGTGCTCTAGACTTCTGTCGCCAAGAAATCTCCTCTAAAAATAAAACCCTTTCCAACTCTGAGGCCAGCTCTACCTTATGTGAGACTTCTTCTGTGGTGAGAGCTCTATCTTCAATGATCCCCTTAGGATTCTGTAATTCCTACATTAGAGATTTCTTTTGCTCCCCTATGTTTCCAAAAGTTTGGAAATTCCAAAGCTTTAAATCTTCCTTTAACGCTTTCAATTTGCCTGCAAGTATATAAGAGAGGGTACCATAAAACTTATAAGAAGACCACCAAAGCCTTACCCTGTCCACGAAGCCTTCGCTTTTAAGCCACATGTTTTCGAACTTGAAATAACGATAACCTCCTTGAATACCGCCTCCATCCAACAATATGGGAATGTTATCCAAACATAGGCGCATCAATCTCTTCTAACATACCTCCGGATAATGACTTTTCCAATCCGGTGATATTAAGAATATGTCCAGCCGAGACCACGTCTGACTATTAGACCAGGTAAAAGGACCATGTACAAGTGGAAGATCCACCAGGTTTGGGTCAAATACAATCTGAAAATTCTACCATGGCTGGATGTAACCGACTATTTCCAAATCTTTCACTAGGGAACCTTACTACATTAAAATCACCACCTATGCACCAAGGGAGGCCCCACCAGCTATAGATACCAGCAAGTTCTTCCCACAACCGCCTTCTGATATTGTCAACATTCAGTCCATAGACGCCTGCAAAAGCCCACAAGAAATTATCCTCCACCATTTTAAAAGAACATGCCACTGTAAATCCCTACAAACTCCTCCATTTTCTCCACGACTCTTTTATCCCACATCACCAGAATACCACCCGATGCCCCATCCGGACCCAATCTGCATACGGGCAACCCCACACACTTCTCACTAGTTTTTTAGTCACCAATTTCAGCTTGGTTTCTTGCAGACAAATGATGTTCGCCTTCCATTCCCAGAGTAAATTTTTTATGCACAAGGGCTTATTAACCTCGTTCAACCCACGAACGTTCTAAGACACAATTTTTGGCTTCATAAAGAAACAACAGTCCCCTTCCTTTTGGACCTATCACAGCTTGTGCTACCCTCGTTCAATGACCAATTAAGTCTCTTAAGCTCCCTCTGTTTTTTGGAACCAGCTTTCTTGGACTGAGAATGACTCGCCTCAATGGCCGTGAGGAGGGCCATAAATTGTTCTTCATATCCCACACACTCCATACCCACAACATGTTGGATATCTTTTACCTTTTGAAACACACAATCAGATAACTCAAATTCATTTGGTAACAAGTAGTTCAGTGGAAAAGGCTCCCTCACGTCTGCCTCATCCTCCCCCCCAGACAGATTGCATCCTTTCCATTCCGCGCCAGTGCCCACAGGGATCACAACTAAATCCTCATTAACTTCCATAAACCCCTGAGGTAGCCCCACGACTCTATCTTCTAAGAGGTCCACACTCCTCACATCCCCATCCTCCGATAAAGCCTCAAGATGCTCTTCAAAAGCAACAGAGTTCTCTATCGGCAATTTCTTTAAATCGACCGCTTGGAAAATACTAAAAGGAGACAAGAACTCCTTTATCTCCTCTTCCTGCTACGGTAGGATTTGTTCTACCACCATCGGCGACGTTACCTGGGTTGAGAAAGTGCCAGTGACCACCGTCAGAGTTTTCTGTGCAAGTCCCGCTGATTTGAGAAAAGGTATTCTCTGTCGTGATGGCGCTATGAAGGTACACCGAGCACTGTTAATGGCCCCACCGGCGTTGTGACTACCTTCGATGGAACAACGGCCTGCGGCAAGGCCACCTAAGACCTCATCGGCGACGATGGCCTGGGCCCACTAGCCGAAGGGCCAGCTGCAGCCTGCTTTTTCAATTCTCTAGACAAGGCCTCTGTCAACTAGGTTGCATAGCCCGATGGGCTGAAGCCCGTCAGTTGGGCCAAAGGCCCTTAGAGTAAGTGAAGCCCGTCTCCTGGCCCTAGCCCATATCCCTCAAAAGACCTGCCTGCTCAAGACAAAGGTGCTTTGTTTCCTGCCCCAAAACGCACCGTTTCAAGCACATAACTTTATAATTCAGTTCCCTCAACTGAGTTTCGATAACAGACAGAACCTCAACAACCAATTCCTTCTTCGGCCCAACACCTCCCCTGACATCTTCTTTTCAACACTGGCCACTTTCCGAAGATGAGACGCCACCAGACCTGGGCAGTCCTACCATCTCTGCCCTCTTCGCATCACGAGGCCCCTCATGCCGACCTGAAGTGCCTCCCTATATGACGACCCAAACGACGGCTTTGTAGGCAATGCCGACATAGCAGAGTCACCACCCCTAACAGCTTCCTACAACACTACCATAAGATTCCTCCAACCCACACCATATCTCCCTTCCAGGATGAAGATGAAGCTCCGTCAGCTGGGTTGCATAGTCCCATGGGCTGAAGCCCGTCACTTGGGCCGAAGGCCCTTTCCTTTCCTGAGAGTAAGTGAAGCCCATCTCCTAGCCCTAGCCAATATCCCTCAAAAGACCTTCCTGCTCAAGACAAAGGTGCTTCGTTTCCTGCCCCAAAACGCACCGTTTCAAGCACATAACTTTATAATTCAGTTCCCTCAACTGAGTTTCGATAACAGACAGAACCTCAACAACCAATTCCTTCTTCAGGCCAACACCTCCCCTGACATCTTCTTTCCAACGCTGGCCACTTTCCGAAGATGGGACGCCACCAGACCTGGGCAGTCCTGCCATCTCTGCACTTTTCGCATCACGAGGCCCCTCGTGCCGACCTAGAAGTGCCTCCCTATATGAANAGGCCAACACCTCCCCTGACATCTTCTTTCCAACGCTGGCCACTTTCCGAAGATGGGACGCCACCAGACCTGGGCAGTCCTGCCATCTCTGCACTTTTCGCATCACGAGGCCCCTCGTGCCGACCTAGAAGTGCCTCCCTATATGAAGATAGAACCGCCCCAAACGATGGCTTCGTAGGCAATGCCGACATAGCAGAGTCACCACCCCTAACAGCTTCCTACAACACCACCGTAAGATTCCTCCAACCCAAACCATATCTCCCTTCCGGGATGAAGATGAAGCTCTGTTGCCCCCCTCCTCCATACTCCATCAGAGCCATGTATGTCCCTCTTGAGTTGGAACAACACAGCGTAGTGTACCCCTTCTCCCCATCCCTATGAGCAGAGTAGAAACCTTTACCTACTGCCTTCAAGCATCCTTCCAAAGCTCTACAAATCCATCTAGCTATCTCCAACCTCACTCATGTTCTTTACAATTTTTCACCCTTTCTCACTCAAGAAGACATCTCTCCAGTTCCTTCTCACCTCGAACAGCTTAGACTTAATCACAACACATTTCATGGAAGGCATTTTCCAGTGAATAAACCATCGTCAAACACCCATTACCACCAATAGCAACGTAAAGGAGAATAAACGTATGGAGAGAAAAAGTTGAAGAGAGAAACTTTGAAGATGCATGAGTTTAGATGGGGCATCACCCAAGTTATACCCAACCTGCTGAAAATCTCATCCCAAAGAGTCTTTGCCATCTCACAATGGAGAAACAAATGATCAACCGACTCCCCATCTTTCTTGCATAAATAAAACCAGTCCAGGCAAATTATACCAAGGTTCCTCAAATTATCCGTTGTCAGAATCTTCCCAAGTGACACCAACCGACAGAAAAAAAAAAAAAAAAAAAACTTTCGTCAGTACCTTGGATCTCCAAATACACTTCCAAGGGATTTGGTTGACAAAATGGCACGTCAGCACTTTATAATAAGAGCTAACAGAAAAAATTGAATTTCCAGCATGTTGCTACAACATTCTGTCCTCTACTCCCTGCACCATTTTTATGTCATAGAGTCTACTGAAAACGACAATAACAATCAGCACTTCCCAATCATGAACATCTCTAATAAATCTCACAATCCATTGGGGAATATTATTGGAAAAAGATACAAAATCAGCTACACTAGCATCTTTGTCCCTTGCCATTATAAATAGGGAAGGAAAAGCATTCATGAGAGCCAAATCCCCACACCAAAGATCATGCCAAAAGCAAATCCTATCTCCTCCTCCAACCTTAAACAAAACATGGTTAACAAATTCCCCCCAACCATTCTGTATGTACTTCCACAAGCCCACACCATACACACTTCTAACTTCATTAGAACACCAACACACCCAAGCCTCCCCATATTTAGCATCAATAATATTTTTCCACAACGCATTTCTTTCTAATTGATATCTCCAAAACCACTTTCCAATAAGGGTTTTATTAAAAAGCCTCAAATTACAGATCCCCAAACCCCCACAAGAAACTGATGAATAGACTTTATCCCAACTTACTAGATGGCGCTTCTTGTCATCTCCAAGACCACACCACAAAAAATTATGAAAGATTCTTTCAATTCTACAAGGGCAAAGGGAAGAGGGAAAGAAAATACGTTGGAAGATTGGACAACGTACTTTTAATTAGAGTAATTCTTCCCCCTTTGGATAAATAGATCCTTTTCCACCTAGCTAACCTTCTTTCTATTTTCTCAATCACTCCATCCCAAATCGACAAAGATTTATAAGGGGCACCCGAGGGAAGTGAAATTACTTTTTGATAAGTAAAATTATGAAAAACTAATTTAGTCAAACCAATAAGTGCAATTTATTGCAAGCATCCACAATTATTTTTTGATAAGTAAAATTCTGCAAAACTATTCTAGTCATACCAATAAGTGCAATTTATTGCAGGCATCCCAAGTAATATAGATCAAAGTATCGAACCAAACATATGCATGTGTGCGTATCGACATGCTAAAAAAATAACTAGTGATATGAGTCGTTAAAAATGAAAGAGCATACAAGTGTTTTCTTGTGTGTAACAGTTATTCTCTTGGATTTGCAACCAAGCACACGGAATACCAGCTCAGCTCCAACCTGCAAAGTTGCATCCCCCAGGAATCGAGGAAAAAAAACCAAAATTAGATGAATCATCATTGCGTTATTATAGTCCACCATAGTCTGCAGCAAACATAAACAAAAAAAAAAAAAAAAACAGTTCAAAAGGCATAATGTTGCCAGGGCATGACCTTAAATTTTTTTCCAGGCTTTGCAATTTCAAATTCAGACATATGCTGGACAGGACAAAGAGCCTTCATACCGCCAGGAAATTGCACAATAGCGCCAAAGCTGTCAACAGCTAGAGTTCTTGCCCTTACAACCATCCCAGGCTTGACATCTGCATGGGTGAATACAGCGTCTTCAAAAGCTGTAGCCTGCTTGAAAGAAAAACAGCATCACCTTATATTACCTAGTAACAAATACTCTCCAACCATTAAGGCAACTCTTGATTTTGCGTAAAATTCAACAGATGTTTAATAAACCATAAAATATCGGAAATAAAAACATACATGAAGAAAGATAGATGTTAAAATCTTCCTTATGCCAAATTAACATTGAAATTTTAAACGCAATGAATATCATCCTTATGACCAGGAACACTTAGGTGTTAGTTGCTACAAAGTGAAGACATAGATGGAGCTCCTCGAAAGACATCAGGGATATGGTATGATATCTAACATACAGAAAGTCATTCAGTATGCATTAGAATACCGTTCACTTTCCATAAACATCAACCAATATACATTAGATGAGGATTCTTGAGGTAAACCTAGAATAACCTAGAATAATTGTCACAGAATCTTCACAATTGTAACCTTTTTTTATGAACAATTGTAACCTATTTTTTTTATTGATAAACAAGAATTTTATTGATGAGAAAGATAGGCATAGCTCATGTATACCATATACAAGAGTAACAGTCCTAGGCATGATTAACAGCTATTGCAATAAAGTCATGGATATTCAAACCCTTAATGTCCATTAGCCACAGCTCATATGATCCACATATAATGATAATTTATTTTTTTCATATTGCCTTCATAAAGATGTTACATATTATACCCTTAAGTTTCTAGATTGCCAAGCATTGCCACAATGGGGGCAAAGGTGCCACTTATTTTGCATCAAGCACTCATAGATTGTAGTTCACTAGAGTGGTAGGGTAATACGGTAAAACTAGGCCCCCTTACAATTTAAGGGCATGGTGAAGGCATTGCAGGAAATACTAGGCATATTCAGTAAGCAATTATACCATTTATTTGTTCCATTAAAACTAAATAACTGCTTTTTCAACAAATATCACCACTTTACCCATTAGGTAAATGGCATGGTAAAGAACATCCACAGGTAACTTTTGTTAGCAGTGATCCTAAAAGGTCAGCCTTTAAATATACCACAGGATAGGACTAAGACCATGCAAGGACAAGATTGGAAATTAATAATTACTATCCCCGATATCTTTTGAAAAATATTTAGAAAGCTAGAGAATTTTGAGGACAAATTAGCAATGGGTAAGCAGCTTCATGAATTTAAAAAAATGACCGCATGAGTTCTATTTTTCATATAAAGTTAGAAAATTATCAGCATATTTGAATCATAAGCATTTTTTTCTTTGTAGGGCAGGAATCATGTCAAGCGAAGTATAACATCCCACTGTTACGGCTCAGCTTGGTCAATATTGAAGGGTTTGATCGCTAAAGTTCAAGTCGAACCAAACTTATGACCAATCTGGTTCAGTTCACAATAATCAGAAGTGAACAAAAAATAAAAATTTTCATTTCCACAACCTTGTCTTATTTTTTTCATTCCGTATATTCGAAAATGATGTGAGTAGGAGGACAACCTTCAAAATCCCTGTAGCAAGCCCTTCCAAGTGCTTAAATCCTAGAACTCGAACCCGGACATGACTTCCTTCCTTGAACTTTTTTTCAAGCTTCAAGACTTCCACTTCAGCCACATCAGATATCTGAGTCAACAGAAAGTATATCTAACATCAATACAGTAAACTTGAATAGCTAAAATGTTCCGGAAATATGCTGCTAAAAAGCTGATATATTGACATACACTAACGTATGCTGGAGTTGAAACTGGAGTAGATGGTATTTCAAGCAGAAGGCCCAATCCTTTATCAACCCTGACTACTTTTGAGTCATCATATTTTTTTTTGATAAGTAAACAAATTTTATTAATCCCACAACTGTTAATTACAAACTAAGAATGCCCTATCTACGTAGGCGCATTAGAAACTAGGAAATCATGTA
>QEOT01004530.1:71388-134230 GCA_003123785.1 Pterocarya stenoptera
ATCCAATCTGAAAACCTCTAACAAAGCCATTATCTACCAAGGCCGATATCATCCTACTTAGTGCCTCCATAACAATAACAAAAAGTAAAGGAGATAACGGATCCCCTTGTCTCAAACCCCGAGAACTCGAGAAGAAACCCTCTGGGCTTCCATTGATCAACACAGAGAACCTTACCGTGGATATACACCAGCTGATCCAAGACTTCCACCTTTCTCCAAAACCACACCTACCCAGGAGATATATAAGGAACTCCCAATTAACATGGTCATACGCCTTTTCCATATCCAGCTTACACAAAATCCCAGAGCTACCAGTCTTCAGTCTACTGTCCAAACATTCATTGGCAACTAGAACCGCATCAAGGATCTGTCTACCCTTAACAAAAGCATTTTGAGGC
Source organism: Pterocarya stenoptera (assembly GCA_003123785.1). NCBI lineage: Eukaryota > Viridiplantae > Streptophyta > Magnoliopsida > Fagales > Juglandaceae > Pterocarya > Pterocarya stenoptera. The sequence continues at coordinate 71,787 of QEOT01004530.1, forward strand.
TTAGTAACAATCTTCCCCAACACCTCACTTAGTCGATTAGCAAGCACTTTTGAAATAATCTTGTACACTCCATTCACTAAACTAATAGGCCTAAAGTCTGAAATCTCACTAGCCCCAACTTTTTTAGGAATTAGAGCGATGAAAGTGGTGTTTAGGCTTTTCTCAAATTTCCCAACCGAGAATAACTCCTGAAATACCTTCAAAAGATCTTCTTTAATCACCTCCCAGCATTCTTGGAAAAAGCCCATAGAGAAACCATCAGGGCCGGGTGCCTTGTCTTTTACCATTTTTCTTACTACATCATACACCTCTTCCTCCTCGAAAGCCCTCTCCATCCTAGCTTCATCCTCCGATTCAATAGTGTCAAAATACAAACCATCGAGGGTAGGCCTCCACCCCACCTGCTCAGTAAGGAGCTTTTCAAAGAAATTAACCACATGATCTTGAATTACCTCTTCTTCTCTGCACTCTACTCCCTCAATTTTCAGCACCTCAATGTTATTATTTCTTCTATGAGAATTTGCAACTCTATGGAAAAATTTTGTGCTCCGATCCCCTTCCTTCAACCAAAGTGCTCTAGACTTCTGGCGCCACGATATTTCTTCTTGGGATATCATATATATCTCCAACTTTAACATTCTGGTGTCAATCACAAAAATGTTAGTCTAGCACAGAGCATCACCCTTTATAAATTGAAAAGTTACCCAAAGAGCACATTCAAGTTATTCTGCAAGGAAGAGGGTTAGACAAGAAATTGAAAGCAAAGCCAAGTCCACTCTTAACATTCTGGTATGATTAAGCTAAATGAGAGATGCAGCAGAACAAGCCCACAAACAGAATTTGAAGTAAACCCTGCACAGTGTCTTGCTTGCCACCAGCCAGACCAACAACAACATGAATTGTCAACTGCCCAAACTCCATTAAACTGTAGCCGGGTTCAGCTAATGATCTAACTACTCTAAACAACCCAAATCGCATTCAGTACCAAGAAAACTAAAGGAATATAGAATCAAAGATCCATCTCACGGACTGATATTTCCTTTGAAAAACCTAACAGTCTCATAAATGCTTAATAACTTACAGAAGGAATAGCCTTGTTATGAACAAGATGCGCATTCAGGGTCAACCCAATAGCTCTAGTCGAGGGATCAATAAATAATATCCGTGCATTAACCTAAACCAAAGATTAGATATTTAAGTTAGTAAATCAAATAAGTAAGAACTCAAAGATACATGGAAAAAACACACAGACACACACACATATATATACATATATAAAAGTGAGAGGGCACCAATAGTAGGCCATAAATCATATTTGGTAAAAATGTGATTTATAGCCTACAACCAAGAATGCAATCATGCAATAGAACTGAGAACTACATAAAAAACCAATTTTCCGAAGAGCAGTAAATCACGTTGCATCAAGTTTCGTCTTATAGAATGTGAATTGCTTTAATGAGTTTTCACAATTCCCAAATCTTTAAATGAGCTAATACTCAATCTGTGATCAAGTTGTAAAATGTGCACATATGCAACAGAAGTCAGCAAAGTGAAAATATTACATGCTTGTTCCCAGTTGCCACTGAAAAACACCAGTCAAAGCAGTGAACATAAAGTTGATAAAATTAGTGCAGTATAAAAGCGCCAAGATCAATACAAGATGTAAGTTCAAACAATTACCTTTTTATTTTGACTGTATTCATCCTTCCAATTTGCAGAAGGGAAACTATTTTGCAAATGAAAAATATCAACCTGCAAAGTTTTTATGAAAAAGTAAAATCAATGGCTCAATATTATTTCCAACAGTCATAGATAGAGAAATGACAAGTATATCAAGCTTACAGTTCCCGTAAAGTAAGTGAGGAATGATAACATAATCCCATTTTCAAGAGTTGACTGTACACGAGCATTAACCATCATACCCGGAACAAGAAGTTCAATCGAAATTCCCTTAATATCCTTGGTCTGTATGCAGCACAACACAAAAATGTTCAATTACAATGGAAACAGTGAGAGACGGGAAAATTACAGGACGAATTCTTGTAAGGTGGGTGGCATACCACACATTTAGACACTGTGTCAGAGTCACAATTCAGATAGACAACTTGACGAACTTTATCAATTTTCCCAACGATCCCTTGTAGAAGTTGCCCAATTTTCACGTCAACCTCCCCCCTCACTGGAAAGACCACAAAATCAAGTAGAGAAACATGGGAGAGACAGAAAGACTTCAATAAATAAAGCAGAATCAAAAACTACATAGAAAAATCAGAACTTCAGTCTAATGGAAATTGGTTGCAATCTGCAACCAATAGGTAAGCATGGCAGGAAAAAAGGAATTTAGAAATAGTTAATGCCATTTCAAACTACTACAGGGACAGATTGAGCAGTGAACGGTCCATTAAAGAGAACTCCCAAAACCAACCACCAAGGTATACATAGCATGATTAAGGAGGCATTCACATGCCGAGTTGGTAAATTACGCACCAGCTTGGTCATTTTTTAACAAAAATCCCGTGAAAGAAGGCAATCCAAAATGAAGAATGTAACCATGGTCTTGTATACTCTTGACATATGCAGTAAGTACCTGCAGTGATAGAATTAGAAACACCTTCTAAGTTCACATCTAAAATTATCAACATAAATGATGTTTAAAAAGCCTTTAAAAGGGGAAGCTGAAATTGGCCATTGCAGGGGATGGTAGGTAAATCACCACAAGAACATAATAACAAGACTAAGAATAAAACGAAATAAGAACCCCTCCACAGCATAAGATAACATTATCTTCTTTTTTGAAAAATATGAAATTATCCTCTTATATGTCCATCATTGACATAGGGCGATTTTCTTGGCTACCAAATGTTTTGTGAGTGCAAAATTCGGTTACCATAACTTTTAAAGAAATTTGATATGTAGAGGACTTCTACTAAAAAAATACTAACTGTGCATGCATTTTTTTATAAGAAAAAATTTTATTGGTAAAGAGTAGGATAGTCAAGTACACAACTGTGCATGCATATTCTATACATATGACACAAATTCTACCACCACTTAAAAATTAAGAATATAGTCAAATTGTTTTTTTTTTTTTGAGAAGTAGAATATAGTCAATTGTATCATATAACTTATTGTAAGCAAGGTAAGGACCAATACAAAGATGAAGTATCTGGCATTCTTATACTTGAATTACAACTTGAAAGAAATTTTAAAATGCATTTCAATCTCTTCTGATTTATACAAAGCATAAAGTTATCTCAACGTTATACACAAACACCAGGGGAATGGGACATTTTATAGTAATTACTAATTTGTGAGATGCCAGCAGTCAGCTGATCAATAGGTAAGCTTATACACAAACTTCAAACTCCAAGTGAGCACTATGCCTGATATATATTCTATACTTCCATTAAACCCCAAACTAGAACCTATACATGCTCCTCTTTATTGAGAAGTTGAACAATAAAGACAAGAAGAAAAATGGAGGCATACGTATGGGAAAAGTTCATATATGAACAGAGGATATGAGCAAAAACTAAAGATTTAAAACTGTACTTGCTTTCATTTTCTTATACTCAATACCAAATAGGAATTAGATATGGGTGTCATAAATAGCTTTAAGTTATACAGATGTATGATAAACAAAGTAGCACATCGCTACTGCTTCCTAACAACAATATCTTTACAGAAGATTGTTTCATTGAGTTCAAAACTTCAAATATGACTGCTTCAAATAGCTTTCCTTATCATTCGAAAATTAAAGTGAAAATCAAGTATTTCTCAATGCAACAAAAGAGCAAGCGAACAGCATACAAGCAGGCGTACCATCCCTTCTTGAACAGCCTCCAAGGTGAAACCCTTATGTAATAGAGAAAGACGCAAAGAAAGCCAGAGCTTGCGCTTCCCTACATCTTTTTTATCATCATCCAGCTGCAACACTATGCAAGAAACCAGCTGCCCAACATGGAACCGACTAGGAAGGATATTATTTTCCAAGTCCTGGTGAGGGTAAATGAATACTGTAAGATTTCTTAATGAACGTTTATTACTCATAATCTTTCTTTTAAAGAATAAAATTTTAGAATGAAGTAAATAGGCATAGTCCAAGTACACAAAGATATGCACAAGATAAAATCAATTATATAATAAGGCAACAATAATAATTTTGTATCTGTTTATTATAGGTAATCAAAAATTTTATTGATAATAATATCTAGGCATAACCCGGGTACATGTGTTGTATACAAGAGAAGACACCTAGTTTGTATGTGTAACTGCAGGAAAGAGAAAGTCTTAGCGATACCGTAATTTCACTTTTCACATCAAGATCCAAAGCATCAGCCATACGAACTAATCCACGTAGGCCTCCAGGCAGACCAATTACAAGGTCCTTCTCATTTACTTCAGCAACAACTCCCCAAAGCTTCATTCCAGGGGATACATTCTGAAATACATTGGAGAACAAAAGGTTGGAAGATTATCCTAGTAGAAAACATAAAGACAGAGAAAGGAAAAAGAAAATAATTATAAAAGAAGACTCGGCAAACTTTTTCTGTGGGCAGCATTCATTTTCACTGCAGCATCACACAACCGTAATAGAAACTAGAGGTGTTAAATTTTCACTTCTTATGGAAATGTGATTGAAGACTCGATGCATATTTTTATTTTTATTTTATTTTTTATTTTTTATAAGTAATAATAAGATTTTATTGAAATAACAGTAGGCAGAGCCCAAGAACACATGAAGTATACACGAAAAATGCCTAGCAACCACTAGGAACTAGATAGATATACAAGCAGATTATGAAAACCAGTCCCATTACGAACAATCACAGAAGCCCAAGAAAATAAGGTGTCGAAGAAGAATCTCTTCAGAGGAAGGAGGTGGGGAAAAAAGCATAAGAAACCCATCATGCTGAAACTAGCTAGTAAAGTTTCTGATATAAATGTATACATATCAGGAAAAAAACCTAAATCAGGAGTCCTAGTTTTGGCTAGTACATTTTGAAAATGCATGCAGCCTCAAAATATTGACAGGAAGTTACACTGTTGCAGCCCTAATAAATAAGTAATTACAGATGGGATTCTAAGAACTTAAACAATAAATATTACAACGCACATGATGGTCATTGAAACAGGTGACAATAGGATAAAGAAGCAGAGTTAGAACTGAAAATTTTATATCAATCGCTATGTAGAAAACATAGTTTTCATGGGGCACTAATAGGAAGAGTTGAATTTATGTCCTTCAGGAAACTAGATCATAATCTCACCTATTACACCATTGACTATAACTCTTGCATACATTATACATCTTAAGTAAAATTTTTCAAAAGTTACAGATAGCATGGTCTGATAAAATGGATATTAGGTAAATACGATCTCTAACATCAGCAAGAATGTAACAGATATAATGTTTAACCATTAAGTGAGAACAAAGAATTTTTATCCCATTGTGAATATAATATACAGAATACTTGTTTCATTTAGTTGTCAACGGGAAAAAAAAGGCTAAATTTTATAACATTGCATTTGCATTATTGGAGGTTGATCGTAGAAAGATTTCCACAAAATTGAGCCTAATACTGCAACTGGTATGTTTCTCACAAATCATCACGACATAAATTATATACACCCCGAGAGAAACCACATATAATTTTTTTTCCGGTGAATTCTCTGATCAACCATATGGGCAAGCCAAGTTTATTTTATCCGTACCTTCAAAGTGATCTTATTTGCATATCTAGGTAGCTTTCCAGTTATGCCATCACCAAAAAGAGAACCAAAATCGTCCTCTGTTGCCTGAGTCTTCTTCTGCATCTTTTTTCTCCTATTCTTCTTCTGATCCCGCTCCTCAGCCTCAAACTCAGCATCAACCTCAGCACGGATTTCGTTGCGTTCTTGTCGGCTCAGAGAACTTCCCCCACCTGAAAATTAGAGACAACTCAAAGCCGTGTTTGAAACAAGTCCTGATATGAACATATACAACATTTAATACCAGTTTTTCTTTTCTTCTCGTCAACTTTCTGAACCCCGAACGGGAAAGTAAGAAACGCTAAAGAGTTTAAATAGAATGCAAACCTCTGGGGAAATCAGGGACTTCGTCTTCGAGTTGCAAGGCTAGTGCTGCAGACTTAACAGCATCGTTCGAGCCCTTGGTTGTTTTGAACGGTTGCTTGGAAGCTTTGCTGAACTTGGAACCGTCCGTGATAGACTTGTTTTTCTTCTGGCCATCCCTAAAATTCTTCTTCGCTCCCATATTTACCAAAATTTAGCGCCTGGAAGCTCGGAGTCGGCAGTCAGCACAGCGGCAGAGACAAGGAGTTTTCAAGCTTGAGAGTTCAGAGTGGCTGTTGGCTGTTGGCTGTTGGCCTCTACTATCAAACACAATTTACCGTTAGGGTTTAGAGGGGGATCAAGAATGTAGATAAGCAGCAGTCGGCCGAACTTGCTCTGGCTATGGTTTTAGAAAGGGCTCAAGAATGAGCACCAGTCGGACGAACTTGCCGTTAGGGTTTTATGGGGTTTAGGTATTTTTCTTTTTCTAAGGGGTTAGGAATTTACGTTTAATTTTTTCCACCGAAAAAATGATAGTCCTCCGTGTCCTTTGTCACGTCATTTTATGCTCCATATAAATAGCCCCTGTTGGGGAATTTTTCTGTAATAAGTTTGGGTAGAGAATTGTTAAGAAGAGTTGTGAGGAATAGTAAAAAAATAATAATGTTGAATAATAATAAAAAGTAACGAATAATAGTAAAAGTAATAAATAATAATAATAAAAATAATGAATAGTAGTAGAGTATCTGAAAATATTTGAAATATTCTTGATACCCAAACGTAACTTTGCTAAAGCCCTCTCATGTTGTGTCAATATGAGTTAAGGGTTTAATAGTCCAGTTTGATTCGATTTTATCCTTTTTTATTTTTGATTGTGTCTAATTTATTTTTATATTAGACTTATATTATAATATTTTATTACATGTTATTATACTAATGTCTAACTTATTTCTATACTTAATTAGGTATGATAATAATACAATAGTATTTACATATACTAAACTATTAGTCTATTTATATTTGTAATAAGTCAAGAGTTTGATGACCTGATAGAATATGACTCGGTTTCCTAAATAGAAAATCTAGGTTGGAAACCCCCACCCCATTGTATAAAAATATATATATAGATATATACATATATTTGTAACAACCCAACCCAATATTATTAGAAAAGAAATATAGATAATTTTATTAGACCTAAATTAGATTTAATAGGCCATATTTTGGTAAATCCATGAATTATTTTTATTGAGATTGGTGAGGAATTTTAGTTAGGCTCATAGATCCAAACTTTTATAAGATTTGCTTCCCAGCCACCCACTGTTTACGCAACCACCGCACTCCAGCCTACGTGGCTCTTCTTTCTTTCTTTTTTTTCTCTTTTTTTTAAAAAAAAAAAAAGAAAGAAAGAAAACGTTCAGGGAAACTTCTCCCAACTCGTTGTCATTCTCCACGGCTTTGCCCCTCGGCCTGATTGGTTGTGCTTCCAACGTCATCACCGGCGAGTTGGCGACGTGAAATAGAGGAGGTAGCCTCGTTCTGTAACAGAGAGAAAAATAGAGAGAGAGATCTCGAAGATGGGTGAGAAAAATAGCCTCATTCAATATTCCAAGCCAATATTTTCTTTGAGTCTTTTTGACAAGCACTTGCTATTCACTTGCTATTCCAAGCCAATTACCCAGAAAAAATTACCCAACAGCGACAGAAAATATTACCCAACATCGAGGAAGCCCAGAAAAAATTTCCATAGCAATGAAGCTTGTCTCAGGGTCGAGCTTAGTCCGTTGTCGCGACTTTGGGAGTCGAGATTCATCGAGTTGCCTTCGTGGCTTACCGAGAGCAAAGCGGTGGAGTTGGAATGGCGTGTAGCTCCCGGCGGTACTTTCTATGAAGGTGACGATGGCGTGGAGGATCTGTCGACGTCGCTGGACGTCACTGTGCCGTGCCTGGTGGCTGAGATGTCTGTTTTGGGGAAGGTTTTGGAAGGCTTTGGGATGCTCTGTTTCGGGTGTAAGAAAACAGAGGCTGGATTGGGTTGTGCATGACAGAGTTCTGGTGGTGGTTCTCACTGCATGGTTGTGACGACGGAAAGAGCTGGCAGCTTGGGAAGGACAACCATGCATGGTAAGTTCGGCGGTGGTAAGAGCAGAAGTGAAACTGGGCTTTCCGCGAAGGTTGTGCCTAGTGTGGTCCTCTCCTGTGAGTTAGAGTCGTGGTCTGCAACGATGTGAATCTTCGGTGCGGTGGCACTCTGGTGCAGTGATGCTACTGTGACACAAGGTTGCGTCTCGGGTTAGGCCTCTATTCATGGTAGAGGCTAGCTGTTGTTTTTTTTTTTTTTCGAACGTTGAGGCTTGGGTGGTTCCTAGTGATTTGTAGACAGAAAGAGCTACTTTTACCTTGCTTGCATTGGCCGTAAACGGTGATCATGGCAGTGAGACCAACCGAGAGGGGGGCTTAGGCAGTGGCTGGTTCATGGAGCGGTGGAAACTTACGGAGAGGAGGGGCGAGAGAGAGAGTTTGTGATGTAGTGGGGAGGAACTCGTCTGGGTGAGTGAGGATTGAGGAGTGAGGAGACAGGGCAGACCGTGACGTGGCGATGAACCGGGTTTATAAATAACAAGAGTGTGGTGTGTGATAGGAAAATCGGAGGTTGAGGAGAATTTCTCAAATTTTATTTTAAGGCATCGCAAGGCTTAGTGGATGATTTTGGATGATACTAGGGGCCAATATCATTGACAAACACAATTAAGATTTATCGGATAATTTGAATAGCCCACGTGCCCAAAACTTTATTACAAAGGATTATAGAATTTTATTGGACTCAATATTTATGTTAAATCCCATTTAATATTATTATATTTGGATCAAGTGGACTCCTATTTAATTGATATTATGTCTAAGAATGTATTTAAAGTCCAAAAATATATATTGGATGAAATGAGCTCATTTTTAAAATTTAAGATCGACTCGCTAGGTTTATTAACCAACTTAAACCATGAAAATTATAGACAAGCCCTATAATATAATTAGTTAAGCATACACGACTTGATTGATTTTAATAAGTGCTTCCACAGACTCTCTCTTAAATTTTAAATATTTCAATAAAAATTGACTTTATTTATTTATAGAATTTTTTGTTTATTTACAGAATCTTTTGTATCTAGCAATTCGTTAAGAGGAAAAGAATTTAAAATCAAGGTAAGCAGCACCCAAGTTCCTAAAAATGACTTTGTTCATAACCCCAGGAGAAAATGGGTGTTACAATTGGTATCAAATCCAGGTTGAAAAATTATGCAGACTTTTCAAAGTAAAAGCGAATAAAATTTTTGCAAAGAAATAAGTTTCGACAAGGAAAATAAATTCTTTTACTAGCAGAAATGATAGGGAAGAGATTTCTAGGCCAAAGTCTCTCTATGACTTGTCTTGCTATGCAATAAGTATCTTGAAGTGTTACTAATTTTTTTAATGAAAATTTTGAATGGTATTATGGTATTTTTAAAGACATGCATGTCAAAACGGCACCTACTATGTAAAAGGGCTTTGGTGCTTAAGTTAAGGAATGTTCTAAAGGATGAGGTAGGAAGAGGAAAACCACATGGCTCGGAAATTTTATGGTTATGGCTACATGGCTGATTGAGGTAATTAGTAGTGGATTAGTTATGGACCCAAGGCAGGCCAAAGTTTAGAGATCATGCATGTATACTTTGAGATCACAAGAAAGAATGAGACTAGGAAGTTTTGATTTTAGGATTGATGATGTTTCTTGTCTATAGGCATTGATGGAAATGGTCTTATAAATTGTGGAGTTCTATTTGAGGATATTAGGAATGTAGCTAGTAAGTTTTAGAGTTATTTCAAATGTTATGTATGCTACATGATATTTTATGATGACCAGTGGAAAATATTTGATGTTCTATAGGTAACGCTATTTTATTGCCTAGCACAAGTTGAAAGGTTTAGGATATGAATTATGGAGATAGTGCTACTTATTTGAGGTTATTATTTTATGTGGAGACTTTTTTTACTATTTTGGTGGGGTATAAGGAATTGGGAGAAATTATTATTAGGATTTAATCAAACCATTGTTGAGGATTATATTGTTAAGCTTGAATTGAACTTCCAAAGTGTATGATTCTTGACTCTAAGTACGCAGGCAGACATGTATGTCTAAAGGATTAGGAGATTATGCGAGATTTAGGAATGGATATCAGAGTGGCACAATGGAAGCATGGTGGATAAGTATAGGTCGTTTGAGGTCTAGCAAATTCCAATGACGGAATTTTTATAAGGAGTTGAGATTCTAACAACCCGACCTAATATTATTAGAGATGAAACATAGATAATTTTATTGAACCTAAATTAAATATAATGGATCATATTTGGGTAAGCCCATAAACTATTATTTATTGAGGTTGGTGAGGAATTTTAATTAGGTCCATAGGCCCAACTTCTCGAGTTTATATACTCTATGTGTCTAATGTGGCGATTTGGGTTGAGATGTGAAATGATTTTGTGGATGAATATGGGGTGCTCGAATCTGTGGCTTGCAATACATGGGGTTTCTAGGGTTTATGGGGAGGTATTTCTTGATTCTAGTTCTCTTTACTAGCTCATTATTTTTTATTCAAGCTGAGATGTGGGTTATTCATGCCCAAAAGAAACAATCATGATTCTGGCTAACTTTACTGTACCCTTGGTCTGGCTGGTGTTTTGGTTAGATTGGGAGTTTTTTAATGAGTCATGTTCATTATTTTATGGCTCGTGTATGCCAACCCGCTTAATTAGATATATTAATGTGTTGGTAATCGTGCTTAATGCAAAGATAGATTTCATATACCTTGGCAGAAATTTTTATTTGAGATTTCATTATGCCCTATTGTGTGATTGATGCAAAGATGTTAATTTTTTACTCAGAACAAGTCCATTTTTGGTGTACAGGTTGATGGGAAAAAGGGAATACTGCACATCTTCAAGGCCTGCCAACACTGCTATATCCACTCGAGTATTGTTATCTTATCTGAAAGTCATGTTAATAATTTGAAATAATTCTTTTATAAATCATTAGTCGATATTATTTTAGGAAATATCCAGACCATTACCATATTGGTCGACCTATGGCTATATGTATGGTTACCATGGAAGTATGTCACCTATATTTTTTTCCACAATTTGCACTTCATTCAAGTGCCAACCCCTTTCTAAGGAGAAAAGAGGTGACAACTTTGGTTTTGGAAGTTTTTATGTTTAGATATGTGTCGAGGTTACATTTATAATTTGATATTGTAAATTGCAGAAATCAACAGGAGTACCGTTTGGACCACCAATTCCCTATCCGGGATGGTCACGTAATCCTACTCGATGTATCATGTTATTTGAAGCTTCTACTTGATGTATTTTGTAACTCATTGATGACTTTCTTGTATACAATTGTACTAAATATTTTATGGAGCATGAGTGAGAAGTATGCGGGTGGGTTTTTTAGGACAAATGTGTTTACAATTCGGGTACTCTAGTTTGCACATTAGAGCATAAATATTACAACTGAAAAAATTGAAAACATTGCTACATTAAAAACATAACAAGTCTGGTACATAGTTGGGTTGCATTGAAAACGTAACAAGATAGCATACTATAAGATAAATATTACAGGTCGCCAGTCTGGTACACAGTTGGGCTATATTGAAAACACCAATAAACTTCATAAAGTTGATAAACCTATTAACAACATACACAAAAGGCCCTAACATATACCTAACCTTCAATTGATCTTGATCTAAGCAGACCACGTGAGATTAGAATCAAAAGTCTACAATACATACAAGTAGCATGCATGCATGATTAATATCTTTAACTTGATTTTCAAGCACATTTTGATCATTAATAAGCTCTAATACTCTCTTTTGGATCTCCTTCTTACTTTTTTGAATCTATTCCCTTGCATTTTAGAGTATTTCCTCTTAATAAATAAACTTTGGCATCAGGGTTGAAGGCATGATTATAACTTTAGAGGGGGCAAATATTTTAGATTAGAATAAATAGTTCAATTGAAAACTTTTATAACATTACTAACAAAATGATAATAATAAAAGAAAAGTGATTAAAGAGTAAGAAATAAAAACCTAAAGAAAATAAGCATTTCACAAAAATCATAACAACAAAAATTTTATCTAATGTTTTAATTAAAAAGTGTATACATAAAGTTTAAGCAAACAAAAAAAATAAAATTATGATTTAAAATCTTCATAAAATTTTAGAGAATATTAATGACCACAAATAAATATACTTTATTTTATCTTCTCCTATGTTTTAAATGTGTTTAAAAGTAAATATTATTTTTCTAATAAATCTTCCTAAGATTTGAAATTTTCTCTATCAAAATATTATATGAAATAAAATTAAACGAAAAATAAGAAATCTAAATATTAAATTTGAATAAGAATGGTCAAAGACTCAAAAGTTTATTTGAGATATTAAACTTTAAAAAAATTATACTCAGCAACTCTACACCACACATTTGCTATGGTAAAAAAATAAAAAAGGTACAATGAAAATCTATATGAGTAGATATGTAGTGTAAGACTGCTGAATAGAAAAATGTAAACTTTAGTCCTTGTTCTTTTCAAGAAAAATGAAAAAATAAAAATTGCTAACAAAGCAGCGTGCCGCTTGCACACAGGCTTGCAAACATATTTGTTTTCGGGATGGCTCTACAGCCACCGCTCCCAACTCTCCCTAGGAGCTACAGTTAGTTAGGATCATTTTTTTTTTCTTTTTCCTATATGTACTTTTAATACTTTTAAATATTTTTTTTGAAAAAATCACAATATTATTAAAAAGCACTTCTTTAATCACTACATAAAAAAAATTAAAGAAAAAAATAAAAAAATCCAGTGGGAACTACAAACGATAGTCCCCAGCGGGAAAAGTATCATTTCCCTTGTTTTCTGTGGAAGTCCCAAATTTTAAACAAAATTGAGTTATAAGAGAGAACGGTATCCAACCATCCTTTTTCACCCAAGCAATCTTATTATCCGTGTTCGATGTTTGTGACTGTCCCGAACTAAAAGTCTAAAACCACCCAGTTTTGGGTGGATGGGATTACTCAGTTCCCAACTTCTCATCAGTTTCATCCAAACAAAAACTCATGTATCGAAATACTGATTGTACAATTTCTTGGGTCCATTTTAAATTAATAGTCTCTTTAATTAATTTAACGGCTTATCTACACATGAAGAACATCCATGGATTTATTCAAAAGAATCCTATTAAAAATTAGACACTCTAAAATAGAAAGTATTGTACTAAAACTCTCTCCATTATTGAAAACTCTCCATTTATTAAAATTCTCTCTCTAAATGATAAACACGGACTTTAGGCACCCAAATGTTTTTAATTGCAGTATTAGGATGTGCAAGGCTTGTGTATTTTTAAAAAAAAAAAGTGGATAAATGCTTGTGACCTCTCATCCTTCTCAAATTGGGAGCCTCTTCCTCGTCCCAACACTCCTTCCACCATATATAGTTCCTCTGTCGGCTTTGCTCCACCACAGCTAGCTCCCTCAAGCTCCTCTACACCAGTTCCTTTGTTGCATACTTAGGCTCATGTCCCTGCTCCTACTGCCTCTCCTTCATTGTCGCCAGTGCCTCACCAAATGTTACTCGATCACCTTCCACAATTCCCACTGTGTTGCGCTCCATTACTGCAGCTCAACGCCACCTTGGTTGGCTGGCTGCTATGCATGGAGAGCTCGATGCCCTTTCCAAGAAAAAAAACTTAGACTTTGGTCCTTCCTCAGCCCCATATGAACATTGTCGGTTGGAAGTGGATCTACAAGGTGAAGCTCCAACCCGATGGCTCTGTGGGGTGCCTTAAGGCATGGTTGGTTGCCAAAGGCTTCCACTAGGTGGTTGGTCTCAACTTCCACGAAAATTTTTCCCCTGTGATTAAACCAGTAAGCATCTGTCTTGTCGTCATCATTGTCGTGGTCAAAGGATGGGAGATTCGTTAGCTTGACATGAGAAATGCATTGCTACATGGTTTCCTTACCACTCCAGTATACATGCAACAACCCCTAGCTTCGTCGACTCCAATTGCCTCTCACATGTCTACAAATTGAGTAGAGCACTTTACGGCCTTAAATAGGCCCTTGCGCTTGGTTTGATCACCTCAATACCTTCTTTCTTCAACTCAACTTCTACTGTAGCACCTTCAACCCCGACCTCTTCATTTGCCAATCTGATCATGGTCTTCTTGTGCTCCTCCTTTATGTCAATAACATGGTAGTTACTGGTGACAATCCCTTTTGGATTCAATGGCTTATTTCTCAACTGGTAACATAATTTTTTCATAGAGACTTAGGCTCCTTCACCACTTCCTCAGCATTGAAGTATATCGGACTCCTCAAGGTCTAACTCTCTCTCAAGCCCGTTATGCTTGGGAGCTTGTAGACCGCCCTCTATGGGTGATTACAAACCCACAACCACCCCTATGCCTTCTAAGGGTCAGACCAACTCCTCAATTGAACCGTATCTTGACCCCACTCACTACTGGCGCCTTGTTGGAGGACTCCAAGACCTGACTTTCATGCGACTGGACCATTCCTACATCATGAACTTTGTATGTCAATTCATGCATGCACCATGTGTTGCTCATTTCCAAATTGTTTAAAGGATTTTACGCTACGTGTATGGTACCATCTCCTTTGGCCTTCACATCCTTGCCTCTAGCACGCTTGATCTCTATGCCTTTCCTGATTCCAATTGGGCTAGATGTCCGCTTACTCGTCATTCCACCACGGGCTTCTACACATTCCTAGGCGCAAATTGCATCTCCCGGAGTGCCAAAAAGCAGTCCACTGTTGCTCGATCCAATTTCGAGACTAAGTATTGCTCCATGGCAACAACTATTGTCGAACTCACTAGGCTAACATTTCTTATCCGTGACCTCCGCATACCTCTTTCCAACCCACCTGTACTCCATTGCGACAATTTGAACGCTCTTCATATGTCTGTAAACCAATGTTTCACACTAGAACTAAGCACATTGACCTTGATGTCCATTACATGCATGAACAAGTTGCACTTGGTGCTCTCGAAACTCAGTTTGTTCCCTATTCCCTTAAGCTTGTCGACATTTTTACCAAACCACCTGCCAAAATTCCATTTTGCACGATTCGGTCCAAGCTTGGACTATGTCTTGACTCGCAACTTCGTTTGAGGGGCGATGATAGCCATGAACTACAGGATACCAGCATTCTACAGCTCATCACCTCGTGATTTATGCATTGTTGTATATTCCTTTTTAATACTCTTTATTCTAGGCATGTACAACACCACCTTTCCTTTACTTTTCCTTGACATGTAAAGTCAAACTATAACATCTTATATAATAGAACTATCTCCCTCTGTCATCACTGTGTGAGACAGATTTTTTTATAGTCTTTACTATTAAGATAGTTGACATAAAAATGTGCTTGACTGTTTAGAAATGGACAATGGTAGAGCAACTATTGTTCTACTACTCTAATACATGAACGTGATACAAGTAAACTCGTTATCAGATTCATATCATTTGACTCACATTTCTCTTATTTTTTTGCAAGACCACAGGAGGAGTGACTTTGGGAACTGACTACCGGTCCTCGCTCTCATGGGTTTTGTCATCTCTATCTCCTTTACATCTGACTAACCTCTTTTCGAGCCCAAACCATTTGACTCATCTTCTTCTACAACATCAACTTCACCATCGCTACTTCTATTGCCACCCTGGATTGGTTTCATGGCATCGAATGGATTTAAGAAAAAAAAGATATTTTCAAAACTCAATGAAATACTTTCCTTTTTTTTATTATGTGATTCCATTGAAATCGTAGGCTAGTAACCTAGCCAAACAAAACAAGGTAGGCCATATTTGGATAGTGAGATGAGATAAGATGATTTGTGAACAGTAGTGAAATAGCTTAAGTTAATATATTTTATGGGATTTTGCCTTTTGGAGAGTGAGAGATAAAAAGTTAAATAAAAATGTTATAAAGTAAAAATATTATTTTTTAATATTATTTTTGTTTTGGGATTTGAAAAAGTTAAATTATTTTTTGTATTTTGTTTTAAAGTTTGGAAAAGTTGTAATAATTAGATAAAATGTTGAAAATTTGAAATTGAAAAGTATTTGTATTTGTGGTATTTGGATATTGATATGAGATGAGTTAAGATGATTTTGCTATCCAAACCAGGCCTAAATCTACATGGATAAAAAGGAATGGAGAAAAAAAAGAAAGAAAAAGGAATGGAGAAGGACATGGCCAGCACAGGATTGAAGACATTCCAAAGAAAGAGGTATGCAGAAAATTTGGCGAACCCAAAATCCCAATAGACCTATCTCTACTAACCAATCTATGGAAAAGACAAACAACATTAAGAAAAACAAAAAACAAAATCAATCTATACATCACACAAAGTTCTCCACATAAGGAACAATTAACTATTCATGTCAGTTAAAGTCCTTGCAGGCATGGCAAGACCCTGCTGATCATCAAAACCCAAGACACTTATCATATGCAATATGCAACAATCCTGACACTATTAAGTGGATGAGTTTGGTAACAATGTTGAAAACAAAAAAGGAATAGCCCACAAGACATGAGTTCCATTTTCCTTTTTTGTAATCACGAATAATCAAATCCTGCATGTGTATCACTACAAGAAAATGACATTTTTCAGCGTCCTGTTTCACCGCAAAAAGTGCCTAAAATTGCCGCATTAGTGTTTTTCTATCGGTTTTTAAGTCGTTGCATGTCGATTGGCATTGTTTGTTCACTTATGTGTGGAAGCAACACAAACTATTGTTGGGAAAACTTTATAACAGTGTGTAATGTTATCGCAAATAATCCTTTAATTAGTGTAAATATTCATAACCTTTTGCATCAATTAAACCTCATCGTCGCAATTACCTGTTTGGGACGTATGTGCATCATCGTAAATAGATGAAATTCAGTCACAATAAAGAGATACTGACGATATGAAACTACGACACAAAAAATGAGAATCTCTTTGTGTCGACAGTTAATTGCTGAATAGATACTTTTTCAACAAAAATGTATTGCGCCGCAAAAGAAAATGTCCAAGCTTCATATTTTTGCGTCCACCTATAGTCGCCGTAATATATGCATTAAGTGCCCAATTTTCATTTTCCCAACGAGTTCGAAAATCATTGCAAATAACCTTTTAGCAATGTTTTCTCCAGCCACCATATAAGTCTTTTTTTTTTTGTTATATAAAAATTAAAGCAATCCATATGTTTTCCAATGGCCATATATTACAAAATCATAATCTGATTAGTCACCAACAATTTAAATTGTTGGTGACTAATCATTTTTCATGCTAAGTTTTCTGTAACATAATACTAAATAAGGTAAAATATATAAATTCATCAATTGAAATTTTTCTAATAGACCTGAACAGTAGTGACCACATTCCCATTACACATACAGACTACTGATCGAATACACTATGGACATGAGGCTATTGAGTTTACAAACTGGAAACATATATAAAAGATAAATATGAAACTTTGATGATCTACTCTAATGAACATGTAGGATTCCCATCAACAAATATGCAGGGCAATTGAGATAGCTAATTTAATAAAGGACATTCATTCATCCAAATGAGTATTGACAGATTCATATTAATGTAGTTATATATACACCGGTGCATTAATGGAAAACAAGTATGTAGTATTGCAACAATAGTTTTTTTTACACATCATAGCCTAACAGATTTTTGCACTCCTCATTCACTCAAATAAGTGCTCATCTATTTACATAGACATATAGTAGGCAACAGTAATAATATGCTTTTTGGTAGGGGTGGGTGGAACATCTTCAACATCACTGCAACCATGTCCTTATACAAGTGGGATATTTTCAATATGTAATTGGAATGCAAACATCAATCTGACAGTTATAGATAAAATGCATTATACAACAAGAAGTTATAGATAAGATGCATTATCCTAATTTTCAACATCACTGCAACCATGTCCTTATACAAGTGGGATATTTTCAATGTGTAATTGACATGGAAGAAGAGGATGAACAATATAGGGATAGGGACAGGGGACTTGGTCATCATGGAGCTCGTTTTGAGTGTAACGAATGAGAATTTCCCAGGGGACGTGGAGGACGTGATGATGACCATCATCCTTTTGATGAACTGGCTAAGAGGATGAAGGTGGATGTCCCAGATTGTTTTGGGAAGTTAGAGCCCAATACCTTTGAAGACTGGTTAATGACTATTGAAGATTATTTTGATTGGTTCACTGTGTCAAAAGATAGGAAAGTTCACTATGTTCGAATGAAACTAAAGGGGCATGCACGAGCTTGGTAGGGAAGTGTGGAATAGCAGTTGTGTCGTACTCATCGTGCACCAATCTCTAATTGGGAGGAGATGAAGGAACAACTGAAGGAAAAATATTTTCCTATTGATTATGAGCAAATGGTGTTCGAAGAGATGTTATAATTGAGGCAAGGATTGTTAACTATCGATCAATATACGGACCGGTTTCATGAGCTAACTTTTTGTAGTAAGATTGTGGAAAATGATCATCAAACTCTCGCTCAATATCGCATTGGTTTACGTAGTGAAGTGTGCAAGGAAATGCTGACCGCACCCTTTTGCCAACTTATTCATTCCAGAAGCCCCTAATGCCAAGTAACCAACTTAGGAATGCTGTGGTGGGAGACCAAAAGGGTAAGGCCAAGGTTACAGGTGAAGGACCTATGTTACAAATGCAAGGGTTTAGGCATTTTGCTACTGTGTGTCCCACAAGAGATAAAAAGATTAGCCTTTGTCTGTGAAAGAGAATTAAGGGTGATCGACGAAATCGAAGAAGAGTAAGATAATGAAGGTGTTGACGACGAAGAAGAACATTTGGGCGCCACTGATTTGCCTAGTTGTGTGATCCATCGAGTGCTAACTAACACCAAGAAAGAGATTCAGGCCAATGCTGATTGGCGGCGCAAGAATATATTTCATACGCGTATGGAGCATGGAAGCCCTGCTATAAATGTCATCATCGACAATGGTAGTGGTATGAATGTGATTTTTGGAGATGCAGTGGAGCGCTTGGGATTGAAAGTTGAGAAATATTCTACTTCTTATCGAGTCAATTGGGTCAATGAAGACAATCCAATTTTGGTAAAGCATCGATGCCTAGTGAAATTCTCATTAGGAAAATTTTATGAAGATGAGGCCTGGTGTGATGTGGTTCCCATGACCATCTGGTTGGGGCGACCATGGCTTTACGAGATCCAGGTGTCCTATGAGGGGTACTCCAATTCTTATTCCTTTAAATTTAAAGGTAAGAAGTTTGTTTTAGACCCTTTGCACATTTTGGAATTTGACGCACAACCAAAAAAAGAAACTGTCCCAGTACTGACTATACGTCAGTTCACTTGAGTTCTAAAAGAGGAGCAAATGGTGCTATTGATGGTGAATCGGGAAGTTAAGCAGGATGATGGCCTTATTCCTATGGAGCTTGCCGAATTGCTGGAGAAATCTCAAGATATCATGCCCGACGAGATGCCAAAATAGCTACCACCAATGTGGGACATGCAGCATGCCATTGACTTAATTCCTGGGTCATATTTGCCCAACTGGCCGCATTATCGCATGAGTCCAACGGAAAATGAAAAGCTTAAGCGGCAGATCCAACATCTGTTAGACAGTGGATTCATCTGAGAAAGCCTTAGCTCTTGTGCCGTTCCAGTTCTACGTACACCCAAGAAGGATGGCAGTTGGAGGATGTGTGTAGATAGTCGAGCCATTAACAAGATAACGGTGAAGTATAGATTTCCCATTCTGCGGCTTGATGACATGTTGGATTTATTAAGTGGCACATCCATTTTCACAAAGATTGATCGTTGAAGTGGGTATCACCAAATTCAAATCCGTCCAGGTGACGAGTGGAAAACTGCATTTAAGTAATGCGCCGAGCACCTTTATGCGTATTATGACACAAGCGCTCAAACCATTCTTGGGTAAATTTGTAATTGTTTATTTTGATGATATCTTAAGTTGTAGCCATTGTTTACAGGACCATGTAGACCATGTACAACAAGTCTTGGAAACTTTGAGGAATGAACGACTATATGTAAATCGAAACAAGTGCTCTTTTATGAAGCAACAGGTGAGCTTTTTGGGATTCATCATTTCGGATCAAGGTGTGGGAGCCGACCCTACCAAAGTTCAAGCAATTCAAAATTGGCCGGTCACACAGAGTTTTTTCTGAAGTGCTAAGTTTCCATGGCCTCACTACATTCAGAATTGGCCTGTCACACAGAGTTTTTCTGAAGTGCTAAGTTTCAACACCATAATGGCTCCTATTACTGAGTGTCTAAAATCCAAAATTTTCATTTGGACTGCAGCTGCTAACAAAGCATTTAACGAAATCAAAACCAAAATGGGAGAGACCAGTTTTGAAGTTACTGGATTTTTCAAAGTTATTTGAGGTCGCTTGTGATGTATCGCATGTGGGCATTGGAGGGGTATTAAGTCAAGAAGGTCATCCTATCACCTTTTACAGTGAGAAACGAGAAACTTAATGAAGCCTGAAGAAGATATTCGGCATATGACATGGAATTTTTTGCTTTGGTTCAAACTCTCAAACTTGGCATCCTTATTTAATTCACAGAGAGTTCATACTATATACTGATCATGACTATTTGAAGCATTTGAATCCTCAAAGCAAATTAATGCCAGGCATGCTCGTTGGATGGATTATTTGCAGCAGTTTGAATTTGTTATCAGGCATAAATCAGGGGCTGAAAATAAAGTGGTTGACACTTTAAGCAGGAGGCCACACTTGCTGTTTGTATTCTCAGTTAACACCATGGAATTGGACAACCTCAAACTCCAATATGCCGCAGTTGAGGATTTTGGCATTACATGGAATAAATTAACTGATGGTGGGGCGCACCTATCGGCGAGTATTCATTAAGTTATGGTTATGTATTTTATGGCACCCAATTGTGTATTCCTCGAGGGTCTTTCCGTGAGTTTCTCATTTCAAAACTTCATGGAGGAGGACTAGTGGGACATTTGGTTATGACAAAACCTTTTCTATAGTTGCCGATCGATTTTTTGGGCCACGGTTGCGTCGAGATGTGCATAAGGTGGTGGCTCGTTGTTGAGTTTGTTAGATTAACAAAAGTACTAAGCATCTAGTGGGGCTTTATACTCCACTTCCAATTCTAGGTAAATCTTGGCAGCACCTTAGTATGGATTTCGTTCTTGGATTACCCAATACTCTCTGGCAACATGATTCTATTATGGTGGTTGTGGATCACTTTTAAAAAATGTCCCACTTCATTCCTTGCCACAGGACTTATGATGCTTCCAAAACTACAACTTTATTTTTGCAGGAGGTAATTCGACTACATGGTGTTCCAACTACTATAGTGTTCAATCGAGATGTTAAGTTTATGAGCTATTTTTGGAAAATATTGTGGGTAAAAATGGGGACGAAGTTGCTATTCTCCAGTGTGTTTCATCCTCAAACTGATAGCCAAACTGAAGTGACCAACCGAAGTTTGGAAAATTTATTACGTTGCCTCGTAGTAAATCATGAGACAAGCTGGGACCTAGTACTGCCTCAAGCAGAATTTGCTTTCAACAATTGCGTTAATCGTCCACAGGCTGCACTCCATTTGAAGTGGTCTATGGTTTTCGACCACAAACTCCTTTGGACCTCCATTCTTTACTTCTGCTTTCTAGACCAAGTGAAGCTACACTAGACTTTTCTAGTTGTATGAGGGACGTCCATGAAGAGGTGAAACAATGCCTTTCCCTCGACATTGAAGTATACACATCCTTTGCCAATACCAAGTGCAAAGATAGACAATTCAACGTTGGCAATATGGTCCTTATCCGCCTAAGATCAGAGCATTTTCCTCCAGGGAGTTTTACCAAGCTACATACAGGACGCGCAAGACCTTTTAAGATTGTTAAGAAGTTGGGTTCAAATGCCTATGTCATAGAACTACCTCTTAACTTTGGCATTAGCCTTGTTTTCAACATTAAAGATCTTACTAAATTTCGTGGTCCTGAAGAACAATTGCCAACAATTCCAGCCACACCAGCCGTGCAAGAGACAATTATTCGGGTCCCTAAAAATACAATCCCTAAAGATGAGATTGCTTCCATACTTGATCACCAATTCATTACTACACGCCGAGGGGTTTATTATAAATTTTTGGTCCAGTGGAAAAATTGCCCCAAGTTTGAATTAGTTTGGCTGCAGACCTTGGAACTCCAGTGATTACACTCAGAATTATTTACTACCTGTGTTCATCAACACTTGCCGGAGTCAACTTCTTTCGATGGACAACAATTGATGCAAATACGGAGGTTGTTCCTTGAATCATGGTGAATGGAGAACATTCAGGAAGAATATTTCATTGTGGGGATTTTTATCTGATTTTTGAAATCTTGTTATTTTTGTTAGCTCTTTCCTAATTTATTCCCTAGTTTATCCCATTCGATGTAATCCTTTAAATAAAGGTCCAAATGGAAATGAGAAGGCAGTTGTCATTTTTGCTGAATTTGAATTTTTGGAGAGATTCCATCTATAGAGAGTCTATGTTTTTTCTTCTTCTTCTTTTTTTTTTTTTTTTTTTTCTCTTGGTTATCAACGTGAGGTTGATCCTGGAGGTTTTGCAGCACTCATCTCATATCATTTCATCATTATAACTTTTCTAATTTTTCATGCAAAAATATAATAAATAATTCAATTTTTTCAAATTCTAAAATAAAAATAATATTAAAAAATAATATTTAATAATATTTTATTTAACTTTCAACAAAACATCTCATCTCCTCTGAACTGTGTATCCAAACCCGTCCTAAAACATATCTCTTTGTTCAAGGAGTACTGTAGCGGTCAGATGGTTATAATAACAAGTTGCTTAGCACAAGAAAACTTGAATATTTACAACTTTCAGAGACTCGGGTATTGAAGAAGCCCCCATCCTCAGATTCCATTTTGAACCTCTGATAAAAATGATAAAATCAAACGATTCTCATATGTAAAACAAATCATTGCACAAACGAAACATATGGCAAGAAAATACAAACAAAACAAACCAATGCGACTAAAGGACAAAGTACTTAGACAACCCAAAGACCGATTCCCAGCAAAAGGAACCAAAGAAGGCCCGAAGGAAGGAAAAAAAGAAAGGAAGAAATAACAGATGACAGCCAATCGGCAGATAGCCTCAAAAATCACAGAAAAGCAGCAGAGAAGCGTAGATATGTGCAGGTCTTACCAAAACAGCCAAAACAGTATCACCATCCCCAAGATGCATATATATATTTTTCCCTAAGGCCAAGAGAGAGAACACCAAAGAGTGGGATGCTTTATTCTATTTCCATCATGACTTTCCCACTCTCCTCATTGGTTCTCAAGGAAGGGATGCCCAAAAGGGAAGACTTATATACCGCAACATTAATAATAATATAAAAAAATCTTTACAATCTCTCACTATTCACCCTAAAACAATCCAAGGTACAACAAATGTATGAGGAAGTAAGCTCCTACGTACCATTAATTTATGGCTGAAAACGCTGCCAACCAGCTTTCGTGTCCCGCTTAAAAAACGTACCTAAAGCAGGAATAAAAGAGAATACTAAATAAATGAAACGACAAAATGGAAGAGAGAAGATCAAACATATGCAAATTTCTGAAGCTCACTTCTATAAAATTCTGTTAAGATCAAGACTTAAGTTTCTCCAACCTCATCAAGAAAGCAACAGAACCATTTGAATGCTTTTGCAAAGGCTTGTTTGGGTGCACATACGAGGAAATTAGATGGCAAAGTGAAGAGAGGCCGGTAAAAGAGAAAAGGAAAGCAAAGGAAAGCAAATGATTTTTTTGACCTTTTTCTTTTGAGCTCTATTGAAGCATGAATTGAAGTATGAACAATGTCTTTTTAGGCCTTGTTTGGATCTGTAATTCACCTCATCTCATCATTACAATTTTTTTAAATTTTCACATAAAATATAATAAATAATTCAACTTTTTAAAATCTCAAAACAAAAATAATATTAAAAAATAATATTTATAATATTTTATTTTACTATTCACAAACCATCTCAACTCATCTCTAAATTTAAACGGGTCTTCGTTGCTCCATTAGTTATAGTCAATTCGGTTAGAGCTTCGGCCTCGTTTGTTTTCAGAGAAGAGATGAGATGAGATAAGATTAAAGTTGAAAAGTTGAATAAAATATTGTTAGAATATATTTTTTAATATTATATTTGTTTTGGGATTTGAAAAAGTTGAATTGTTTACTTTATTTTGTATGGAGATTTAAGAAAGTTGTAATGATGGGATATGAGGTTTTCAAAGTTTTAAATTTTGGTCTTGAAAACAACAAGGCCTCAGTGTCTTGTCAAAACGTGCCAACATCAATGAGCTTCATGCCCTTTCTTATGTTTCTACAAAATTGCCTATTTTCTTGAAAAATTCGTTCATTTCTTCTTGTTTAAATAACAGACATAAGCACTTTTACATGTCTAAAAACACAAAGTGGGCTCTAATGCTGAAAAATTAGAAATCATGAATCGTTCTTCTTTCCAAATGTTTTCAATCATGCCATATTGATGGTACTGATCATATTTAATCATCTCTTGCAGAAAAGTGAGGTCTTGGTGACATAAGCTCTCCTATTGGAAATGTTTTTCCTTTGTCTCCTATTAATATCTAAAATTATTTTCATCGAGTTTGGAAGTTCTTGATCTAAGAAAATATTCGAGGGATGGCAAAAGTTTACCCTATTAGACCATGATATAGAGGCACTGAGAATCTCTGTTTATTAGATGTCATTATAGTAGTGCAATTGCTTAATCATTCTTTAAATGTCTCACTAGGAACCATTAACCAAATGCAATTACCCTCATTCAGTATGGACAATAGCTTAAAAGGACATTATCGCTGTAAAAAATTACTTGCCCGGAGGTTAAAGAAGACTATAGCACCTAAAGTCAACTCCATGCTAAACGAACATTCAATACTCATTAATTGAACATTAGCACCTAAAATCAACTCATTATAAAATAAATTTACTTTTTTGAATCATGACGTCACCTGTTCATCCAGCCCACGGAGAATTCTTCACAACGACTTTACTCAAACTTACCCTATGCAAAAGACTTGGCTAGTTACCCAACAACCAGAAGATCATGTACAGAATTTTACAGCAATGGTGTTATGAAACCGTGAAGGAGGGCGAAGGAATGTAGAGGACTTAGGGTTACCAAGATCTCGAAGACAGAATAGAGAAGTGAAA
This sequence comes from Pterocarya stenoptera, assembly GCA_003123785.1. Classification (NCBI taxonomy): domain Eukaryota; kingdom Viridiplantae; phylum Streptophyta; class Magnoliopsida; order Fagales; family Juglandaceae; genus Pterocarya; species Pterocarya stenoptera. The sequence goes on from QEOT01004530.1 coordinate 97,189, forward strand.
TTGAGATCGGGTGGAAGATAGTTTGAAGTTAAACATCAATTGCCAAAATGCACAGCAGCAGCCAAGGTTCAAAGCTCACCGTTTCACTCAAGGCCCACTCACCGTTTCAGTAGCTCCAAACGCACCGTTTCATGATTCATCAACACGCATCGTTTACTCATTATTTCCGTTTCTTGTAATCCTTTTACTTGTTTAGAAACATTGTATTTCTATTCTCTGCTTTTATTCTGTTAGAGTCAAGACAGGTGTCCATATGTTACTGCTTTGGTTAGTTCCTCCTGAGGGGTATTAGAATGAGTGCTTGCACCAGGAAAGAGGGACTGAACAATTATCATCAAGAATATTGAATTATAGCTTTTTGGAGGTTAAGGTTCCCTCGAAGAACCCTCTATCATTTCCTGTCATTACCGTTTCTGAAACCATCTCACAAGCAGGTCATCTGCATTCACATTCCATTACATATCAATCCAGACTAGCATACAAAATATCCATTTACAAACACCATTTTCACAGGTCTATTACAAATGGCGTAAGGCGACCAATCCCAAGAGTACCATTTGCTGATCCTGTATAACAAGTTGTAAAGTTAGAAAAGGCCAATACACATTGTAATAAGTGTAGAAAAGTTCTGGTGGCTTAGATTTTCTTTTTCTTTTTCTCAGCAAATAAGGCATTTATAGGTAAACTAATGGTTACAAGATACAAGTTTGGGGTGAGAGTCCACTACAGTCTTCCCAAAACCAACATATTACAAAAAAAAAAAAGAAAAAAAGAAGCAGGTTCTGGTACCAAATAAATGGCTCCCACCCAATTCTCAAAAGGGGAGATCGCTTGGTGATGGTTTTTAAATAGTTTACTGTACAGACTATAAAGCTGCAGCTAGAAGCCACAATAAAAGGTGTTGTGCTGCAACATGTTGGTTTGGACTGGCTGGAAGGAACTTCATCCTCTTTCACTCGATCCTTGGTTCTCAAACATAGGAAAGCAACTAGAAATTGAGACGAATCGCCGGCAAGGGGCCACCACTTTCTGTGGCGGCGCGTGTAGTACATGCGCCACACCTGGAGAGGATTGGAAGGTCAGGTTCTAAAAACTCGACGCCATTGATCTCGACGGTGCTGCGCATGGCAACATTAAACTTCCCCAGGCACGGTGGTGAGTGAAACTCATGCATGGCATAAGCCGCGCGTGAGATATACGCGTCGCTCGTATGGATAGATTTCTTCTACTGTCGTGAAGATCGGTGCCTAGGGAGGCTGATGGAGGGGCGCGTGCCGACCTTTGCTTACCAGAAAGCAGCAGATTGACTAGTTTCGATGCTAATGGGTGAAAGCTAACTAGAAAATAGGGAAAAAACAAACCTAAGCAAAAACTAAGGCTAGCGAGGGAGGGAGGTGGGTGGAGCCGAAGCTCCAACTCCCATCCCCCTAGCGAACGACTTGAATACCTAGAAGCGACGATGGGTTTTGCGGGAAGGTGAAAAAATAGAGCTCAGGAAGGATTAGTGGCTTAGATACTTACATGCTTCTATTACTTACCTTGACTCCTTAATGACGTCACAACCATAGTTGCCCCCTATTTGTAGAAAAACAGACATGGACACTAGATAACCCAAAACATGAACCTTAAAGCACTCTAAATGCATTTAAGGATATGTCAAAAGCCTAAAAATCCAACACCTGCCCAATTAGCTCCCACAAAACATAACTATTTAACCTCCCACCAAAAGCTTATATACATATATATTGGCCAGCCACATCTTGACTACCAAAAACCACCCAAAATAGACAAAATATCTTCCCAGAATTTCTAACCAGCTCACTGAGTCTCTCCAAAAGTACTCACATCTCTCCCTTCAAATCCTCTAACTAACTCTTGAAATAGTCAGCATCTTTCTTATGTTTTTCAACTGCAACTAAGTACTCTTTCTCTCGTTCACGATCACGTAGTCTTGTAGACTCTGATATGACCATCTCTTCTAAGCCTATTGCATATCCTGGTCTATGACCAAGTACCTCCCTAAAGACAGCTGATGCTGCCTCCTCAATACGTTTTTCAAGTTCCAGATTATCCAGCTTACCAACCATCTCCTTCTGCACATGGACAAAAGAACCGGTTACTGACACAAGGGTTGTTTATGCATTTATCACTTTAAGGGTGAGTTTGGATGTTGAAGTGAGTTGAGTTCAGATGATAAAATATTGTTAGAATATTATTTTTTAATATTAAAGTTGTTTTGAGATTTGAAAAAGTTGAATTGTTTATTATATTTTGTATTGGGATTTGAAAAAGGTGTAATGATGAGTTGAGATGAGTTGGGATGAGTTGGGGATCCAAACGCAGCCTAAAAAAGAAAAATAGAACCATCATTGCATGCGAAAAATACACTTGATGTAAAGATCCTACTCATATAAATGTCTTCTGTGGCAAATGTCACAAATTTATCGTTCCTTTTAGACCAACGAGTGTCCTCATAGAACTCCACCAAGTTTGCCTTTGCAGCCCGCTATATGTGTGTGGAATGTGTATGCATGTATGTTCAATAAGAAAACATCATTATACCATCTCAAATCAGTTTATATTTAGAAGCTAGAAAACCAGAAACATCAATGCAGCCACACAAACACTTCTACTCAAGACTAAATAGCTTCATAGCTTACTGCAACAAAATGACACAACTTATATGAACTTCCCAACTCACACAAAACATGGCTAACCGCTAACAAATTACGCCTCTACCATACCTAAGTGCTCAATTATAACACTGCCTTGCATCATCCTCACAACTTATTTAGTTAATTATAGATATAGGGCTTTCTAAACAAATTCAGATAGTTTCAAAGTTAGTTGTCTCTCTCTCACCCCACATTCATAACTTGTATAAGTACCTAAAAGGAACTTGTATTGGGTTAGATCTCAAAACTGTACCTCTAAGATTCTATGCTCTAAATACTAGTTAAGGCCTTTTATGCTTGAGCAAAATAGAGATGAACTAAAAAGCCAATTATCATATTAAATAACCTTACAAAAATCTACAGAAAATAATAACCCAAAAAGAAATGTAGCAATTTATGTAGTTTCAATGAGCACTTCTTAAGATTATATACATGACATTACATTATGTTGTCCTTTGTTGTGATATGAGCCTATAAATGGGACATGAGTATTATTATGGAAGAAATTACTTGAAACCTTATACATTTCCCTCTAGGATCCTCACAAATGATTTACGGCCTGCTGTGTAATTAATGTTGAGCCTCTTTCAATTCTCTCGATTTTGATTTGAAATTTTCTACCATGTAAACCTAATGTTAGCTATATACACAGAAGAACAAACCACAACTGTTATAGTCAGTCATTAAATTACACCGTAATGTTTAATTTGAACATGCAATATATACTTTGAAGGCATCGCTTCCCCATCTCCCACATAGGTTAACCCAAACGAGGGGGTCGACCAAGCTAGTCCCAGAAGCCAATGCTTTTTCATGGCTTCCATATGCTAAATATTTCTTGTGCAATTCAAGGTAGAATGCATTAAACCGCTTACGCAACTGTTTCGACACTGTCAATCGATGATTCTCCAAATCCCAATCAAATACAAAGTCACCCTACATATATGCTCAAAATTCTCATGTCATCGATTATACTATGACCACTTTTTTATCATCAAAATTAAGGTATAAATGTCTTACCCAAACATGATCAATCAGCTCATCCTTTTGTGCCAATGGTACATCACTCCATCTTGCATAACTCATGTCCAAATGATGTTTCACTATCCATGTTATCAGTGTCGTAAACATCCCATAATATCCTAAATAATTATTACAAATCAAATCTCATAATATCCTAAATTATCTCCATAACATTCCCCCTCAAATTGATGCTAGTAGATCAAGAAGCATTAATTTGTCAACCAAGAACTGATGCCGGTGTAGAGAAAGAGCTTTAGTGAATATGTTTGCAGTTTGATGTTCGGTGGAAATGTGAGGAAGAGTAATCACATGTTTGTCAAAGGATTCACGTATGGAATGGCAATTGACTGCGATATGTTTCGTATGCTCATGGAAGACAGGATTAGAGGTGATTTGAATAGCACTGGTATTATCAGCATGAAGAAGAGTGGAATGAAGCTGAGGAAAACCAAGTTCACCCAATAACCCACGAAGCCATGTGATGTCAGAGCATGCGAAAGACATAGCACGATACTCAGACTCAGTAGAGGACTTGGAAACTTTGTCTTACTTCTTACTCTTCCATGAAATGAGTACATTGCCTAAAAACATGCACCAACCAGTAACAGAGTGACAAGTATCCGCACATCCGGCTCAATCAGCATCACTATACCCCACCAACTGTAAGGAAGATTCCTTAAGAAAGAACAACCCATGTGTAGAGGTGCCCTTGATATCAGATAATGCGGTGGACAACGGCTAAGTGAAGATGTCGGGGGCCTGCATAAATTGATTGACCTGCTACATAGCAAAAGAAATGTCAGGACGAGTAATCGTCAAGTAGTTCAAACTCCCAACAAGCTGCCGATACAAGGATGGATCTGATAGAAGCTCATACTCTTCTTGACGAAGCTTAAGATTTACCTTCAAGGAAGTAAGACCAGAGTTACCCGATTGGAGAGGTCATCCAATGAAATCACTTCTTACATGTATTTGTGCTGGTGTAACAACGTACCAATCGGAGTAATCTGCATCTCAAGGTCAAGAAAGTATTGTAGGGGACCAAGATCTTTCATGTGAAAATAGGCCTTGAGATGCTGTTATATTGCTTAATTAACTCAGTATCAGAGCTAGTAATCACAATGTTAGCAACATATACCAGAAGCAATACAATTCCTGCACAAGTCTTACGAAGAAAAGTAGAGGAATCAAATTGACTTTGAGTAAAATGAAAAGCAAGTAGGGTAGAGCGAAACTTATCCAACCATGCACGCAGAGCATGTTTCAGTCCATACAAGGATCAGCGTAGCTGACAAACCTCTGAGGAAGGTGTAGCAAACATGCCTGGAGGTGGAGACATATAGATTTCTTCCTTCAAATCCCCATGTAGAAAAGCATTATTCACATCCATCTGCTGGAGAGACCACCCTTGTGACGTAGCAAGTGCTAAGATAGTCTGCACAGTAGTCATTTTGGCAACAGGTGCAAATGTCTCTTCATAATTAATACCATACTCCTGCCGATTTCCAAGAGCCACGAGACGGGCCTTCATGGGCCTTCTTCACCTATATTTTTTATTGTGCTACTTGCCATCTTGGTAAAAGTAAAACTTTACATTTTCCTGCGCATAGTAGTCGTGCTTCTAATTGCTTTGAGATTGTGCATACTGATGTTTGGGGTGTGAGTCCTATTATTTCTCATGGTCAGTATCGTTATTTTGTGACGTTTATCGATGATTATAGTAGATTCACTTGGATATATTTTCTCTGTTCTAAAGCTGATGTGTTTTCTATCTTTCAAAAATTTGTTGCACTTGTCGAGACACAGTTCAGTACTTATATCAAAACTTTATGCTCTAACTCAGAGGGGGAGTACATGTCTCGTTCTTTTTAGACTTTTCTTTAGCAAGAAGGTATTCAGACCAATTTGACATGGTATCAGAGCCCCTCCTCTGATTTCCGTCGGTTTGGTCTTAATCACTAAGTGCATTTTTTTCGTTATTCTGGGGAGAACTTCCTTTTCCAATTTTCACAAGATTTTTCTTTCTCTTAGTGGGACTCGTTGCTTTCTATAGAATTAAAACTTGTGGGTTTGAATTTTTTGGTGGCCGTTGAACCTGTTTTCCATAATGGCAATTTGTTCTTTGCTGCGGGTTACCTATCTCGGTGATTTGTTGTGGTGGCTGTGCATTTCTGAGGCTGTTGGCAATGTCTGGTGGTGACTAGGTGGTGGTCGACCACTTCTGGGGTGGCTGACGACGGTGCTGGGTTCGGCATCTAGTGTTTGCTGATTTTCTTCCTATGCGATTTTGGCATTCTGGTTTGCTAAGTGTTTTTCTGGACAGGTATCAATTGGGCTTTTGTTTGTTGGATTATTGTTGTTGGCTTCTTGCCGTTTCCTGGAATTACTTTTGCTATTTCAACTTGAGCCATCTGTTTATTTTATTGTGCCTGCGTTGATTTCAAGAGTAATCCCAAGTAACGACAAGAATCCAACAACGATAATCCAACAAACAAAAGCCAAGTAACCCAACAAACAAAAGCCCAAGTGATTCATGTCCAGAAAAACACTCGACAAACCAGAATGTTGAAATCATATAGGAAGAAAATCGACAAACACTAGATGTCGAATCCAGCACCATTGTCAGCCACCCCAGAAGTGGTCGACCACCACCCAATCACCACCAAACACCGCCGATAGCCTCAAAAATGTGCAACCACCACGACACACCATCGAGATAGGTAACCTGCAAAAAATTCAAGTCCGATGACCACCAAAAAATTCAAACCCGGTTTAACTCTAAAATGCACCCAATGATTAAGACCAAACCAACGAAAATTAGAGGAGGGGCTCTGATACCATGTCAAATTGGTTTGAATACCCTTTCCATCGGGTTTGTTTTCATTATATAGAAGAGATTTACATAGTTGTTGCCAGATTTCTAGCGCCTAAATGCTATATAAGGTAAGTATTTTCAACTTTATTTACAACCTAATTATTTGCTATATACAATCTAGATATAAAGGAAAGCATCCTTAAAATATTACAAATCAAATCCCATAATATCCTAAATTATCTCCGTAATAGTCCGCAACTATATGACAAATAGGGGTGATCTCAGTCCGGTCCTGTCGGTCTCTAGGGGCCTGTATGACAAATAGGGGTGATCTGGGTCCGATCATGTTGGTCCCTAAGGGGTTTTGTTGACCAGACCGGACCTTTTTGGTCAAGAGTTTTTCCACCCTGGACTGGACCCAGTATTATATATGACTGGACCAGACCGGTCCATTTGGCCTGGACCATGCCCGAAATGGGCCACTCAACCCATTGAGCCCAATCCAAATCTGGTTTTTTTGTTGTTGCCAAATTTCAATTATTTTCGGCCCACTTCACATTTTGTATATTTTTAAGCTAAAAAATACTAAAAGAACTTGATCTTGATAAAAAAAAAATGATAAAAGAAAAATAATCTATATAAAAAAGAAGTAGAAAAACCAAAAAAAAAAAATAATAATAATGCAGTTTACAATAGTAGATTCCAAGAGTCTAAATAAAAGACAAGAAGTTACAAAACCAAAAAAAAAAAAAAAAAAAACAAAAAAGTTATTACAAATTACAAATTACAATCCAAAACACTTTCTAAGATACTGGAGTGTCCACATGTAGACACTAATATTAAATAAGATGAGTTAACAACTTAACATAACTAACAATTAAGAAGAATACAATTATAGGATGATCCAAGCAAACTCAAAATGCCAAAAGCCAAGTCCCTTAGCAACCTATCTGCAAAATTCCAAAAACCAAACCAAGTCAGATTCTGTGAGTAAAAGCAAAATAAATCTATAAGCTGTATAAATAATGATGATTCAAATATTCAATACATATGATTAGAGTTTTAAAACTGGGGATAAAGGTAATCATAATGGTTTTAAAAACCAACAATATCATAAACCATAACCAACAATCTTCTCACCTTTTTAGTTTTTAATTAGCATTAAGTGTAGGGCTGGTAGGCATTGAACCTGACGCCTCCATAGAATCAGCAAAGTCCCCCAACAAGTTCTATCCATAAAAATTTAAAACAAAACAAGTTAAATAAAGTTACATAACATAAAAGATAAAACAAAATAAACCACAAAAGATATCAAAAGTAAATTTATTAGTATAGTATTAGTATTAAACTATTAGTATTAGTATAGCTAAGTCTAGGGAACGGCCCGAGTAAATTAACCCCGAGGCGCACCATGAGATATGTCCTGTGTTTTTTCTTTCTTCTACAGTGTAAAACATGTTTCTTTCCTTCTTCTTTTTTTTTTTCAAATTATTAAATAAATAAAAAATCAAATGCTTTAGAATAAAAAAACTCTGTTCATTTTAGTGTAATTCTCTGCATTTAAAATGGCTTTTATTTTGGTGTAATTCTCTTACTTTTTATGATATAATTAAACTTGCATAATGGAATAAAATTTGGACAATGCTAGAGTGACTATCAAATATACACATTAGTACAAATAAGTTTTTTATTATTTTATTATTTTTCTTTAATGAGTTTTTAAACATCCTTAATCATTAAGAAAAAAAAATTAAAAAATATAAATTTACTAATAGTCACTTCCTTAACTATTAAGAAATAAATAAAATAATAAAAAATATGAGTGGACACATTTAGTGGATATATTATCATTTTCCATAAGATTTTGTTATGGCATTATCTTATGTAATTGGCGCTATTATATTTTTTTCAGATTTATTGAGTTTGTAATTTTCCTTCATTTATGGCTTGGTTGCTGAATAAATAAATTAGTCAAAGTCAGTAGAAAATACTTTCCTTCATTTGTAATGTGAGAAGTATTTTTCTGAGAGAAGAAAATACAAAAAAGAAAGGTGAAAATTCAATTGTACTAATGAAAATATAGAGTTTTTATTTATTTATTTTTAAGGTATTTTAATTTTTTTATTTAAAAAATTAAAAAAAGAAAAGAAATGCAATGAGTACAACTGTCAGAAGAAAGAAGAGAAAAGAAAGGAAAAAGGCGACGTCAACTCACTGTGCGCCGTGGGGCTAGTTAACTGGGGCTGTTCCGTAGCAACTCTCATATTAGTATTAGTATTAGATTATTAGTATTAGTATAACTATATATTAGTAATATTAGTTATGGTGAGTCATGGGTATTAGTCTATTAGTATTTAGTATAACTATATAATAGTATTAATAGTAGATTTTTAGTCTATTAGTATAGCTATATATTAGTATTAGTTATAGTGATTTAATATAACTATATTAGTATAAGTATAACTATAGTCTATATTAAACTATTAGTATTAGTAAAAATATTAGTATAGTATAAAATTATAAATATTAGTATTAGTTGATAATTACTTAACGGTGAGTTAGTGATAGGATTTAGGTTAGATAAAAATTATATAATTAATTATATACAATTATTATATAAATAATAATATATATTATGTATTTTCATTCAGTCCGGTCCGGGGTGAAAAACCCCTAGACCGGGACCGGACTGAAACCATTCGGTCTTATATAATTTGTACCGAGACCGATTGGACCCAGTCCCGACTCGGTCCTGTCCAGTCCGATCAGTTTATCCGGTCCGGACAGTCCGAATCCCACCCCTAATGACAATATTAAACAAACGACTATTAGGCTTCATATCAAAGTTTTGAATTTCGTATCGTATCAGAGCAGTAGCCGGTACAGGGGAGGGTTGCATTTTGTTTCAAATCAAATATCGGCCATACAGGGTTGTTTCGGCCGGTACAAGCCGGTATTCCAGATTTTGGCCAAAATATACATTTCACCTGGTACGTCTAATAAGGCTAAGAAGTTGAGTAACCTTTTGACATTTTTGTAATTTAAGTAAAACTACAAGGGCATTTTTTGTAAAGAATAACTCAAAAGGAGTGGCTTTTATGATTTTTAATTTCTTCAAAACCTCAACTACTCTGTATCTCACACGTCTTCCTCGTTTTCCTCAAGTCTCCATTCTCTTGCTCTCTCTCCTACTATTTGCCATTTCTTTTGGTAGGAGATGATTTACTTTTGATTTTTTCAAATTACATTTACATTTCAGAATTTATATGGGTCATTAAATTTAAAAATTAAAATTTTAAATTAAAATATTATGTGTCATTAAAAATACGTTGAAATAATAGTTGTAACTTGCTATTTGATTGAATTGATTCTATTGATGTGAACTGTCAAGTAGATTGTAATTTAGTAGTTGATTGAATTGTAACTATTAAAATTATTGATAATTTGTATTGAAAAATATTATTAAGTTTTTTTTATATTGTTGTTATTTTGGAATATAGTTTATATATATAATTTATTTATATATAAACTATTCCGAAACGATATCCGAAATGGTACCAGTACTGAAATATTTTGTTCTAATGCATCGACCGAAACGGTATTCAAAACATTGCTTCATATTTAATCTTTGCTCATTATACCCAAATATGGTTCAGCTCATTCTTTATTGAACAAATCATGCCAAAATGGCTATTGTACTGATATCTTCTCTATTAGGCTCGGGTTCTATTATAGGCTCAGGTTCCAGCATTGGATTGGCACATGGAGGCTCCCGAGGAATGCTTGGAGGTTGGGTTGAGTCATTAGGGCTGGACTCATCCGCATCTTGAAGGGTCCATGAATTGAGAATTGGAGGGGGTGGTTGGCCTCTAACTGAGTAAGGTCCAGCTCGTCTAGCATGAAGACCTCGGCCTCTCCCTCTTCCTTGGCCACTTTCTCCCATTGGGTCACCTGCATTTATACGACATTCCAGTTGATATAGAAGTCATTCCAATGCGAATGATAAATCCCCAAGTCTTCAATACCACTTTCAAGAAATGATGAACTAGCATGCATGCAAATACTCTCTTCCAACTTTGGGTAAGTACTTAATTGTCAAAATATCTAGTTGGAAAGTTGTTGCTCCTCATGACAGCACACTGCAGATGGTAGTCCAAATGCTTTTTAAAGTTTAGTATCTTGTATGTTATGGCCCGGTTACTGGTCATAGAAGCACATGCAATAGGTTGATACTTCACAATCAGGTAGGAGAAGGCACTACTTATAATACTCTCGTGTACTACCCCACGAAGAAGCAAGTTGTATTATTTTCAATTTGTATAATAAATAGACTTTTAGGAAATGATACGAAGAATAAAAAAACTAACTGGTTCTCTAATGTAAAACCACTGGGAGCCTGGCATGCCAACACAAATGATTCGTCCTTATACCAAATCCAGTGACACTAGTCATATAGTCATCCACTCGTACCCTTCGTTTTCGATCACCAATGTCAAGCAAATCACATCTAAACAAGTACACCCGACGCCCTCCCATGTAGTGTAACTCCATGACATCATTAATAACACCATAGAAGTCTACATAATTAGTACCTTGGTCACCAGTTACCAACACCCCTGAATTTTGTGTACGTCGCTGATGTTCATGCTGCTTCGCATGGAACCTTTGCCGTTTATAATGCAAGCATCATATGATGCAACCCAACGGTCTGGGCCGCAAGCTAACACATATAGATCAACAGACATGTCAAGTGGGTTGGTGGTACGCTGGTCCTAAACCTACAACAATATTGTTGGAAAATTCATCACTTATAGTCTCATCAACTTTTACATATATCAGGGTCGGGTTTATTCTAAGTAGATAGGGAGCAAGCTAACTTACACGTTTCTTGAACTAAGTTGGAAACTTAGTTTGATGCATGCAATTTATAGGATTTGGGTTATGTACCTTACATTTCTCATAGTGTCCCTGCATTAGGAGAACATCAATTGGCCAAGCGATATAAGTAAGTTATGTAAGGAACATGCAACATAGTTGGTTGTCCCCAAAAAGCCATAAGGAACTAAGTTTGTAAGTGAGATATCATGGATGCTTACTCTAGGTAGGGTCTAATCTTAGCACAGTTGTTAAGCATGTACCAAATTGCTGAGGTAAGGAGTTTATCTTCTAATTACACATTAGAAGCCACACCCAAGGGACGAACTCGCTGGTTGAAAATTTTGAACCATCTATAGTCTCATCTTCTCCACTATCAATGTTGTGGTCCGCTCAATTAAAATTCGTCTCAACATCTTCGGATACATTAAGCAAAATGTCAAGCATTTGATGTGAATGTAGGCTTTCGCTATTGAACCTTCTGGGCGTACTTTGTTCTTAACATACCGCTTGAATTTGCCGAGATACCTCTCAAATGGATACATCTACCTATATTGTACTGGAGCCCCAAGTATGGCCTCACGGGGTAAATGGACAGTTAGATGGACCATGACATTGAAAAGATGGAGGGAATATTATTTCCAATTTACATAGAATGGTGACGATATCAATTTGAAGCTGGGATAGGCGATTAACATCTAATGTTCGGGAGCACAACTCTTTGAAGAAACTGCTAAGTTCAGTTAAAGCTAAGGCAATATCACTTCTTAAGAACCCCCAACAGCAATAGGAAGTAGTCTTTGCAAAAAAAAAAAAAAAAATGACAGTCATGGTTTTTAAATCCTAAGATTTTGGAATCACGTACAGAAACACAATGCGAGATATTGGAAGCGAGCCCATCTGGAAATTTCACATCGCCTAGCCACTCACAAAATTTACTCCTTTCATCTCTGTGTAAGGTGTACAATGCATGTGGCATTGTAACACGTTCACCTTCATGTTTCAAATGTCAGCATTGCGTTTTCTCTTTTTACAAGATTTACCAAATTGCACATTGCGTTTTCTCTTCCTTTGAGATTTACCAAATTACACATTGTGTTTTGGTAAATCTCTTTCTCAAGCATTGAGGAAACTTCTATGCAGGATGGTTCAATCTATTTATTTAGAGTTGGAATGATCCTATCGAATCCTAAAAATCCCACTTTTCTCAAGCATTGAGGAAACAAGTCTTTCTCAAGCATTGTTGATGTTGTACACAACCCTAGGCGGCTAACTCGATCTCTTATCTACATCGAATATTTATATATATATATATATAACGACCAGACAGATCTTAACATGCATCTACAAACAAAGTTGGAACGCCCATGCTAAGACAAATGAGCAGGCTTGTACGGCCGTAACCACATCTGAGTTATTTTATTTTTATATAATGCTTTATTTATTCCATTAATTTGTTCACTTTTTTTCCCGCTATAGTTTGTTCTAGAAAGAACACTTTGTTTAATCATGCATGTTGAGATGATCATCGATCGTACGTACTTGTCATGCCCTCAATTAACTATTAATTGGCGTCAACAAGGAAATAAAAAAACTATTATTAAGACTGATTAGGGCCGGTTACTATTGGAGAAATTTTGGGGTTGACTGCTTATAAGCTTCTCCTATATATAAGGATTACTGCAAGCATTGTCTTTCAAGCTGCTTCTCCTGGTCATCACCTTATACTTGAGAGCGTCAATTTGTAACTTAGAGAGCTAAAAAGAGAAAAGGAGATCATGGCAATCCAACTCAAGTTTGCTTTGTTAGTCTTGGGAGTTATCGGAAGTTTCATCTCAGTAGTTTCCACCACAGCAGGAACTGCTACTGTGAATACAATTTACGTCCGTGAGTATATTCATAAAACTCTAGCTCTCTCGGGCCTTTTTATTTCCTCGATCTCTTACACACACATCATGTATAGACACATACATTAATATTCATACAGATCTCAATTGTATTAACATGAGATTTATACAAGATGAGTTCCATTTTGATATCAAGCTAACGATAAGTATTGTTTATATGGGGTAGCATCCGCATGCTTTGGCTACGAAGACCAAGGCGTTATGACTGCAGCAGCTAGCGATGCCCTATGGGACAATGGTGCTGCATGCGGTAGAATGTATAGCGTTAGTTGCACTGGCCCTACAAACCAAGGAGTGCCACAACCTTGCACTGGTAGTCAAGTAACTGTGAAGATTGTTGATTTTTGCCCACCCCCTGGATGCCAAGGAACTCTCGACATCGCTCAAGAAGCCTTCTCCCAGATCGCCGACCCGGCTGCTGGAAAAATCACAATCGAATACAATCAGTAAGCTAAAGCCTCGCATTGCATATTTTAAGTGGCTTTATACAACAATTATTAAATACAAAAGTCTCTGGAAATGCGACACATTAAGTAGTCATGTGATTAATTCAAGATAATAAAACCCATAATAAACAACAATATTTATCTTTTCTTTGCTTTTGAAACATTAATCCCAATAACTTCTTCTGTGAATTACAGGGTTTGATTTATCTGCATGAGAAGACAAAGCTGTTTCCAAAGCCAGACCACCCGATCATTACGTATTGTTGAGAAAAAAGCTGATCATGCATGGACATGAGATATTTTCCAAGAATGAAAAAGATGATCTGTGAATTGAATGAATAATATTTTTTGTAGTCAATAGTATTTAGCTTTTAAGTTCTGATCATCTCTCATTTGAAACATTTCTGATTTCTGGTGTTCCTTAACAAAATTATATAGATTTAAATAATTAAAAGACAAGAGTGATAAAGTATGTTTGCAGAGCCAATATTTATATGATCAAGGACAATTTACTAGAGCCATGTATGATCCCAATGATAACAAAGCCGCCCACCCGGTGGGATACAGCGTTTTAAAAGTTTACCAGTACTTGATCAATGTAAATCCACCACAAGATATAGATCAAAAGAAAGAAAGAAAAAATCATCTTCTGAATTCGCCAAATTAAATAGAGAATTTGCATCCAATAAGATTTGGCTTCTAAACCCTAGCCAGCCCCATCATATAGTGGAATAATTTAGACACGACCCATTCAATCCGCTTCAATCCTATTAATCCGTTTTATATAATTATATTTATTTTTAATCTAATTTAATATAATTTCATATATAATACAAAAATAACTATATAAATCATTCACAATTACAGCTGGATTCATGATAACATATTTTATTATCAATATCCAAACCAATAATATATATGAAAACAATATTTTCATAAACCTTATAAATTACATATTAACAAAAAAAAGTTTAATAGTTCGAGATATTAAGAATTGAAATACTAATATTAATATTACTTATTCCCAACAACAAAAAAGACATATAAGGCTAAATGTTGATAAAATTTAAAAATAGAATTTATTCGTATTATATGGGTGGACCCGCATTACAAGAGATTGGGTTTTTTGAGACAAATCATTTTGTCTCAATTTTTGTCCCTAATTGTTTTTGGAGATGAAAAAATATTTTGTCTCAAAAAGCCTGTCTCAAAATGTTTTTGGAATTTCATCTCAAAAAATTTTTTAAGGATAAAATTGGGCAGAACCAGTCGAACCTGTTCAAACGAGTATTCTTTTTAAGACGAACATCTCAAAAATACGTTCGAGTGGAATAATATCATATCGAACCGACAATTACTGTTCGAACTATAAGAAATGTTCATTTGAACAAATGACCATAGTTGATCTTGTTCAACTGGATGGAGTGTTTGAATAGATTTTATGCATTTGAACCAATAAATTTTTCAAATGACTTGTATTCAAATATAAATTATGTCCATTCAAATGTGGTTTTGCACATTAATGTTGTTTGAACAAATATTTTATTGTTCGAACCGACGTACGGATTGTATTTCTCGGTTGTCATTCGAATGCGTTATTTTGTATTCGAATGGGTTTGTTTTTGTTCAAATGGATTTATAAATGGTAATTGACCGTTCGAACAGGTTATTTATCATTCGAACGGTATTAATCATACAATACAGAATTTAATTAAAAATACCATACTAATACTACAGAAATTGTAATTCAAACATGACAATTGTTTAATATTTTGGAACATCATAATAAGACAATTAAAGAAAAAATAAATTTTAAGATTGTGGTGGTGACATAGAGTTTTGGGACATCACGATTGACTGGAACTGTTCAAACATTTTTTGGTTATTCAACTGCAGCCTCTCTTCTAATCTCGCCTCTAAATCCGTTGTTTGATCTAATCGGGTCAGCAACTTTTTTTCTTTGGACCTCAATCTTTCTATCTCAAGTGTTGCTTCCTCCAATTCCTTAGTCTTGTCGTTGTTTGCTCTGGCTCGAGAAGAGGATGATGATGTTGATGATGGCTTCACGCAACGTCCTAAGCCCCACAAATATCCAGAACATGATCCAAGAACTTGAGAAATAATTTGTTGGCAGATGATTCATCAAATGGATCTGCAGCAGTTTCCTTAAGAGATATCACTTGTCCTACAAAAATAAAAACATTAAAGTTAGTATAAGTAACAAAAATATTATTACACAATGGAATTAAAGAAATTTAAACTTACATAATTTGCCTTTGCTTTGGAACTGGTCCAAACACCATCACGATTTTTATGTGTTTTAGCATACAATTAGGTCAGATCATAGTCAGTAGGACTTTCTTCTTCCTGCGAAAGGAAAATTTATATTAGAACTTAAATCAGAAAAATGTCTTATATGTTAATATTTAATGGGGACTAGAATAACTTATCATGTTTTAAAAAAAACGATGAAAAGATCAAGAACCCGTATGATGGTGTATCATTAAATTTGATCTATTTGCTTTGTTGACAGTACTCCGTTGCTAAAAAAAATATTATTATGTCTATATATTTAATACATCTATCATTTACTATTTAAAAAAGATAGCAGCAAAACTATCTGATAAGTAAGATCTTCAAACAAATCACAAACATTCTCCCATTCATTTGGTGGCATTGCTTGGAATGGATTTTGGTGCACTTCTATTGTCGTACTAAACTTCTGATAGTGTGTACGACATCGACCTTTGTATCTTTGGAATGCATTCGACATCAGTTCCTCAACCGTTAGTCGATCCTCTAGTCGGCTAAAATTAAGTTCAAAATCGTCCTTTAAAGAATTGTAAACAATTAGTATAAATACTAAATAACTTTAAATTAACATGTTATACTTAGTTTCTTGGGATGTTGCTTATTACCAAGCAACGATTTTTTATATGCTCTTTCACATCTTGGGGAACTTTAGTGCAGGAGGATGTAGTCATCAGTGCATACGTATGAGTAAGAGTACTAATATAAGAAGTAAGCCATGTTGCTGAATCTCTAAAGCCACCGGTGGGATCATCAGGAATATCAACTTTAATTTTACCCACTTTCCTTACTTTCTCTATGCATACACTTCTCGTAGTGCCTCGACCTCAGCACTGGCTTACAACAGCTATATACACAGTAATTAAAACATATATTTTAATTAAATTATTTTATTTTATAGATATATATTACTTAAATTGAGTATTACATGTGATATTTAATTTGATAAAATACTTTATTTTGTGTCTATGATGTTGGCCCACTATTGATGGCAGGTGAACCACACGGGGAATCGGTAATGGATGGGGATGGTGCACGTGTTGCTTTGCATTTGGGAGGCAAATCTATTTGAAGTTTTAATAAATTATTATTCCAACAAACGTTACGGATATTTATAAGAATGATACTTACACAAATATCTGTTTGAAATTCATTCATTATCAGTTTTGCTGGACCAGTCACCCTCATCCTCCCAAGACACTTCATTTGATTGGACTGATTGCTAAATCTAACTCGTTTAGGAAATGGTTTGCCATGTAAGACCCAAGATGAGTATTTAGGATCGATTGCATTTACAAATAAATGATCCTCCACTACCACCAAATTAGAAGAATTAAGATTTTTACACTTCTTATACAAACATCTTATAAATTCTTGTTTGTCAACACTCATGCGAGCAAATTCTTTAAATTCTCGACTGTCAACCACAATTGGGTTTCATGGTTGCCGAGTTGACTCAGTCGTGGGTGAGCTCGATCTACTTTCTGTTTGAACGCGTTCAAATGTATTAACCAAAATCATAGTATCCGTTCGAACACTATTTTATCCGTTCGAATAGGCTGAACCAAACAAGATGTTGTCTGTTCGACCACTACAGTGTCAATGTAGTAGAGTTCGTTTAAACCAATTAGTTTATATTAGCTTATTAATTTATTTTCATCATTTTATTTTGTTGTTCTATCAATTAATTTATTAAATTGCTATTAGTATATAATTTTGTGAATATTGAAAAATATTACATTTTATCACTAATGTTGAATATATATTTTATTTTTTAAATTTCAGGTTGATAATTATGTCTTATAAGGGCCGTAAACGTGGTAGATCAGAAAAACCTTCCATCCAAACAGTTCAAGAACGGACTGTTTTACTGAAGCGGCAGGTAAACTGTCTGATTTCGTGACTCTTATATGGAAGTGTCATTCCCGCTCATTAGTATTCAACGATTGTGGTTCGGCACCAATCCTAAATCAGAGAGAAGAAGTAATGGAGCTCATTTCCTATATTAATATCGTTGATGAGTTCTATAAAGAGCTCGGTGGTGTCATCCCAAACGATGGAGGGGTATACATGATCTCTATCCAAGGAGTTCCTGTTATATTTTCAACGGACATACTCGCTGCATATCTTGGTATTCCTAGGCTGGTCGATGCCTATTCGAACGTGCTGCTTAGAGAGTCTGATCCTTTAGGTGATGCGGAGATGGCTCAGGATGAGGGAGCAGTTTACACAGATGTGGTCGATACTCTCACTGATCATGAGGTCAGATATTTGATTGTTGGTCTTGATGCTCCTGTGTACAATGGGTACATTACAACAGATATACTGTCATTTGGGATCCTGATCACTCGATTTTTGCTATATTTCGGAATCGTGCCAGATGTTGCTGAGTGTTCATGGGAGCCGATGGGACACTTGAGACTTCATTTTCATGGACCTGTTCCTAAACGGGTTGATATTCAAAGAGATGCACAGCAGGGAGATCCTGGAGTATCGGTTGGTGAGGCATCTACATAGGCCAAGGCATCACGTACATCTACTTGTGAGGAGATGGCCAACATATTGCGTGCTGAGATCGGCAGACACACATCAACGGTGATCGATATAGTGCATACTGTCATGTCTGAGTTGCGTACAGAGATTACTGCTGGCATCTCTGAGTTATGTACAGAGATTAATGCTAGCATTTCTGAGTTACGTACAGAGATTCATGCCATTAATGCAACTCAGATCATGCTCAGTACTCGACTAACACAGGTAGAAAGACGATGAGCTGCTGTCGAGGATATGCTGCAGTCTACTAACATAGTAGTTTCTATCTTTTATTTATATATTTTTTGTTTTTGTTTTGGAAAGTATCTGGTGTTTTGACAATTTGTTTTAATTATGAATTAAATCTTTTTTGTCTTTTTTGGATTAATTATTGATTTATATTACGTAGTGCATGGATGATAATATTTATTTAACTAAAAATCTTATTTAACATAAAAGAAGTCACTAAAACATTTTAAAATTAATTTATGAATTCATAAATATTTTAATTTACAGGAAATCATAATATATAATATATACACATTTTTTATATTTTGATCAAGGTACTCACCGTTCGCACATTTATGTTCCGTTCGAACAGGTTTAAATTTTTTTTTTCTAATTTTAATTTAATTTCCCACCAAACTATACATTCAAATGCATAAATATGATATTCGAATATGTTCGAACTAAATATGTGCCATTCAAACAGTCTTGAAACCTTCCCACCAGATTTTGCCACCAAATCTATCCCGTTCAAACAACACAATTGCGGTTCGAACGGTTTTGAACTTTTCCCGGCAAAATAAATTACTTCCCTGTCAAGATTTGTCTGTTCGAATAGATTTTTTTGTCGTTCAAACGGTTGTGACTTTTTGAGACGATCTAATTTGTGACAAAAGATCCAATTCGAATGGATATTTAGCCCTTCGAACAGGTTTATAAAGTCATCCATGTTTTGAGTCTCCAATAATTACTTTAGGGATGAAATTCAGTTCGTCTCTAAATAATTTCATCCCTAAAACTAAAATTTGTTGTAGTGTTGTTTATTAATCGTGTCTTATCGAGTTAATCCGTTTTGACCCAAATCCATTTGAATCACATCAAAATCTACTTATATTTTTGTGTTGTATCTGTGTCACATTTATGAGTTGTGTTGTATATTAAGGTTACTCTCCTTTGTATTTTCACAAACACTTCATTTGCATTCCCTGATTTCACTACAGTGTCCATCATCGCATTTCTATTTCCTTTCCTTAGTACAATACATTGACTCACAACAAGGTTTCATAACAATTGGTATCTAGAGCCATCGATTCTTAATGGACGGGGTAAGCTTCAAAAAACAGCAAGCAAATTTCTTGTTGATGGAAAACCTTTTGGACAAAGTGCTGGAGATCAGAGAAATACTTGACCGAATGCAGGTAAATTGTAAGAGGATGCAGCAAAATTGCAAGGGGATGCAATAGGCTCTCGTGGAGTGGCAAGAGGAAGAAGATTTCATAGATAGGGAAGAAAAAGAGGAAACAAACGACTTTACTCTTCCAGTTTCTCTTCGTGAAATTGCACAAGACTCCAAAGAAATTTCCAAGAAAAATGTAGTGGAGAACGTAGAAAATGCAGTAAAGGTGGAAGGGATTGTTGCAATATCCACTAGGGTTTATTCCAAGGAAATTCCTGTTCCCTCTATTCTCCCTCTCAATGTTTCGTTTCGCCCCTTCATCAACATTTCGTCAGATGTTAACCTCATCGAGATGGAATCCTTGATTGGTGAGGGAGCCATGAACCCTAGAGTGGCTATCGAACCGAGAGGAGCCCACCGACAATGTCTATTCCACCTTCCTATCTAACATCACTGATGACTCAGCTACTCCAACCAAGACAAAGGCCTTTTAAGGCTACCATTGTTGAGGCCGTGAACACTGAAGTTGCAACTATGGCTGAGATCTCTCCTCCCTCCGAAGATTCTTTGTTCATGCACGTTAAAATCGATAGGAAGGAGACCCTGACCACTCAAAGCTTCAAGGCAGACGTGTCAGGATTGAAGATGGAAGAGGTGAAGTGGTGGCTGAGGTTGATGACGGACGAGAACTCCAAATAAGCAAGGGAAGGGCTAGTGAGCATGACACCCATCACTACTATGATGACAGTGCCGATGTCAAGGGCTTCAGTGACACCCACCCATTCAAGCGAAAGCCATCTGTCATTGTCATTGGCAGGGTTATGGCTGAAATGTCAGCTGCTCGTGCTCTTCATGATGCCTCATTTTAGATTGTCCTGTTGGAATCACGGGATAGGATTGGTGGTCGTGTTTGTACAGATTACTTCTTTTGTTTTCCAATTGACTTGGGTGCATCGCAATTCCATGGAGTAGGAAAAGAGAATTCCTTGGCAGCTTTGATTAGGAAACTGGAGCTACCATTGTATCGTACCAGTGGTGAT
The DNA here is from genome assembly GCA_003123785.1 of Pterocarya stenoptera. NCBI lineage: Eukaryota > Viridiplantae > Streptophyta > Magnoliopsida > Fagales > Juglandaceae > Pterocarya > Pterocarya stenoptera. The sequence goes on from QEOT01004530.1 coordinate 118,214, forward strand.
AACTCTAGTTTGTATGATCATGATTTGGATGGAGATTCAAGTGTAGAGTATATAATTGAAGGTATTTTTGACATATTTTAATCCCTTTACACTTATGTTGTAATGTTTGGTGGATATTGGGAAATTTCTATGGGGTTGCAAGTTTCAGTAGATATGAATCCTGCTCCTTAGCTGTTTGATATTTAGCCACAAAGGGGTGTTTTTGAGCCTTTTGATAGAGGAAGGGAAAGAACTTCTGTGGGGATAAATTGTAATGACTCGGGGGTTATTGAGCTTCTAAAGGACCCATCAAATGAGGTGCAAGTGGTATCACCTCAGCTTCATGATTTTGACAATCGGGAAAATGATGGAAAACCAGGACTTGGTGTTCAATTTGTGAAGGTTAGAATGAAAAGGGGCTCGCTCGAATTTACGGCTGTGGAGAAGGAGTTTTATTTTTTAATCAGGTTGGGAAGAAAGGACATGGGTATGAGTTATTGGATAATGGGTTAGATCTTGAGCTCAGCTTCGGGACTACTGTAAGAAGAATTGGTGCCGGTCTAAAAAATTTGGGAAATACGTGTTTCCTCAATTCGGTGTTGCAGTGTCTAACATAAATTGAGCCTTTAGCAGCATACCTACAAAGTATCAAGCCTCAAATTCTTGTCATATTGCTGGATTTTGTGTTTTATGTGCCATCCAGAAACATGTTAGCTGTGCTCTCCAATCAACTAGGAGAATATTAGCACTGAATGATTTTGTAAGGAACTTGCAATGCATATCGCAGAATTTCCGAAAAGCTAGATAGGAGGATGCACATGAGTACATGGTAAATTTACTGAAATCAATGCATAAATGCTGCTTACCTTCTAGAGTGCTTAGTGAATCCCCTATTACTTGTGAGAATAGTTTGGTGTAAAAGATATTTGGAGGTTGCCTGAGGAGTTAGGTTAAATGCTTGAAATGTTCTTATTGCTCCAATACATTTGACCAATTCTTAGATTTAAGTCATGAAATAGTCAAGGTAGATTCCTTGAATAAAGCACTTGCAAACTTCACTACTGCGGAGCAGTTAGATGGAGGAGAAAGGCAATGTCAATGCCAACATTACAAGAAGAAAGTTAGGGCTCTCAAACAAATCACTGTCCACAAGTCACCATATGTCCTAACTGTTCATTTGAAGCAGTTTCATTCTCCTAATCCTGGGCAAAAGATTAAAAAGAAAGTTCATTTTGGTTCTACATTAGAATTGAAACCCATCTTTAGTGGTTCCTATGATGGAGATCTGAAATATACTCTTTATGGGATTTTGGTCCATGATGGTTGGAACACCCATTATGGGCATTATTCTTGCTATGTTCACACTTCAAATGGATTTGGTACCATCTCAATGACAATCAGGTTGCCCCAGCTAGTGAGAAGAGAGTTCTAGAACAACAAGTTTCCTGGGAGTCAATTTCTGGAATATTTGTTATCTGAATTTTCTCCATCTACTTCAAGTACCATGGCTCCTCCTCCCTCACATTGCATGGCCAACCACCGTAGGCCATCGTGCTGACCACTACCGAGCCTCCACGGCTCCACCAGCAACCTCCCCTAGCCTAGCCCAAGCCTAAACCACCACGTGATGGACAATCACTTCGCGTGACTGACCGCTACTGTACACGACGAGATCCGATGCAATACGCCCCCTTTCTAGCATCATCAAGGCTACCTTAGGCCCTTCTAAGACTACACCTAGCTATCTAAACGCCTAAACAGTCACTGTACGTGGTGTAGCCACCCTGTACGTTCCTTTCGACGTTATCGCTGTGACGGCTAGCGAGCGACACACGAGTTATCCCGTCGATGGTATAATTCTCTATCCCTCGCTATTAGATGTTAGATGCTAGCTAGTTGACTAGGTTGTGGACTGTGCTGCTAGTATTATAGGATTCGCTGTGTAGTGGTGCTGTGACATGTTGTGGTGAAGTGTTGGGCGTAGTTGGGAAGTGTGCTGTGTAGTGTTGTGGACTATGCTGTGAAGTGTGTTGGTAGTGTATGTGCAGTAGTAGTGGCGTGGCCTAGTGCCATGAATGGAGTACACAAGGAGTGTACTCCATGTGGTGGAACGACGCACCGTATGGCGTGTGTGCCATAGCGATGAAGTGGCGTAGTGCCATATATGGAGTACGCGAGGAGTATACTCCATATGGAGAGACAATGCACCGTATGGCGTGTATGCCATAACGGTGACGTGGCGTAATATTGTGAATGGAGTACACGTGGAGTGTGCTCCATGTTGGGAAACGATGCACAGTACGGCATGTGAGCTGTATTAGTGATATGACGGAGCGTCGTGAATGGAGTATATGCGGAGTATACTCCATGTAGTGGAACGATACACCATATGGCGTGTATGCCATAGCGGTGATGTGGCGAAGTGTTATGAATGGAGTATGCGAGGAGTGTATTCCATGAGGTGCAGCGATACACCGTATGGCGTGTTGCAAAGATAAGGGTGATTGCGTAGTTGACGGGAGGAGTTTAATGTATAGTGTCGGGAACTGTGAAACAGTGTCCCGAAATGTGTGAGATATGGCCTGTAGTCCAAGGCGATGAGTGTCGCCATGTGATTGGCTTATAGCTAGAAGTAAGTGCGAAGTGGCTAGAAAGGTATCCGAGTAGCGCAATGAAAGCATGATTGGGCAACGTCATGAAGTGACGTAGTCGATTAAGAGGTCATGCTTGCAATTGGTGAAGAGTTAACGTAAGAGTGATGTAGCGGGAAAGTGACGAGGTGTCACGATGTGACTGGAGTACGTGAGGAACCATACTCGTGACGAGTTGGGAAGCTAATGTATAGGTGACGTAGCGGAATGTCAAAGGTGACGTGACAAGGTCACGGTGTAGTTTTGGAATGGTCTCGAGTTATATGGCATGACGTAAGGTGTTGTGGTATGTGTTGTAGTAGTGTTATGGCTGTAGTCCAAGGCGACGAGTGTCACCATGTGGTCGACTTATGGCTAGGAGTATGTGCTAAGTGGCCAAGAAGTATCAAAGTAGTGCAGCGGAAGCATGATTGGGCAACGTCATGAAGTGACGTGGTCAATCATGAAGCTATGCTGCGATGAGTTAGGATGTATGTGAGGTGATGTAACAGAGTCACGGTGTAGCTTGGGATTAGTCTTGAGCCATGTGGCATGACGTAAGGTGTGTTCATGAACAGAGTCCCATCGTGCTAAGTGTTGGAATGAACTGTCATGAGGCACGACTAGCATGAAGGGTCGTGCTAGCCAAGTTATGAGAAGGTTGGTAACGGAGTATGGCATTCGCCATACGAGCCTGTGACTAATGTATTAAATGATGGTCTTAGGTGATAAATGGATAAGGTACGTGTGTTATCTAGCTAGACACACGTGTTGGACGGATTCACCATATGTAATGGGAGATCTGTCCTAAGTATGGTTACACGGTACTTAAGCCTTGAAATGACTTAGAGCCATGTGATGTGAATGGATGATTATGAGAAGTAGAGTGAGCTAAGATACATAGGGTGATGATGAGGATACTGTCTAAGAATGGGATGCGTGATTTAGTCAGTCTAAGTCATGCGTCCGAACGTGGTTAATGAGAAGAACAGGACAAAGGTTTTAGTGTCTTAATCCTAAGGTGAATGGACTCACCCTAGCGAGTAAGCACTCGAAATAGAACGTCAAGGTTGAAGGAAGTAGAGACCGTAATGGGTCTCCAAGGATTTTATCGTAGTAAAGGAACGTGAAAGAGTACGTGATAGAATGAGAGTGTTCTAAGTAAAGTATAACTCTATTTCTAATTCAGTTGCTTATGCACTAGATAGAAAATAACGTTAAGGTTATGTATGCATGTAGGTGCCATCTGACATGCGCATGAATGGACTGCATGGTATGAAAGTAGTATGGAGTCCAGGTAAGTGTTACGTTTATGCTCTTCTAGAGTGTTTTCTAAAGTATGTAAGAAAAAGAAAGAGAAACGCATTTTCATGAAAGATGCTTTACGAAAGGACACGAAAGATGTTGTTAAAGAAAGCATGCTAAGTATTGAAAGGTATACGTATATACGGCCCCTATTTGGCAGCCCTTTTTTACGCACCCAAAAGTATTAATTGTACGCATGTGAATGGATGACTATACGATGTATCTATTGTACGTATTTTCTAAAGAAAAGAAAGGAAGTTTCGAGGCCCGTGCCCTGAGCTTCAAACCGATATTTTAAGCGACACGAAGAAAGTGTTTTAAAACTGGTCCCTGAGAACTGATGTTAAAACGTCCCTACGAACTGATACTTTAAATAATACCACGAAAGATGACGTTTAAGCCCATGCTTTTAAAAGATGTTTTCCATGAAAGAATTGTTAAATGAAATGAAAAGATGATGATCACATTTTTGCTCAAAGAAAGATAGAGCAGATATGAAATGAAATGAAAGCCTCAGTTCTTTAGAGTTGACATGAAATGAATGAATGAAAGCATGAATGTATGAAACTACATAACAGCCACATGAAATGAATGGAAAGGGGTACCCAATGAATGAATGGGTAGATTGCAATGCCGGGCAATAGTATCTGGTAGTGCACCTAGTGCTGCACCTTAACGGAAAGGGATTCCAACCCGTGGCCACGGGTGAATCCATCGGCCCAAAAGGCCTCCAACCTCAGCACGCGGAGCGTAACAACGTGCACTGGCCTATGAAAGTGAAAAGAAAAGTAATTGTATATATGAATGCACGACATTCTTCAACAAATGAAGACAGTGACGGGAGAAACGTTTTAAAGAAAAGAAAAGCATGTTAAAGATGAAAGTTCCCGTCCACTGATGTTTTTAATGAAAGCATGTATACATGTATGTATAGTATATATGGAATGATAAATGCATGAATGAAAACCTATATTGCTATATTTTAACGGTATGAAGTAATGCTTACTGAGTATTCGACTCATTTTAGTTTTTATGTGTGCCCCTCCCCCCACAGGAAGCTAAATGGGTAGTACGCCCAGGAGGGACACAGCCAAAGGGAAAGAGCACGGAGGTCTAAGCATGAAGGTTTTAAATATATGAAAAGGCCTTTTTATTTTCAAGATTTACATTTTTCACTGTAGACCTCTTTTATTATAAAAGCACATTTTTATATTATAACGTAGAGTCTTACACCTTGGGAAGGACTGTAAAAGATTTTAAATCGGATGGTAATTCTCGTTGTATTTTCTAAAATATTTTGCAAAAAAGTTCACCCCAAGGACCGGCGTTGCACGCCATATGGTGCATCGTTTCTCCCCATAGAGTACACTTCACGTGTACTCCATACACAACACTACTCCACGTCACCTCTATGGCACACACGCCATACGGTGTGTTGTCTCACCACATGGAGTACACTCCACATGTACTCTATTCATGACACTCCTTTATATCACCACTATGGCATACACGCCATATGGTGTATCGTCTCACCACATAGAGTACATTCCACATGTACTCCATTCACAACACTACACCATGTCACCATTATGGCATACACGTCATACGGTGTGTCGTCTCACCACATGGAGTACATTCTATATATACTCCATTCACGATATTTCGCTACATCACCACTATGATATACACGCCATACAGTGTATCGTCTCTCCCCATAGAGTACTCTCCACGTGTACTCCATACAAGGCACTATGCCACGTTACCCTTATGGCACTCACGCCACAACCACACTTCACAACATAGTCCACAACACTACACAACACACATCTCAACTACGCCTAACACTTCACCACAGCATCACATCACCATATGACTTAGTGAACCCTATAATACTAGCAGCACAGTCCACAACCTAGTCAACTAGCTAGCATCTAACATAAATAACGAGGGATAGAGAATTATACAATCGGCAGGATAACCTGTGCGTCACTCATTGACAGTCACAGTCGATAAAGCCGGAGGAACGTATGGGGTGGCTACACCACGTACAGTGACTGTTTAGGCATTTGGATAGCTAGATGTGGTCTTGGAAGGGCCTAAGGTGGCCTTGATGATGATGACAATGAGCGTACTACGACAGATCTAGCCGTGTACAGTGGTAGTCAGTCTCGTGCAGTGACTGTCTATCACATGCAGTGATTACCCACCACATATAGTGGTAGTTTAGGCTTGGGCTAGGTTAGGGGAGACTGCTGGTGGAGTCGTGGAGGCTTAGTGGTGGCGGCACGGTGGTCTATGGCGGTGGAGGAGAAGCTGGTCGTGCACTATGAGGGAGGGAGAAGCCGTGGGAAAGTGAGAGAGAGTGTGCATGCATGGGGGACAGATCGGGACCAAGGATGGTCCGGTTGGCTTGGTGGTGGCTTGAGGGTGCCGGAGAGGGTGGTCACCCATCGTGGGTGGCGGTGTACGGCGGTGGATCGGGCTTAACCCGTGCGTGAGAGAGAGGAGCACCGGGAGGTAGAGGAGGGGACATCTGGCCGTGGGTCCGTGAGAGGAGGAAGGGGGAGACCTGGGGAGTCTCATGGTGGTGTCCGGTGGTCGAGATGGCCGCGCACGGTGGCGCTAAGTGGCTGTACAGTGAACCCGTGCATGGGTTTGCTTGTGCTCGTACATGGGAGGAAGGTGGCTGCATGGGAGGGGCTAAGCTTGCTGGAGGGGGCCGGTCGGTGGCAGGGGAGGCTGCCATGGGAGTGGTGGCGCCGAAGGATGGCGCACGGTGGGGCTGTAGACTCCAAGCCCATTCGGGCTTGCACTGTCGAGGGAGGAGGAGGAGAGAGCTTGGGAGGAAGAGGCCGACATGGGGAGGCTCGCCGGAGGGAGGCGGTGCCAGTGGGACTTGCGGTGAGGCTCACTGGTGCACGGCGGTACCGGGTTGGGCTAAAGAGAAGTTCGAGAGTGGGTGAGGGGCTGCGTACGCCAAGGAGAGGGAAGAGAGAGAGAGGGCTGGGGAAAAGTGAGGGAGAAAGAGAGAGGGCCATGGGTTTTATACTAAAACCCATCCTCTGGGGATCTATAAAATGATCTCACGATGACCCTTAAACACTGATTTAAAAACACGTAAACGTTTATTTAATTAAAAGCACTGAGAGGACTAAAGATAGAATATTATTTAAAATAAGATTCCCTCATCATTTATAAAATGATAAAGTCTTACTTAAAATATTTAAAGAAATAAAACTATTAAATTAATTAAAGAGTCCATCATTATTTAGATCACATAATATTTTAAATAACTAGAATTATTTATATAAAATAATTCTCATAATTATAATATTTTTGGAGCTGTTCAAAGATATTATAATTTAGTTATTTAAAATATTACTTAGTTAAATAACGATGAGAATATTTCATCTAAAATACACATAACTTTAAAACAGAAAGTTAACTTTAGAAATCACGTAGTATCTTTAAAAACACGTCATCGGAGTCTGGCATGCATAACGAGACTCTTAGACACTAGAGAGAAGGAACAAGCTGTCACATCAGACGTAATTGCTTACGTCAGAAGAAAGGAAAAAGTAAGGTATTACAGGTGAGGTTTGTAAGATATTCATCGGCTAGGCTTGATAAGTTCAAGATTTCTATGAGGGGTGCAGATATGAATGCAAGAAAAGGTTGTGTGTTGATGTTCTTACAAGATAGAACACAACCTTCTTGATATTAGAGATGACCCAGTAATATAGAAAAGCCTTTGACCTCATCCGTGATGAGGACATGCAATATGTCAAACACTTTGACAATGATGGGAGATTAGGGCGGCCTAGGGATGATGATTGGGATGTAGTGCGGGTTCTTATAGAATTTTTTAGGTTTTTCTACAAGATCGCATGCACCATTTCTAGGTCTTTATACGTTACATCCAACTAATATTGTTAGCAAGTATGTTAGGTGAAAGAATAATTGGATGAAATGTGTAGGAGTAAGGAGTCTACTTTGTGGAATATGGCAATGAGCATGAGGACTAAATATGAAAAGTATTGAGGAGATTTAGTAGGATCAACATTTTCCTATATGTGGCTATTGTTCTTTATCCCTAATACAAAATTGATTGTATGGTGTATTGCTTAAAAATGGTCAATGGGAAGGCATGGACGGATCATATTGTGGCAAGAGTTAAGGAAACCTTCAGTAGATTGTTTGATGAGTTTGCCGCATGCATTCAGGGGTGGTAATATTTTGGCTCCTACACCTACCGCATCGCCTTCTCCCGAAATTGGATTGACGAAAAAGTGTAGTTGGGCTGAGAGGTATGAGCATGTTTTTGAGCTTCGGAAGACTTTAGATGGCCAATCGGAGTTGGATAGATACTTGGCAGTGGAGATGCACCCATTTACACGGCAGTTTGATATCTTATCTTGGTGGAAGGTCAATCTCATCAAGTATCCCATCCTTAGATACATAGCCCTCAGTATTTTAGTCATCCATATTACTACCATAGCTCAAAGTCCCACTTTAGCATTGGGGGTTCATATTGGATTTATTTCGAAGTTCATTATCTTCTACCACTGTGGAGGTTTTGATTTGCCCTCAGAGATGGATCAAATGGAATCCAATTCATATTTCAGATGTGATAGACTTTGAGGAGGCTGACGATGAAGAGAGTAGTAATCAGTTTGGATCCAGTAATCGCTCTTAATTCCTTATTTTCCTTTTGCTTATAATATATTGTGTTATATTTATTTGACCGCACTTAATTTCAAATTCAATTGTTGTAGAGATAACTTTGAGAAATGTGGCTACATCTCAATCTACATTGGCCGCAATACCACTTTGATCTACTATTGTCATTGGTTTGTTAACTTTATCTCTTATTATTTGTAGTTTTTAACATATAAATATAATGTACATAATTCTATTTTTTTTTTGGTTAGGTTTTATAGTCTCACTTGCCCAATCCTAATCCCAATGTTCTCATCTTGGTTTGTAGTTTTATGTTTTTAACTTTTTTACATGTTTATATATTGTTTGTAATTCTAATTTTTTTTCCTATTTTTTTTTTAAAAAGTTTTCTAATCACAGTCTCACTTGCCCACCACTCCTAATCTCGAAGCCATTGACCCAATTTTGCTACAAGCCTAGCACTACAAGCTTATGACCTGATTTGTTCTTTGAAGATGTATTTCAATTTAAGAAACTCACTACAAGGTTATACACCTTTCCCAGCGATCATATATCGCTGGTAAAAATACAAATTTCGCCGCCTCTACTCGTTCCCAGCGATTTTTTAATCGCTGCCCGTTCGCCGGTATTAATCCTCTGCTTCTGATCTACCCCAACGGAAACCAAAAATCGCCGGCATAGATATTCTTTCCTGGCGATTTATTTTCGCCGGCAAATACCAACGCTATCGCCATAATTGAAGCCCACGATTCAGTTGGTAATCGTTGGTAAAGATCTATTGCGGCGATTTTTCTGCGTTGCGAAAAGATAAACAATCGCCGGCAATTATTTTTCCAGCGATTATATAACTAGTATTTTCAACCTAATTCCGGCGATTTATATTCGCCGGAATATATTTGAAAGCAGCGATTTAAAATGCGCTGGAATAGAAATATACTCTATCGCAGCGAGTTTGAAATCGATGCGAAAACATATATAGCAGCGATTTTGTACTCGCTGCGATAGAGTTTTGGTTCTGTTACTCTATTACAGCGATTATATAACCGCTGGAAAATAATTTATAGCAGCGACTATAAACTCGCCGCTATAGAGATTTTGGTTGGGAACTCTATTACGGCGATTATATAATCGCTGGAATTATGTTTATAGCAGCGACTATAAACTCGCCGGTATAGAGATTTTGGATCATTTACTTAGTTCCGGCGAGTTTAGAAATCGTCGCTGAAGGATCTATAGCAGCGAGTATAAAATCGTTGCTATAGAGTTTTGTGTTTCTGTTGCTCAGTTGCGGCGACTATAAAATCGCCGCAATTGAGGATACTGAAATTGAAACCGTCCAGCCTCAGCTGCTACGGTTTCGTTTCTGGTACCTAATACAAATAATACGGTTTCATTCATTCAAATTGAACATTCTTGTACACATTGAGCAAATAATACGGTGGACTCATCTAATGCAAATATATTCCATCAACTCATCCAATACAAATAAGTTCCATCAACTCATCCCACTTAAATAAAGGCTATATACACTGAGGTGGTGCATCATATTCTCATATCAAGTACAAACTGAGCATTGCGAATAAATACAAATTTACGTGACTGTTATAACATTGTTTAACCCTACTATATATCCACCCAAAGAACCACTACATACCAAGTTCCACAACTATTTTCAAGTGGGACCGTTCATCGACATTGGCACCCACAGTTCTACGTATCGTCTTTCATCAAGAAAGTTGGCAAACACCATCGATATATATCTCACGTTGCTGCCCATACTCCTCATATGTGTATTTGATAATATCAACAAACTGCACAACGTTCAAGAAAACTAATAAATCCAATTATATTAAAAGAATAGGTTTAATGAGCCAACTATGAAGAAAAACCAATGAACCCCAAAAGATGTTGAGGATGCCATACTTATCGAGTCATGAGTAATTACCTTCCAAATAAAAATTTCTTATTCTACAGATGTCAAAGAGGAGCATGCAAATAAGGAAGCTTAGAGGACACATAGGAGGGTTAGAATGAGAGCTAGGAAATTAAGTGTCATCTATAGAATAGTTAGGGTTTTATTTGAAATTTTTATGAAAGAACAGTCTTAGCTATTTTGATGGTTTTGGTGAGATGGGAAAAAAATATGAACTCAAGCATTCTTATATCTATATATATTTTGTTTATTCCTTTTTTGTCAAAATTAACCTATTGTGACGTCAATAGGTTCATCCCCAATAGTGCACTCAATTGGGGCATGACAAAAATGGCTTCCACAAAATCTAAAATCATCTTACTTAAAAGCTCAAGAATACATGCACATTGTCATTGAGCTTTTAATTAGTACTGAAAAAAAAAAAAAAGTACACTAAGGTCAATCAAATTGCGTTGTGAAAATTGAGAATCAATATAGGTAAGCTAAGGAATATATCAATATGTATTTCTTAGGCTATTCCAAAAATATAATAGCATAATTTCGAACTAATTGGCCTACATGCCATGTACCGTCAACATTCTAAGTCTCTTGTTTCCGATGCATTAAAGAATTTGGAATTTGGAGTTTTTTAGAAAAAGTTATGGCAAGTTTACAATAGGCCAGATGCTTGAGATGGCAGAATGCTATGAAGTTTTTAAAGTTGATCTCTTGCTTTCAATTATGATATCTAGCTTTTGGTCACAGTATATATGTATGCATTTTTTAAAGTGTCCATTATAGTTGATAGGGTTTTATTAGATTTATCTACTCAAGGGTCCTGCTATATAAAAACCCACTTCAAAGGCAAGGAATGTCAAATATATATGCCAAAGGTACGATAAGGGTTATGAGCATAATTATGCTAATAACTAATTGATACTGATCTTTGACTAATAACAAATAGTTGATCACTTGAGCATTGAGACAGGTTGCAGTAATGTGGCCGCCGTAACAGTTATATATACCAACAATAGATTCAAACAACATAAAATATACTGCACAAAGGGATTCATGCTCAACAATAGATGGCCGGGCATTGTTAATTCGGATGTGCGATGCATTTCATGATTTCCCAATATTGTGGATATTGGGAGAACATCATCTTCATTAATTTCCTGTCCCCCTTTTGCATGGGTTCAGTTCTCATCCACAAAATTGGCATGGGTCACTTTCTTTCCATGCAGGCCACATATATAAACCATATTTATTATGCACATTAATTTTCCATTAATTTCCATCACACTCATACAACCGGCCTACATATATAACGGCTCACAATATGACCTAGTCTTCTCCCCAAATCCCTATATTCTCGTGCCCTCATCAAACATGCTAGCTCCTCTTCAGCAACCTTTAATTGAAACTTTTTAGCACTTAAATATGCATATATAATTAGCACCGCGCTTGGTGATCCAAATTTTATAAGTTTGGCAAAGCATGTCATGGCATGCTGTGAGTGAAAAAGAAACAGGACAGTTGTTACACGTCAAGAAACAGGACAGCATATAATTAGATCCAGAGAGCCACCCTTGTGAGTGAAAAAGAAACAGGACAGTTGCAGAAAGTCGGATTTTAATTATATGCTGTTGAACGTGTTATTCGTTTGTGTGTTGACTGAGAGAGAAAGAGAGACTGACCAAAGTGAGGGGAGAAACCGAAGGGTTGGTCTATGCCTAATGATGATGAAAGCTTTGTACTGCTACAGATTGTTATGATAAATGAATAAGAGAGTGAGAGAATGAAATTGTCAATATGACAGTTGTAGAAAATAACTCTTCCAAAACCAAAACAGGCAGTCGTGGAAAATAATGATAATCTCTCCCTCTCTCTCTCTCAAGCTCAATCTAATCACATATATACTTGTCTATATCTTAAAGCTTAGTTAACTATCTCTCACATGCAGATACATGCACGACCAATCTAGGCTTGGTGCTGAATGCCTATATTGATACATTTATATTATGGTCATATCTAAGTATATAAGTATACTGATCACTTGAATGAAGAAACTGTGGAATTTTATCGAAAGTAGCTTCGCCCTCTAAACTTTTGTCTTAAAGATTGCGTTATTGTTCTTCTCAATGTCCTATGAATCTTCTAAGTGCAGAGTTTGCTATATACCTTATATGTGACATATTCCTTCATTATCATCCTGTTTCTTATCCTTCAGAAATCTTTGAAGAAAGAACACTTCTTATGGCAATTGTCCAATATAGAAAAAGACATTGCAAGGACAACCGAGGAGCTTGAAGACGAAGTGAAAAGCCGCGAAGATGTTATAAAAGATCTAGAAAAGTATGAACGTGAAGCAGGTAAAAAGAAGAAAGAGCAGTCGAAATATTCCAAAGAGATTACACAGTTGGAAAAGAAGATTGCTGAGAGAAGTAATAAACTTGACAAGAATGTGAGTCTCTCATGTTTTGGCATTTTATTTTCGTTTTTTTGGGGAGGGGGAGGGTTAACAACAAATTTTCACTGTAGGTTAGACATAATAGTTCTGTTCATGTATCATATATTATTTGCCGATATGCCTTGTGTGAATTTTGGCGCTGACCATGCTTATATGTTTTGTTTTGATAAGTAATTGAATATTTTATTAAAAATTGCGAAATAGGATGCATATGAGAGGAACACCTAATAAGAATTAGGAACTCACCACGCCTATATGTTGCATGTGGTATGGGGTCATCAAGTAGACCTAAAAAAATGTGGTTATCTTTTAACAAATGTGATAAAAATGGAATTTGTTTCAAATACTACCACCATGACAGCACTGATCCATGGTATCATTTTGTTTTCTCCTTTTTCTGCACCCAGTTACCTGTGATTGTTTTTAAATTCTTGGTCCATGTTAGGAAATAGGATTAGTTGCTACACTTGAAGAGGGGGAATCCTCTTTGACATGTGTGCTTGTTGGAATTGGTTTGGCAGTGTAAATGTTTTCAATGATACCGTTAATTAAGGTTTGAGATTTGAGGGATGGAAGCATAGGTTGAAGTAGTTGTACTGGACACCTATATTGTTATTTTTTTGTGAAGTAATCGAAGATTTTCTTAAAAATTCAAAAGGCATAGCTGAGTACAACTTCTATGTACTTCTTTATTGAACTTAATGAAGCAAAGCTTGGTTAATATAGCCTATATGTTTAGTATGATTGTTTTTTATTTTCAATGGTACTGTGGCACATATGTGACACATCTACATAAATAGAAGAAAATATTGTGGAATCTATGACACATCTCCTGATTATTACTGATGCTTTGTAATTTTGCGGATTAGTTGGAGTTCATGGTTTTAAAGTATTCATATTAATTTTTCCTCGTGTGTACTCAATGGAGCTTGCTTTAATGATTTTCTTGTATCCCTTTCCAGCTCCCTTGTTATGTAACTAGGTGGATGCTGTTTGTAATTTGTATACCTTCTGTGTACTTGGGCTATGCCTATTAATAAAATGTTTCTTGTAAAAAAAGTATTCATATTCATTTTCTGAAGTACTTTTCTTTTTCCCTGTTGTAGCAACCTGAGCTTTTAAAACTAAAGGAGGAGATGTCTCGCATAAATTCGAAAATCAGGAAGTTCCAGAAGGAACTTGATAAGAAAAAAGTTGAAAAGAGGAAACATGATCGCGATATAGTAGAGCTAAAGAATGGCATACAGGATCTGACTGTGAAGCTAGAAGATTTACAAGCAAAAGGTTGTGATAGTGGTGAAAAGCTCAAGTTGGATGACAATGAATTGAGGGAATATTTTCGAATGTAAGTACTCCTTGCTTCCATTGCTAATACATTTTGTTATTATAGCTTCTTACTTGCATGGTGGTTGGAGGATAATTTTATAACAGAACTCAAATGCATGTTTTCTCATATTTGAATCAGGCTTGCACTTATTTTGAACTCAAATGCATGTTTTCTGTCATATTTGAATCATGCTTGCACTTATTTTCCTATATATATTTTTCTTCATGGAGTTGTTGATGTATGATAGAGTTAAGGTTTACCGTCGGTGAATCCACCATTGAATTTAAATGGTGACAGTTTCACATGATGAGTATGTTGATTGATGTATACAATTCTCCGAGAGCCATGCAATGTATCTTGAGGCTAAAAAGAAACTCATATAGGTTTTCTGGATAAGTAAAAGATTATTCGGAGGGAAGGGGCAACACACATGTGATACTAAGGAATCAATGCAATTAGGTAGTGTTGGTGGTGTTCATCTGTCACTTGTTTATCTCATATGAGAGTGTCTTCAAAAGTGAACGGAAAAGTTGTAATGCCTAGATTTAATATAGGAAGGTGGTGAATGAGATCCCACAATGCATGGAAGGGAGAAGTTTTGTGGTTTATTATGATTCTAAGGGACCTCAATGGTAGCCTCGAGTAGTCTGTTTAGAGTACAAATCTAGACATGTCTTGGACTGTCCTTTGGTCGTTACAAAAGTTGAGCATATTGAAGATAAATGAATTGTTCATCATTTGTTGAATGAAGAGGGAATTGTTGTTGCATTGAATTGAATACTATTCCTTGGGTTGTGCCTTTGGCACTCATTAATTAGGATTTTTTACTTAGAAAAAAAAAAAACTGTTTTTGGGTGGTTGGGTTTGTGTGTCCGGGGTTTCCTCCCTAAGGGTGGATTGATGGAAGGGCCATTGTCAGAATAGCTGTTTATGGGAATCTATGTCAAACAGGCTCCGCATTGCAAAAATAAAAAAAAAAACATGTTTATGTGAATCTAAACCAAATGGAATTCCTCGTACCTGTTCCCAGTTTGTGTAGAGTATGGTGATGGGAGTCCAAATTGACCATTTTCTAGAGTTAAGCATAAATTCCATTCTAACTCCCTTGGTTCCATTTTTCCAGGTAGGGTTTGATGTTGGCAAGATTTATCTCAACTTAAATATAGGTTGAGGATGCCATAGTGTAACGACAAAAGATGTTGGCTTGCTGTTTCTTTCTTCTTTGGCTTAATATGGGATGAAAGTGATTTTGTTGTGTCTTCTCCCATCTTTTTTTCTTTTCTTTTCTACTTATCACAAAGTGACAAATGCTTTTATGATGAAATTATTTTAGATCTTTATTTTTTCATTGTTGCTGGCTTAGATACAGTTTGTGGATTTTAGATGATCCCGTATGATTGTTTTTGGTCAAACATAGGTTGTACTGCTGGTTCCTTGATTCCTTTTGAAGGCAAAATGTTCTTTAGTGTGTCCTTTACTTCAATGGCAACTGGAGTGTGCCTATTAAGAATCGTGTGGCAAAAAATTTGCTTTGACGAATTGTTTTAGGTTGTAATGTGGTTTTTCATTATCCATAAGCATCCTAGAACAAATCAAGGCGCTATGCTAAGCAAAGTTTCTTGTTGGCTGGAATTAGTTGCGCAATGGCATTCTCTAGCATTGTCCATGGTTTTGGTGAGTGAAGTTTTGCGTAATAATTTTTTTTTTTTTTTTT
>QEOT01004530.1:135747-185137 GCA_003123785.1 Pterocarya stenoptera
ATAGAGCACTCTTGGTTTGAGAGAGGATTGTTCAACAAATCATTAAGTTTTTAGCCTTGCGGTACAATTAAAAAACTTGTTACTTTAAATTTTGAACTATGGAGATACTTTATTTAGGGTTTATATCATTTCAAAACCCCTAAATATTTTGTAATAATTTCATGCCCTTCCACTTGCAATCGATGAGTAAATCACATCAAAACCATGAGCCTACTCGTTGCAAAACAAGGCAAAAATCTGACTAGGTAATCGTTGGTCATTTTAATTAGCCGGCTGTAATTAGGTCTGAAACCAAAATTAAAACGAAAATAAACGACTAAAATGAACTTATGATATAGAAACAGAGTTTCTTACCAACTAATCAACTCCAACCGAGTGGAGGAGAGGACGGGCAGCAATGGCGAGTTGGATTACTACTAGGCAAGAAGCTGTTGGTTTATGTAGAAAGGCAGTTTAGAACATCTCGAAAAACCCCACTTTTTGAACTGGAACCACAACCTCGGGAGTCATGCACGACGATGAGTGGGTTTTGCTTCCACTGAGGCCAAATCGGTGGAGTCTCCGCTGTTAGTGGTGGATTTCGATGGAAGAGACAGCCGGGCAAGAGCAGTTTTTGAGTGGGTTTCGCATTATGTGTAGGTGTTGGGAAAATGGAGAAGAAGAAATTGGGGGAAGAAGGAGAAGTAATCGGGATTCGGGAGTGCAGGGGAGAAATGTTACGGGTGAGGGAGGGAAATCTGAGTTTTGTGCGTTTTGGCGCCGTGCTCATTAAAAGGGCAATTGCAGCGATTTATTTCCGCCGCAAAATTGTTTTTACCTTTTACGGCGATTTATTATGCTGCAATTGAACTTAAAATCGCTGCAAAAACAAAAAATATTTCCATCGTTTTTTTTTTCGCCGCAATAGACATTAAAATTGCTGCAAAAGGTGAAAGTAAAAAGTAGCGGGTGGGAAGCTGCGTCGACTTGTTAAATCGCCGCGAAAAATGATCTATTGCGGCGATTTTCTTCCCAGCGATTAAAAAATCGCCGCAATAGCCAGTTTTTCTTGTAGTGACTTCTAATATTTTTTATATTCATTTAATTTGTTTGACAATTTTTAATATTTTTAGATTAATTTGTAATAGCTTAATATTAATGGTTACAACTTAGAAGTTACTAACTTACTAGTTAGAACTTAGAACTTGGTAACTTAAAATTGTACGTTTTATGCTTTAACAAATTTTGATTCACTTTTTGTATTATGTATTTAATTATTTTTCAATTTCTATTTGTTGTTGATTTTTTAAATTAGAATAGCATCTGGGTTCAAAATAGTCTAAAAACAGGTTCCGGGTCTAATGGGCCAATGGGCCCATTGGACAGGACGGGGAGCCAATCCGACCCCTGGCTGCCGGATGGTTGCACCGCCGACAGGGTGCAGGAGATATGTTGAAGCTTTTCAGAAAGTACAACAGGAGGCGGCCGGTGTAAATATATGTCAATAGAATGTCTAAAAAGTTAATTTTGTGAATTATACCATATTAAATAAAGGAATAAAGTTTATGCTCCTGTCATTTGGCTTTCTATTTAATTTAATAATTTACCGCCGTATACATCATATTATAATAAAAAAAAATGTCCGGCCACTTTGATTTTTCTCCATAAACCTCAATGTAAAGATAAACCTCTGCGGATGGTTGACCCTATGTATTTAGAGTTCGTTGGAATAATCCAAATGGAATCTCTAAAAATCCCTCTTTTTAGCAGCTGCATTGTTGATGTTGTACACAACGTACCTTAGGCGGCTAACTTTCTTATCTACATGGTCGAATATTTGTATATCATAATGAGTAGCTTCAGATCATGTTTGTTCTTATTTAGTGAGCACTTTCTTATAACAGTACGTTGAAAATGTGCGTGCATGCATATACAAATAATATTGTTGGAATCATATTACAAGAAAAATAGGTATTTGTGATTATTCTTTTGCATTGAAAATGACAATTTACGACACAAATAGACTCATTTTAACTGAAAATTATTATGTCGTTAAAAATAATTGATCGTAAATAAGTAATTTTCTTGTAATATATATATAATATACCAAGACAAATGAGCAGGCTTGTGCGTACTTGTCATGCCCTCAATTAACTATTAAATGGCCTGAAGAAGGAAATAAAAACTATTATAACGACTGATTAGGGCCGGTTACTGTTGGAAAAAAAAATTGGCCGGATCGATTGCTTATCTTCGATCTCCTCATGCTATATAAGGATTACAGCAAACATTCATCTTTCAAGCTTCCCATCACCTTATACTTGAGAGCGTCAATTAGTAACTTAGAGAGCTAGCGACCTTAATTCCCCTAGTATTCAAACCTAAAAGGAGATCAAGAGGATCGATATCATGGCAATCCAAGTACTGATCAAGTTTTGTTTGATTGTCTTGGGACTTATGATCGGAAGTTTCATCTCAGTGGTTTCTGCAACTGCAGGAACTGCCACTTTTAATACAATTTATGTCCGTGAGTGTATTCATAAAACTCTTGCTCTCTCCTCTTTATTTCCTCGATCGTTCTCTTCTATATGATTCATTATTACTTGTATTTCGAGGATGCAAAATTGGTACGTTAGGATTGTCACTTAGTGTGTCTCTGAGTTTTCCTTTGTAATGGTAATAAAGCACGTATTAGCATGTGCCATGAAGTTGATTGGTAAGAAGCTGGGATTATAAGCTTTTTCGTAGTTTTCATGACCAGATACCTAAAATTTTTACTTAAGTTTTATTTATAGCCAAGATTTGAAGAGAGAAGAGTACTGTTGTGTGGCATTTATTGTACTTTAATGCTTATATAGGTTTTCGCAATAAATACATCGATCACAGTGCCTATTCATTTCTATTTATCGTCGAAATAAGAAGTGGAAAAATTCATTATAACATGAGATTTATATAAGATGAGACGTTCCATTTTGATATCAAACTAACAATAAGCTGTGTTTATGTGGGGGGTGGGTATATAGCATCTGCATGCTTTGGCTATGAAGACCAAGGCGTTATGACTGCAGCAGCTAGCGATGCCCTATGGGACAATGGTGCTGCATGCGGTAGAATGTATAGCGTTAGTTGCACTGGCCCTACAAACCAAGGAGTGCCACAACCTTGCACTGGTAGTCAAGTAACCGTGAAGATTGTTGATTTTTGCCCACCCCCTGGATGCCAAGGAACTCTCGACATCGCTCAAGAAGCCTTCTCCCAGATCGCCGACCCTGCTGCTGGAAAAATCACAATCGAATACAATCAGTAAGCTAAAGCCTCGCATTGCATATTTTAAGTGGCTTTATATAACAATTATTAAATACAAAAGTCTGTTGAAATGCGACACATGTACATCAAGTAGTGTGATTAATTCAAGATAATAAAACCCATAATAAACAACAATATTTATCTTTTCTTGTTATTGAAACATTAATCCCAATAACTTCTTGATCTGTGAATTGCAGGGTTTGATTTATCTGCATGAGAAGATAAAGCTGTTTCTAAAGCCAGATCACCACCCGATCATTACGATGTTGAGATAAAGCTGATCATCATGCATGGACATGAGATATTTTCCAAGAATGAAAAAGATCTGTGAATGGAATAATATTTTTTGTAGTCAATAGTATTTAACTTATAAGTTCTGATAATCTCTTATTTGAAACATTTGATCTGATTTCTGGTGCTCCTTAACAAAATATAGATTTAAATAATTAAAAGACGAGTGACAAATTGGTACTATATTTGCAGAGCCAATATTTATATGATCAAGGACAATTTGCTAGACCCCATGTATCATCCCAATGAAAAAAGCTAGCCGCGGTAAATGTTATAAATGATTTTAAAGAAGGTAACTTGGTGATAACGAAGCCGCCCACTCGGTGGGATACAGCGTTTTAAAAGTTTACCAGTACCTATACTTTTTTTTTTGAGAATAAAACTAGCTTTCATTAACTAACTTGGAAAGAGACATACTAGTCTGGGTCTTCAGGCCTGATTACATAAACATCAGTATCAACTAAGGCCGATTTGGCTAATGAGTGAGCAAGGTGATTAACCTCTCTCTTTACATGATTAACTGACCAATTAGAGAATCCTTGCAGCTTATCTTTAATGTCTTTGATCACCATTCCATAACTAGATATATTCACCATGGTCTTGGGAATGTCTTGAGTAACTCGGAGAGAGTCCCCTTCTAACATAACATTATGGTAGCCCAAGCTAAGGCAGAGATTAGTAGCCTGCAGTGCTCCTATAGCTTCAGCCAGTAGAGGGTCATGTTGAAGGCACCTATTTGTTTTTTATGAGGCCACGATTACTCCTGCACTATCCCTCAAGACTATGCCAATCCCTATTTGATCCCTGAGCTTGTCTGTAGCAATATCCCAATTGGCCTTTATGAACTCTGCAAGTGGTGGAGTCCATTCTAGTGTCTGTCTGCAAGCTACATTTTCTGTCTGGGCCATATTAGTCTTGCTTTCCGCCAACTCCTTCAATGTCGTATGAGCTTGCTTAACAACCTCCTTAGGATGATGGAACACTAATTGGAAAATGAGCTTGTTCCTTCTCTGCCATATCCTTTTTGCCACTATTGAGATTTCCTCCACCTTTTCCTGGTCAAAAATAGAACAAAAGTGATCAAACAGAAAGTTTGCCTTTCATACTGCACATTTTTGAATCTGTTTCGAGCACATACTCCACACATCCTTTGCAGCTGGACATAACCAAATAGGATGAATAACTGATTCTTCAGCAAGGCAAATGGGGCACTTAGGAGCCTCGACTATCTTTCTCTTGAAGAGATTCAGCATTGTGGGTAATCCCTCTAGGCATGCTCTCCAAACAAAGATTCTGTCTGCTGGAGGGATCTTGAGTTTCCAGAGAACATACCAAAATTTTCTACGCTCATTTGAAGCTGAAGCCTGGCCCTTAGCTTGAATCCTTAGATCTTTTTGGAAGTGATAGGCATTTTTCACAATAAACTGACATGTAACTGTCCCCTTCCAAATTAACTTTTCTGGCTTGTTTGTGCAGCTTATTGGTATTTGCAAAATCTTCCCTGCACTATCATTAGAGAATAGGTTCCTTACCAGATCTACTCTCCACTGGTTTGTCTCTGGATTGATCAACACATTGACAGTGGCCAGGTGTATCTCTGAATTGACATTACCCTGAACCCTCATCGTACTCGAGCTTGGGATCCATTTGTCTAGCCATATCTTAATATCCCTTCCATTGCCAACCCTCCAGTATGTTCCCTTTTCTACTAATCCTCTGGCTGCCATTATGCTTCTCCATATAAAGGAAGGTTTGCTTCCCAGTTTAGCTTGGAAAAAATGATCTTTGGGATAATACTTTTGTTTTAAAACCTGAGATGCTAAGGATTGAGGATCTTGCAGCAACCTCCATCCTTGTTTGGCCAATAATGACACATTAAAGTCTTCCAATTCTCTGAACCCCAGGCCCCCGCTTGCCTTTGACATTCCCATCGTGTCCCAAGAAATCCAGTGGATTTTCTTGTTATGCTCCTGTTGACCCCACCAGAACTGGTTCATAATTCTGTTGAGCTCCTTAATCAAAGAGATTGGAAGTTTAAACACAGACATGCTGTAAGTAGGCAGAGCTTGCACCACAGCTTTCAAGAGAACTTCCTTATCTACTTGTGACAGGAATTTCACCTTAAAATTACTAATTCTTTGCCTGACTTTATCTAGGATAGATCCGAATGCCTTGGCTCGAGCTCTTCCAATTATGGCAGGTAGGCCTAGGTAGCATTCATGGGATTGCCTTGACTTAACACCTGATATTTCCAGCACCAATTCTTGGGTTTCCTTGGGAGTATTCCTGCTGAATTGGATGGAGGTCTTCTCTTTATTGAGTTTTTGGCCAGAGGCTTTTTCATACTTATCAAGTATATAGATAAGCCTGCTCCATTCAAGAGAATTGGCCCTACAAAACAACAAACTGTCATCTGCAAATAAGAGGTGATTAATATGAAGTTTGCCTCTTTTAATAGGTACACCTTTAATAGCACCTAACAGTTCAGCATGGCACATCAGGGAAGATAGAGCTTCAGCACACAAGAGGAAAAGGTAAGGTGATAGAGGATCACCTTGTCTTATTCCTCTAGATGGTTTGAAGAAAGGTAGGGGGATGCCATTCACTAGAATAGAATAAGAAACCGATTCCACCCTTTTCATTACCAGCTCAATCCATTTCTAGGCAAACCCCATTTTTCTCATGATAGCTCTTAGGAAAATCCACTCTACATGATCATATGCCTTACTCATGTCGAGTTTTAAGGCCATATACCCTTCTCTACCCGCTAGCTTGCTGTTCATAGTGTGTAAAGCCTCATATGCAACTATAATATTGTTTGTAATGAGTCGGCTGGGTACAAAAGCTGATTGATTAGGTGAGATCACCTCAGGGAGTATTTTCTTTAGTCTATTAGCAATTGTTTTTGAGATAACTTTGTAAAGAACATTACAAAGGCTAATAGGACTGAATTCAGTCACTTTCGTAGGGGATTTCTTTTTAGGAATCAGAGCAATAAAGGTTTCATTAGCTTCAAAAATCGACCCATCCTCATTCAGAACATAAAGTTCAGCTTTAGTAATATCTGGCCCAATTGAAGACCAGTGATCTTGATAGAAGGCAGGGGGAAATCCATCAGGTCTAGGAGCAGTCAGGGGATTCATGTGAAAGACAGCAGCCTTGACTTCTTCAGCTGTGAATTCCTTGGTTAACAATCTGTTTATCTCCTCTGTCACCTTTGGTGTCATGTTCTGCAAGCAATTCTCAATTCCACTCGGGTTATCTGAAGAGAATAGTTTAGAGAAGAACTTGTTGAATTCACTTCCAATGTCCTCTAGTTTTGTCAGTGTCTCTCCACCATCATTAGTGATTTTTTGAATGAAATTGGTCTTCCTTCTCTGGTTTGCACACTGATGAAAGTACTTAGTATTCCTGTCCCCTTCCTTTAACCATTTCTGTTTGGCCTTTTGTTCCCACCTCACATTTTCTTCTTCCAAGAGCCCCTCCACTTCTTTGCTAAGGGTTTTAAATCTGTCATCCTTCTCCCCCCTTTGTAATTCCTGCAATTTAGCTAGCTGAGCCCTCTTCCTGTTAATTGATTTTTCAGTGTTCCCAAAGTTAACTTTAGCTCATTCTATTAACTTTTCTTTACATCTCTGTATACATCCTGTCACTTGAGCCAGATTGTGGGGACCTAATGTGAGTTTTTTCCATTCCTCTTCTACAAGTTGCTTACATTCCTCTCTTAAAGCCCAGCAAACTTCATATCTGAAAGGTTTGGCTCTTCTTGGCTCGAGAGTCATCTATTTTACCATGTTGATCATAATGGGGTTATGGTCAGAGCACAGAGCTATCTCATTGGTCACGGAATGAAAGGGAAAGAGAGTTATCCATCTCGAGTTGGCCAGCCCTCTATCTAGTCTCTCTTTAGTAAACTGTTGGTTCTCTCTATTATTTCTCCATGTGAATTTATCCCCCATGTAGCCTAAATCACTGATTTCACAGTCTTCCACAGTTCTTCGAAAGGCTTCTATTTGTGAATGAGGCCTTATGGCTGCCCTGAATTTCTCCTCTTGTAACAAAACTTCATTAAAATCTCCAACACAAAGCCATGCCACCCCAGCAGGAGGTTTCACAGCTCTGAGCAGTTGCCAACTCTCGTGTCTCCTAGCTGTTTTAGGATGTCCATAAAAACCTGTTAACATCCACTCCTCCCCTACCAATGAATCAGTAATCCTCAATGAAATGTGGTGCCTAGTGTAGGATACCAGAGTTGCTTCCACTTCTTTTTTCCACATGAAAGCTATGCCTCCACTTAGGCCTTTGCAATCAATTACAAAACTACAGTCATAACCCAACCTGTCTCTAATTGCTTCCACCTTCTCTCTATTACATATAGTCTCGATTAAGAAAATAAAAGTGGGGTACTTAGTCTTCACCAAATGGTGGAGTTCTCTAACTGTCCGGGGGTTCCCAAGCCTCTGGCAGTTCCAGCTCAGGCAACTCATTGTTGTTGGTGGGGCTGATCAACAGCCACCACCATTTCATTATGGGATAAGCTCTCTCCATTTAAGTTTATGGATTTGGCTTTTTTGTGAAAACCAATCGTTCCATCCCCGGGGTTTAGTACAATTCCTGTTCTTTTTAGAGGCACTGGTCTTACAACTTCCATTTCAATATCATCAGTAGCAATGGAGGAATGAAAAAACTTGTCACGTGCCATTCTTTTCCATTTTGCCGATTTTCTAGAGGCCTGCAAAGCCTTGATTTGGTCTTTGAAAAAGATATCTACTGAATTTACCTGCTCAGAAAGTGACCATTCCTTTTTTTGTGAGTGTTGGATCACATCAGTGTCTTCCATAACGTGCTCAGTTTTAATGACCATCGCTTCTGTCTCCCCTTGTTTAGCATCATACCTCTTGGGATTATTAATCTTTGTTGTTGAGTCCTTCGGTACAGAGAGCATATCTTCCTTAAATCCTGGTTTGACTTCCCTGTTTACCACCTGCTTTGGATTTGAGTCTTTGACTAACGTAGGAAAAGGATTGGAAGTACTGTGATTTTCCATGGAGTTGGCAGACTCCTTGCTCTTTACTAGACCTGGCTCCTGTTCAACAGGTGCCTTGCTGGCACTTTCCTTCTCCATTCCTTTGTCAGGGAACTCCCTCTGCCGTTCATGGTGGGGTTGCTGAGTATGGACACCCCCATATTTCCTCTGTGGATCACCTCCCAATCTAGGAGCATTGGTACGCAGCCAAGGACCGTATTGGGCCTTTCCCTCATCAGAATCCTGATACCTACCAGGGGACCAAGTGCACCCTTGATTACCATGCTTAATAACACCACATTGAAAGCAGAATAATGGGAGTCTTTCATATTTGAAAGGCAACCAAATTTGTCTTCCCTCAACCGATAAGAATCTGCCTCGACCCAAAGGAAGGTTTAGATTTACTACCACTTTAATGCGCATAAATTGACCCCATCCCATACCATTACTATCTACCTCAACTTCCAGAACCTCTCCTACACCCTTACCAATCTGTAAACCCACCTCTTTTGTCATGCTTGCCAGTGGCATGTTGTGGATTTGAACCCAAAAAATCTCTGAAGTGAAAAGGATTTCCTTGGGAGGGGAGTTCCCATCAAAGGCCTGTATGCAGACTAACATTCTATCGAAGGACCAAGGTCTGCCCTTCATCACCTTTGCTTTATCTTTCTCCAACTGGAAATCTATCAGCATTCTATTTTCACCCACTTCCTTGAATCTGATCCATCCTTCTAGTTTCCAAGCTACTGACATGGTTTTTTTGAAGGCCTCCTTGTTCACTAGCTTTTCAGCTATCACTTGGGAGAGAAGGCACGTTTTGCCTTTTAACGTAGACTCTTGCATGGCTTCTGAAGACAAAACTACTGCTTTTTTTTATGTGTCCGTGTGGCTAAAGGAAGCCCACATTTTCTCTAGTTCACTTTCCATCCTCCCTCTACAGACTAAGTCAGGAGACCGAATCCAAGAGAGAAGCTCTCTGCCGAGGACAAAGAGAGAAACCTCACCCTATCACGGAGAGGAGCTCGTTTTCATAGAGTGATGAGACTTGAGATGCCACCAGTAGCTATACTTGATCAATGTAAATCCACCACAAGATATAGAACAAAAGAAAGAAAAAAAAAATCATCTTCTGAATTCCTCAAATTAAATAGAGAATTTGCATCCAATAAGATTTGGGTTCCAAAGCCTAGCTAGCCCCATCATATAGCGGAATAATTTAGACACAACCCATTGAATCCTCTTCAATCCAATTAATCCGTTTCATATAAATGGATTGGCTGATTCGTACATTTATTTTTAATCTAATTAATATAATTTCATATATAATACAAAAATAACTACATAAATCATTCACAATTACAACTGGATTCATGATAACATCACTACAAGAAAAACGGGCTTTTGTGACCATTTGTTTGCGGCGAAAAGACTATTTGTGTTCAAAACAGACTCATTTTAGCTATAAATAGTCATTTCGTTGGACTTAACTTGCCATAAATAAACAGTTTTCTTATCGTGCATATTTTATTATCAATATCCAAACCAATAATATATATGAAAATAATATTTTCATAAAGCTTATAAATTACATATTAACAAAAAAAGTTTAATACTACGAGATATTAAGAATTGAAATACTAATATTAATATTACTTATTCCCAACAACAAAAAAGACATATAAGACTAAATGTTGATAAAATTTAAAATAGAATTTATTCGTATTATATGGGTGGACCCGCACTACAAGAGATTGGGTTTTTTGAGAAAAATTATTTTGTCTCAAAAACCCAATTTTCGTCCCTAATTGTTTTTGGAGATGAAAAAATATTGTCTCAAAAAGCCTATCTCAAAAAGTTTTTGCAATTTGATCTCAAAAAATGATTTTTAGGGATGAAATTGGGCAGAACCATGTTCAAACGAGTATTCTTTTTAAGACGAACATCTCAAAAATACGTTCGAATGGAATAATATCAGTTCGAACTGACAATTTCTGTTCGAACTATAAGAAATGTTCATTCAAACAAATGACCATATTTGATACTGGTCAAACAGACGGAGTGTTTCAGATTTTATGCGTTTGAACCAATAAATTTTTCAAATAACTTGTGTTCAAACATAAAGTTGGTATAAGTAACAAAAATATAATTAGACAATAGAATTAAAGAAATTTAAACTTACATAATTTGCCTTTGCTTTGGAACTGGTCCAAACACCATCACAATTTTTTTGTGTTTTAGCATACAATTAGGTCAAATCATAATCAGTAAGACTTTCTTCTTCCTGCGAAAGGAAAATCTATATTAGAACTTAAATCAGAAAAGTGTATTATATGTTAATATTTAATAGGGACTAGAATAACTTACCATTTTTTTAGACAAACGATGAAAATATCAAGAACCCGTATGATGGTATATTGTTAAATTTGATCTATTTGCTTTGTTCACATTACTCCGTTGCTAAAAAAAATATTATGTGTATATGTTTAATACATCTATCATATACTATTTAAAAAAGATAGCAACGAAACTACCTGATAAGTAGAATCTTCAAATATATCACAAACCTTCTCTATTCATTTGGTAGCATTGCTTGGAATGGATTTTGGCACGCATCTGTTATAGTATTAAACTTTTAATAGTGTGTATGGCATTGACCTTTGTACCTCTAGAATGCATTCGACGTCAGTTCCTCAACTGCTAGTCGCTCCTCTTATCGGCCAAAATTAAGTTCAAACTCGTCCTTTCAAGAATTATAAACAATTAGTATAACTACTAAATAATTTTAAATTAACATGTTATACTTAGTTTCTTGGGATGTTGCTTATTACCAAGTAATGATTTTTGATATGGTCTTTTACATATTGGGGAACTTTAGCCAATGAGGATGTAGTCATCAGTGCATACATGCAAGTAAGAGTACCAACATAAGAAGCAAGCCACGTTGCCAAATCTCCAGAGCCACCAGTGGGATCATTAGGAATATCAACTTTAATTTTACCCACTTTCCTTACTTTCTCTGTGCATACACCCCTTGTAGTACCTCGACCATGGTGCTGGCTTACAACAGCTATATATACAATAATTAAAGCATATATTTTAATTAAATTATTTTATTTTATAGATATATATAACTTAAATTGAGTATTAAATGTGATATTTAATTTGATAAAATATTTTGTTTTGGGTCTATGATGTTGGCCCACTATTGATGGCAGGTGAGCCACATGGCGAGTTGGTAATGGATGGGGATGGTGCACGTGTTGCTTTGCGTTTGGGAGACATATCTGTTTGAAATTATAATAAATTATTATTCGAACGATATGAATATTTATAAGAATGATACTTACACAAATATCTGTTTGAAATTCATTAATTATCAGTTTTGCTGGACGAGTCGCCCTCATCCTCACTAGACACTTCATTTGATTGGACTAATTGCTAAATCTAACTCCTTTAGGAAATTGTTCGCCATGTAAGACCCAAGATGAGTATTTAGGATCAATTGCATTTACAAATAAATGATCCTCCACTACCACCAAATTATAAGAACTAAGATTTTTACACTTTTTGCACGAACATCTTATAAATTCTTATCTGTCAACACTCATGCGAGCAAACTCTATAAATTCTAGACTGTCAACCACAATTGGGTTTCATGGTCACTAAGTTGACTCAGCCGTGAGTGAGCTCGATCTGTTTTCCATTTGAACGCGTTCGAACATATTAACCAAAATCACAGTGTCCGTTCGAACACTATTTTATCCTTTCGAATAGTCTGAACCAAACAAGATATTGTTCGTTTGACACAATTTTGTCCGTTTGACCACTACAATGTCTGTTCGATGTAGTAGAGTCCATTTAAACCAATTAGTTTATATTAGCTTATTAATTGATTTTCATCGCTTTATTTTGTTGTTCTATCAATTAATTTATTAAATTGTTGTTAGTATATAATTTTGTGAATATTGAAAAATATTACATTTTATCATCAATGTTGAATATATATTTTATTTTTTAAATTTCATGTTGATAATAATGTCTTATAGGGGCCATAAACATGGTAGATCAGAACAACTTTGCATCCAAACAGTTCACGAGCGGACTGTTTTACTAGAGCGGAAGGTAAAACAATCTGATTTCGTGACTCTTATATGGGAGGGTCATTTCCTCCCATCAGTATTCAACGATCGTGGTTGGGCACCAATCCTAGATCAGAGAGAAGAAGTAATGAAGCTCATTTCCTATATTGACATCATTGCTGAGTTCTATAAAGAGCTCGGTGGTGCCATCCCATACGATGGAGGGGAATACAGGATCTCTGTCCGAGGAGCTCCTGTTATATTTTCAACGGATAGACTTGCTGCATATCTTGGTATTCCTAGGCTGGTCCATGCCTATCCAAACGTCCTGCCTAGAGAGTCTGATCCTTCAGGTAATGCGGAGACGGCTCAGGATGAGGGAGCAGTTTACACAGATGTGGTTGATACCCTCGCTGATCATGAGGTTAGAGACTTGATTGTTGGTCCAGATGCTCCTGTGTATGATGGGTACATTACGACAGATATACTGCCATTTGGGATTTAATCACTCGATTTTTGCTATATTCCAAGATCGTACCAGATATTGCTGAGTGTGCATGGGAGCCGATGGGACCGATTAACATCACCACCCTATCACAAAGAACGGGACACTCGAGACTTCGTTTTCATGAACCTGTTCCTCACCTGGTTGATATTCAGAGAGATGCACAGCAGGGAGATCCTGGAGTATCGGCTGGTGAGGCATCTACATAGGCCAAGGTATCATGCACATCTACTTGCGAGGAGATGGCCGACATACTGCGTGCAGAGATCGACAGACACACATCACCAGTGATCAATGCAGTGCATACTGCCATGTCTGAGTTGCGTACAGAAATTACTGCTAGTATCTCTGAGTTAAGTACAGAGATTAATGCTAGCATCTCTAAGTTACGTACAGAGATTCATGCCATTAATGCAACTCAGGTCACGCTTAGTACTCGACTGACACAGGTAGAGAGATGATTAGCTGCAGTCGAGGATGTGTGCAGAGATCTTGAATCATAGTAGTTTCTATCTTTTATTTATATATTTTTTGTTTTTGTTATGGAAAGTATCTGGTGTTTTGACAATTTGCTTTAATTATGAATTAAATCTTTTTTGTCTTTTCTGGATTAATTATTGATTTATATTATGTGGTGTATGGATGATAATATTTATTTAACTAAAAATCTTATTTAACATAAAAGAAATCACTAAAATATTTTAAAATTAATTACATAAAATTAATTTATGAATTTGTAAATATTTTAATTTACAATACATCATAATATATAATATATACACATTTTTAATATTTTGAACAAGGTACTCACCGTTCGCACATTTATGTTCCATTCGAACAAGTTTAAAAATATTTCTGCCAATTTTAATTTAATTTCCTACCAATCTATACATTCGAATGCATAAATGTGATATTCGAATATGTTCAAACTAAATATGTGCCATTCGAACAATCTTGAAACCTTCCCACTAGTTCTTGCCACCAAATCTATCCCGTTCGAACAACACAATTACGGTTCGAACGGTTTTGAACTTTCTTTTGCAAAATAAATTACTTCCCCGTCTAGATTTGTTTGTTCAAACAGATTTTTTTGCTGTTCGAACGGTTGTGACTTTTTGAGACGATCTAATTCATAACAGAAGATCCAGTTCGAACGGATATTTAGCCCTTCGAACGGGTTTATAAAGTCATCCATGTTTTGAGTCTCCAATAATTACTTTTAGGGATGAAATATATTTCGTCTCTAAATAATTCCATCCCTAAAACTAAACTTTGTTGTAGTGCTATTTATTAATCGTGTCTTATTGAGTTAATGAGTTTTGACCCAAATCCGTTTCTATCACATCAAAATCTACTTATATTTTTGTGTTGTGTCTGTGTCACATTCATGAGTTGTGTTCTATATTAAGGTTACTCTCCTTTGCATTTTCACAAACACTTCATTTGCATTTCCTGATTTCACTACAGTGTCCATCATCGCATTTCTATTTCCTTTCCTTAGTACAATACAGTGACTCATAACAAGGTTTCATAACAATTGGTATCTAGAGCATCGAATTCTTCATGGACGGGGTAAGCTTCAAAAAATAGCAAGCAAATTTTTTTTTTATGGAAAAGATTTTGGACAGAGTGCTAGAGATCAGAGAAATACTCGATCGAATGCAGGTAAATTGTAAGAGGATGCAGCAAAATTGCTAGGGGATGCAGCAGACTCTCATGGAGTGGCAAGACGAAGAAGATTTCGTAGATAGGGAAGAAAAAGAGGAAACAAACGACTCTACCCTTCCAGTTTCTCTTCGTGAAATTGCACAAGACTCCAATGAAATTTCCAAGAAAAATGCAGTGGAGAACATAGAAAATGCAATAGAGGTGGAAGAGATTGTTGCAGTATCCATTGGGGTTTATTCCAAGGAAATTCCTCCTCTCTCTGTTCTCCCTCTCAGTGTTTCGTTTCTTCCTTCCATCAACATTCCGTCTGATGTTAACCTCATCCAGATGGAATCCTTGATCGGTGAGGGAGCCATGACCTAGAGTGGCTGTCGAACCGAGAGGAGCCCACCGACAATGTCTATTCCACCTTCCTATCTAACATCACCAATGACTCCGCTACTCCAACCAGGACAAAGGCCTTTAAGGCTACCATTGTGGAGGTCGTGAGCGCCGAAGTTGCAACTGTGGCTGAGATCTCTCCTCCCTCCGAAGAGTCTTTGTTCATGCACGTTAAGATCGATAGGAAGGAGACCCTGACCACTCAAATCTTCAAGGCAAATGTGTCAAGATTGAAGATGGAAGACGTGCAGGGGTGGTTGAGGTTGATGACGAACGAGAACTCCAAATTAGCAAGGGAAGGGTTAGGGAGCATGACACCCATCACTAGTATGATGATAGTGCCGATGTCAAGGGCTTCAGTGACACCCACCCATTCAAGCAAAAACCATCTGTCATTGTCATTGGCATTGGCAGGGTTATGGCTGAAATGTCAGCTGCTCTTGCTCTTCATGATGCCTCATTTTAGATTGTCCTGTTGGAATCACGGGATAGGATAGGTGGTCGTGTTTGTACAGATTACTCCTTTTGTTTTCCAATTGACTTGGGTGCATCACAATTGCATGGAGTAAGCAAAGAGAATTCCTTGGCATCTTTGATTAGGAAACTGGAGTTACCATTGTATCGTACTAGTGGTGATAACTCTATTTTGTATGATCATGATTTGTAATATTGATTCAAGTGTAGAGTATATAATTGAAGGTATTTTTGATATATTTTAATTCCTTTACACTTCAGTTGTAATGTTTGGTGGAGGATATTGGGAAATTTCTATGGGGTTGTAAGTTTCAGTAGATATGAACCCTGCTCCTCAGCTGTTTGATATTTAGCCACAAAGGGGTGTTTTTGGGCCCCTTGATAGAGGAAGGGAAAGAACTCCTGTGGGGATAAATTGTAATGGCCTGGGGGTTATTGAGCTCTAAAGAACCCATCAAATGAGGTGCAAGTGGTAGCACCTCAGCTTCATGATTTTGACAATCGGGAAAATGATGGAAAACCAGGACTTGGTGTTCTGTTTATGAAGGTTAGAATGAAAAGGGGCTCACTCGAATTTACGGCTGTGGAGAAGGAGTTTTGTTTTTTAATCAGGTTGGGAAGCAAGGATATGGGTATGAGTTATTGGATAATGGGTTAGATCTTGAGCTTAGCTTCGGAACTACTGTAGGGAGAATTGGTGCCGGTCTAAAAAATCTGGGAAATACGTGTTTCCTCAATTCGATGTTGCAGTTTCTAACATAAACTGAGCCTTTAGCAGCATACCTACAAAGTAGCAAGCCTCAAATTCTTGTCATATTGTTGAATTTTGTGTTTTATGTGCCATCCAGAAACATGTCAGCTGTGCTTTCCAATCAACTAGGAGAATATTAGCAGTGAATGATTTTGTAAGGAACTTGCAATGCATATCACAGAATTTTCAAAAAGCTAGACAGGAGGATGCACATGAGTACATGGCAAATTTACTGAAATCAACGCATAAATTTTGCTTACCTTCTGGAGTGCTTAGTGAATCCCCTATTGCTTGTGAGAATAGTTTGGTGTACAAGATATTTGGAGGTTGCCTGAGGAGTTAGGTTAAATGCTTGAAATGTTCTTATTGCTCCAATACATTTGATCCATTCTTAGATTTAAGTCTTGAAATATTCAAGGCAGATTCCTTGAATAAAGCACTTGCAAACTTCACTACTGCGGAGCAGTTAGATGGAGGAGAAAGGCAATGTCAATGCCAACATTGCAAGCAGAAAATTAGGGATCTCAAACAAATCACTGTCCACAAGTCAGCATATGTCCTAACTGTTCACTTGAAGTGGTTTCATTCTCCTAATCCCGGGCAAAAGATTAAAAAGAAAGTTCATTTTGGTTCTACATTAGAATTGAAACCCTTCGTTAGTGGTTCCTATGATGGAGATCTGAAATATACTCTTTATGGGATTTTGGTCCATGATGGTTGGAACACCCACTGTGGGCATTATTCTTGCTATGTTCGCACTTCAAATGGAATTTGGTACCATCTCAATGACAATCAGGTTGCCCCAGCAAGTGAAAAGAGAGTTCTAGAACAGCAAGTTTCATGGGAGTCAATTTTCTGGAATATTTGTTATCTAAATTTTCGCCATCTACTTCAAGTATCATGGGCCTTTCTAGGGAGTTTCAGGAGCAATGTCGGAGGTCAATAGAGATAGGTTTGTTAAAGACGTTCTACAACTAGGCTCAAAATGCTGCTATAAGTGTCACAAACAAGATAATTGAGGTTTATAATGCCGCATTGCGCCCATGCTTCAGCTTTTCAACTAGGATTTTCGGTACAACAACAACAACATGAAATCCTGTATAAGTGTTTTCTCTGCAGTAGCAAGGCATGATACTGATTCACCTAGGGGAGCTGAGTGTACCTTAGTGCAGCATGATCCTACTGGGCATGTTGTTGCTGCCGAATGGGAAGGAATGAACCCTCAAGTTGTATTAATGCTCTAAACCTTGAGGACAAGGTTTTTTCAAGGGAAGAGATTTGTTATGAACCTGACTGTGACAGCGTCGTTTGGGGATGATTAAAATGGCACAGTTTTGTTGTGTTAGTGCTAGTATTTTAATAGAAGGTTAGTTTAGTCTTTTTACTTGTTAGTCTGTTATGGGAAGGAATGCATGGGTACTTAATGGGGGAGAAGGGAAGGGAGAAATTATCTGGAATTTTATCAAAGCTTTTCTGAAGTTTGTATGGAGGTTGGGAAGCCCTCGAAGCATTCCCGAATTCTGTGACTCTCCTTTGTATTTTTACAAACACTTCTTTTGCATTCCCTGATTTCACTACAGTGTCCATCATCGCATTTCCATTTCCTTTCCTTAGTACAATACAGTGACTCACAACAAGGTTTCATAACAACAAAATTTTCATCTCATCATATCTCATTCCCAAGCATCCCCAAACCATAGAACCCTTTGAGGTAGACACTTTTAATCCCCACAAATAAATAAACAAGGACCAAGTGATGTCTGCTTCTGCAATTATGTATTGTTATGTATATTATATTTTTCCTATTTCTTTTTCCTTCTTTTAACTGTCATACTATTCTAAACTTTGTGTTTTAGTTTCATTGATTTCAACATACTAAACATTCATTCTAAGCATGTTGTTCTAAACTTAATTTTTTTTTTTTTGTGATAAAAGTGGATCTTCCTCCTTCATTAAGATAGGACATATAAATATGACTTGAAAACAAGTCAATTACAATTGTTACGAGCACCTCAGAACACATATGTGTCAGACAAGGTCTAGTCCAGGCGGTAAAACTCTAAAGACCTAAGTCTTAGAGACAATACCACATCTGTACACGACAGAGGATACACAGCCCCCATACCCCAACAAAGCAGGGTAGGGTACACCAAACCCCACCATCCGACAACGCGGAGGGAGGACAAATTTTTTGGATTTTTATTAATCTAAAACAACCTTACACAAAGAGAAATACAAATAAAAACACTAGCGCGTGCACTACACAGCAGCAGACTGCATAAGTAGTGCACAAAAGGGGCTGCTATGGAACGTGTAGTCCAAGCGCCTAGTTGGATGGAGAACCGCTGATCGATCTTGGAAGAACCAGACTCGCAGACGCCAGAAACGCCGCGCATGGCGATGTCAGAGGGCTCTCCGGTTGCGCGTGATGACCACGCGCCAGAGTACTCCGGGACCTTCGACCCACAAGTGTGGGCCACTCGCCTCTCCGTTTGACGCCGTTTTCGGTGGTCTTGTAGATCGGCGGCTGGGCAACACCATGACGTGGTGCGTTCGGGCCTGTGGTGGCCGGTAGGTCCTAGATCGACGATTCTCCCTTTAAAGCTCTGAAAAAACACAAAAATAAACACATAACTAAATACAAAGTAGAGAGAGGAGGGAGGGAGGAGAGAGGGGGAAGGGAGCCGAAGCTCCCACCCCCTCTAGCTGGGTCGGAGAGGTTTTTTCTAGAGAGAGAGGATCTGGTTTTCTTTTCTAGAGAGAGAAGCTCCCGGACTCACTCCCAAAGCAATCCGTTCTAAACTTAATTATATCTTAGTATTACTACTTCTATTTGATCCTAGTCATTCATTATAAGTATTTTTATATTACTTGGGAGTATTTTCTAATATTATATACATGCATATTATAATTATAAAAATTAGTTTGATCGCCAAAATAATTTCTTTATAAGTTTGTTATTTGTAAGAGAAAAAAAACATAACATCAAGTTCATTTGAATAATTAATAACTAAACAGTATTCATTTTTGACATAATAAAATAAAAATTAACATTTTAATAAAATATTTATTGCATCTCAAATATTACAAGATTCATGTTTTTCAATACGTGTCTTGTTACGGTTTTTCTCTTTAAACCTCAATTTATATCGAGCCGTCTTGAGATAAACGTTGCGCTAGAGTTGGGAGAACGGCACGATCTCCTTCGGTTGTCACCCCTTAAATCCTTGTGGCCTTGTAACTAAATAAAAAAAAACTCCAGCAAAACAAATCTTTCTCAAGCATTGAGGAAACTTCTATGGATGGTTCAACCTATGTATTCAGAAATGGAATCATCCTATCGAATCCTAAAAATCCCTCTTTTCTCAAGCATTGTTGATGTTGTACACAACCCTAGTAGGCGGCTAACTCTCTTATCTACATCGAATATTTAGATATAATCAGACAGATGATCTTAACATGATATGGAATGCCCACACTAAGACAAATCAGCAGGCTTGTAAGGCCGTAACCACATCTGAGTTATTATTTTTTTATATACAGTTAATTAGTTTTTGCTTTATTTATTCCATTAATTTGTTCACAACTTGTCCCGCTAGCTATAGTTAGTTCTAGAAAGAACACTTTGTTAATCATGTTCAGATGATCATCGATAGTACGTACTTGCCATGGCCTCAATTAACTATTAATTGGCGTCAACAAGGAAATACAAAACTATTATTAAGACTGATTAGGGCCGATTAGAATGCATGATTGATGATGTGGCTCAAATCATTCATATCATTGGTTAAAAGTAAAAGTTAGTTAGTTAGTTACATTCAGCCTCTTCTATAAATACACTGATGTAAACAATTGTAAAAGTAATTCAATCCAATATACAGATTCAGAGTCAATATACGACTCTGTTCAACCCTCTCTCCTTTTGTTCAATTTCATTCTCTATATCAAGATTTCATGTTTAGATTCAGATTTTATCATGGTATCAGATTGTCATTTCTTTGATTAATCTGACTCTACGTGGAGTTATCATCTACAATTCTTCTTTCTTTCAAAAATGACGGACGCACCTCCACAGAATACACAGAATCCACAGAATTTGATCGAAGATTCTTACTACTTGCATCATGGAGAAAATCCTGGTTTAATACTAGTGTCACAGCAGCTAAATGGTGACAATTATCCCTCATGGGCAAGAGCTATGTCCAAAGCCCTCAGTGCGAAGAATAAAATGGGGTTTGTCAATGGAACCCTGAAGAAACCTGCATCTGGTCCGAAGATTTCAGCGTGGGAAAGGTGCAATGATATGGTATTATCATGGCTAATCAATTTAGTCACCAAGAACATAGCATCAAGCATTTTGTACATCGATGTAGCAGCAGATGTTTGGAAAGATCTACAAGAACGTTTCTCACAGGGAAATCGACCGAGAATTTTCCAGTTAAAGAAAGCCATCAGTTCTTTAACTCAAGAACAGCAGTCGGTTAGTGATTACTATACACAACTAAAAGCAAATTGGGATGAATTAGCCAATTATCGCCAATTGCCACAATGTACATGTGGAATAGTAAAGAATTTTCTGGAATTCCAACAAGAAGAGTACATTATGCAATTCTTGATGGGATTAAATGATTCATTCACCAGTATAAGAGGACAGATTCTGTTGTTAGATCCTCTACCATCCATGAATCGAGTTTTTTCTCTTGTTGCACAAGAAGAAAAACAAAGAGAAATCAAGATGATCTCTGCTCCGAGCTTTGACTCCATTGCTGCTTTGACAACAAAGAATACAAAGAATGGCAATGCATTCAACAAACAGTCTGGACCTCGAAAGGATAGACCCATATGCAGTCATTGTGGATATGCAGGCCACACCTCAGACAAATGTTACAGAATTCATGGGTTCCCACCAGGATTTAAATCCAAGAAATCCAATGTTCACTCAGCAAATCAAGTATCTTCTTCTCCTACAGTTCAAGAAAGTAATGATGTTCCACAATTATCATTCACACAAGAGCAATGTCAACAGATCCTTGCCTTAATCAATCCTTCTCTCAAACCAGTACATAAAGTAAACCAAGTTTCTACTAATGTACCTAGCTCATCTGGTATTCTTCCAACACCAAGCATTCCATATTCTGAAAATCTTTCAGGTAAAACTTCTTCAGTATTTTCTCACTCAGAAAATATTGTTCTTACCTCTGTCAATTCTTCATCCATTCCTTGGATTATTGACACTGGCGCCACAGACCACATGGTCTGCTCTACCAATTTCTTCTCTTCTATAAATTCTCAAGTTTCTTCATCTGTTAAGCTGCCAAACGATAATCTTGTTTCGGTTACTCACATAGGAACTGTAACTCTATCTAATGATTTGATATTGAATAATGTTCTGTGTGTTCCTTCCTTTTCATATAATCTCATATCAGCAAGCAAATTGACTAAAGATACTCACTGCTGCCTTATTTTCATTTCCAATTTTTGTTTTGTACAGGGCCTGTCTACATGGAAAACGATTGGCATGGGTGAAGAAAAAGCTGGTTTATATCATCTCTTGCAAAGACCCTTGGTTGGTTCATCATCCATTGCTCTCTCAGTCAACAAAGAATTTGATCTTTGGCATTATAGATTAGGCCATCTTTCTCTGTCCAGATTACAAGCTCTCAATAAATCTGTACCAAACATTAAAATTTCCAATTCTTTTCCATGTACTGTTTGTCCATTGGCAAAACAGAAATGCCTTCCATTTGAACTCAGAAATAATACTGTTTTAGTTCCATTTCATCTTGTGCATTGTGACATATGGGGACCATTTTCAATTGCTTCCTCCGATGGTTCCAAGTTTTTTCTAACAATTGTGGATGATTTTTCTAAGTGCACTTGGGTGTATCTTATGAAACAAAAATCTCAAACTAGACAGTACTTACAATCATTCTTTTCTCTTGTCGGAAATCAATTCAATCTCAAAATCAAGTGTATTCGAACAGATAATGGAGTTGAATTCAATATGCCTGATTATTATCTAGCTAAAGTTGTGATTCATCAAAGGAGTTGTGTTGAGAAACCACAACAAAATGGTGTGGTGGAAAGAAAACATCAACATTTGTTGAATGTTGCCAGATCACTTAGATTTCAGGCCTCATTACCATTAAAGTTTTGGGGTGACTGCATTTTAACAGCAACACATTTAATCAATCTAACTCCTACACCTCTACTAGATAATAAATCACCATATGAAGTTCTCCATTCATCTCCTCCTTCTTATAATCATTTAAGAGTATTCGGATGTATGTGTTTTGCATCTACTCTTACCAGAAACAGATCAAAGTTTGATCCCCGAGCCAGAAAGTGTGTTTTTATTGGATATCCTTTTGCTGTGAAAGGATATAAATTGTATGATCTTGAATCTCATACTACTTTTCTGTCTCGAGATGTGGTTTTTCATGAGTCTATTTTTCCTTTTTCATCCATAGACTCAAATTCCTCTTCTAACACTGATCCCTTTCTGGTCCTACCCAACATCATTCCTGAAACAGCAAACTCATCTGTTACAGATCACTTTCTGCCTACAGATTCCTCTTCACTTGATCCAGATCACTCATCTAATTCTTCATTCCCAATTCCTTTGCCCTCACCTCCCATTACCTTATCCTCATCTCCAACTCCTCCTAGGCAGTCTACAAGACAAAGAAAACAACCAAGTTATTTGCAAGAATATCACTGTCAACTAGCTTTGACAGAAAATAACCAAGCTGATCTTCAATCTTCTCAATCGGATTTCATGGCAGATAGTTATCAAGGTACATGCTATCCCCTTTCTAATTCTGTTTCTTATCATAAACTCTCACCTTCTCATAGATGTTTCACCTTGTCAATTTCTTCTCATACTGAACCAAAGTCATTCTCTCAAGCCATGAAAATACCCGAATGGCAAGAAGCTATGCATGTTGAAATCAAAGCTCTTGAACAAAACAAAACATGGAACCTTACTTCTTTACCTGTAGGAAAGAAACCTATAGGCTGTAAGTGGATTTATCGTATAAAGTACAAAGCAGATGGGAGCATTGAAAGATACAAAGCCCGATTGGTTGCAAAGGGCTATACACAAATTGAAGGCTTGGATTTTCAGGAGACTTTTTCCCCTGTTGCAAAGTTAACCACAGTGAGGTATCTACTGGCTTTGGCTGCAGCTAAAAACTGGCATTTACATCAATTAGATGTAAATAATGCCTTCTTGCACGGTGATCTCAATGAAGAAGTTTATATGGACTTACCACCAGGTTTTGCAGAAAAAGGGGATACTCGGGTATGCAGACTTACCAAGTCTCTCTATGGCTAAGACAAGCCTCACGCCAATGGTTTTCTAAACTATCATCTGCCATTCTTGACTATGGATTCACTAAGTCAAATGCTGATCACTCTCTCTTCATAAAAATCACTGCTTCTTCATTCACTGCCTTGTTAGTTTATGTAGATGACATAATACTAGCAAGCAATGACATTGAATCAATTAATGCCTTGAAGTCTTTCTTAGATGACAGATTCAAAATCAAAGATTTGGGGGTATTGAAGTATTTTTTGGGTTTGGAAGTGGCCAGATCCGACAAAGGCATCACCTTGTGCCAAAGAAAATACGCATTGGACATTCTCCAAGACTCGGGTTTACTAGCAGCAAAACCTGTTCAATTTCCCATGGAACAAAACATCAAACTCTCTTCATCTGAGGGTACCTTAATTGAAGATGCTTCAAGCTATCGCAGGTTAATTGGTAGGTTGATATACCTCACCATCTCTCGGCCAGACTTGACTTATGCAGTTCAAGTTCTTAGCCAATACATGGATAAACCACGGCAACCTCACCTAGATGCAGCTCATAGAGTCTTACGATATTTGAAGGGAACATCTGCACAAGGATTGTTTTTTTCAGCACACTCAGATCTTCATCTCAAGGCCTTCTGTGACTCGGATTGGGCAGGGTGTGTGGACTCTCGAAAATCAGTAACTGGTTTTTGTGTTTTCCTTGGTGATTCACTTATATCTTGGAAATCCAAAAAGCAACAAACAGTGTCAAGATCTTCAGCCGAAGCTGAGTATAGAGCCATGGCATCCACCACTTGTGAATTGACTTGGTTACTTACTCTAATGAAAGACTTTCAGATTGATCATCCTCAACTTGCTCTACTGTTTTGTGACAACAAAGCTCTCTTCACATTGCAGCAAACCCCGTGTTCCATGAGAGAACAAAACACATCGAAATCGACTGCCACATTGTAAGAGAGAAGATGTTAGCCAACCTCATCAAGCCACTCCATGTTGCTTCCGCTAATCAACTCAGTGACATTTTTACTAAACCTCTTGGCCTTGGC
The DNA here is from genome assembly GCA_003123785.1 of Pterocarya stenoptera. Lineage (NCBI taxonomy): Eukaryota > Viridiplantae > Streptophyta > Magnoliopsida > Fagales > Juglandaceae > Pterocarya > Pterocarya stenoptera. The sequence continues at coordinate 160,571 of QEOT01004530.1, forward strand.
TGCAACCAGTTCCATACTTTGCTGTCCAAGATGGGAATTTTAGACATCCATTCTCCATCTTGAGGGGGACTATTAGAATGCATGATTGATGATGTGGCTCAAATCATTCATATCATTGGTTAAAAGTAAAAGTTAGTTAGTTAGTTACATTCAGCCTCTTCTATAAATACACTGATGTAAACAATTGTAAAAGTAATTCAATCCAATATACAGATTCAGAGTCAATATACGACTCTGTTCAACCCTCTCTCCTTTTGTTCAATTTCATTCTCTATATCAAGATTTCATGTTTAGATTCAGATTTTATCAGTTACTACTATTGGAGAAGTTTTGGGATAGATTGCTTAACTTCTCCTATATATAAGGATTACTGCAAGCATTTTCTTTCAAGCTGCTTCTCCTCACCTTATATATATACTTGAGAGCGTCAATTAGTAACTTAGAGAGCTAAAAAGAGAAAAGGAGATCATGGCAATCCAACTCAAGTTTGCTTTGTTAGTCTTGGGAGTTATCGGAAGTTTCATCTCAGTGGTTTCCGCCAGTGCAGGAACTGCTACTGTGAATACAATTTACGTCCGTGAGTATATTCATAAAACTCTAGCTCTCTCAGGCCTTTTTATTTCCTCAATCTCTTACTGTACTTCTAGACTTCTAGTGGTGGACGTAGTTTTGACTAAAATTGCTAGCTAGGGACAGATCTCAATTTTACATACACATTATGTATAGACACATACATTAATATTCATAGAGATCTCAATTGTATTTCGAGGATGCAAAATTGGTATCAAGTTCATATATAACATGAGATTTATATATACAAGATGATGAGTTCCATTTTGATATCAAGCTAATGATAAATATTGTTTATATGGGGTAGCATCTGCATGCTTTGGCTATGAAGACCAAGGCGTTATGACTGCAGCAGCAAGCGATGCCCTATGGGACAATGGGGCTGCATGCGGTAGAATGTATAGCGTTAGTTGCACTGGCCCTACAAACCAAGGAGTGCCACAACCTTGCACTGGTAGTCAAGTAACCGTGAAGATTGTTGATTTTTGCCCACCCCCTGGATGCCAAGGAAATCTCGACATCGCTCAAGAAGCCTTCTCCCAGATCGCCGACCCTGCTGCTGGAAAAATCACAATCGAATACAATCAGTAAGCTAAAGCCTCGCATTGCATATTTTAAGTGGCTTTATATAACAATTATTAAATACAAAAGTCCCTTGAAATGCGACACATCAAGTAGTGTGATTAATTCAAGATAATAAAACCCATAATAAACAACAATATTTATCTTTTCTTTGTTATTGAAACATTAATCCCAATAACTTCTTGATCTGTGAATTGCAGGGTTTGATTTATCTGCATGAGAAGACAAAGCTGTTTCTAAAGCCAGACCACCCGATCATTACGATGTTGAGATAAAAGCAGATCATCATGCATGGACATGAGATATTTTCCAAGAATGAAAAAGATTTGTGAATGGAATAATATTTTTTGTAGTCAATTATAGTATTAATTTAAGCTGTAAGTTCTGATCTCTCCCGTTGAAACAATTCTGATTTCTGGGTTCCTAAAATATATATACATTTAAATAATTGAAGACAAGAGTGACAAAGTATATATGCATAGCCAAGATTTATATCATGCACGGGCAATTTGGTAGACAATGCGTATGATCCCAATGAAAAGCTAGCTAGCTTGTGCCTATGAAGATTGTAAAAGTAAACCCTAGCAGAGCACGGCAAGGGTGAAATCCTAGCAAACCAAAGGTTGAGAGAAAGGGAAAGAAACTTCTGGAAGTGAAATTAAAATATTATTCTGTAAAAAGTAATTTTCATCCATGTATAGTAGCAGTATTTATAGGAATACAAGAAGAAATAAAAAGACATGTGACGAACATGTGATACAAAGATGAATAAAATGAATAAAAGAATAGAAGAATAAAAAGATGAAAAAATAATAAGTTTAATTCCTGATACCCCCTTCAAGATGGAGTGTATATAAAATGAACTCATATATTAGAAACTAAATGATGAAATTGTTGAAAACCAAGAGGTTTAGTTAACACATCAACAAGTTGATGACTAGAAGCTAAGTAAAAAGTCTTGATAATGTCAACTTGAATTTTTTCCCGAATAAAGTGACAATCCAGCTCAATATACTTTGTTCGTTTATCGAAGACTGGATTGGCAGCAATGTGTAAGGCAGCATGACTATCACAAAAAAGTTGAGCACTATGAGAATGAGAAATACCAAAGTCAGATAAGAAAGTGAGAAACCAAATGATTTCATAAGTGGTATAAGCCATGGATCTATACTCAGCCTCTATAGAAGATCTAGAAACAGTGGTCTGTTTCTTTGTCTTCCATGAAACCAAAGAATCCCCAAGAAAAACACAATAACCACTTGTAGATCTTCTATTGTCAGGACAAGAAGCCCAATCAGAATCAGCAAAGGCTTTGAACTGGGACAATGTATTTGTAGCAAGAAAGAAAAGGCAATGGCCAGGAGTGCTTTTGATCTATTGTAAGATTCTGTAGGCTGCTTGTAAATGAGGCTGCCTAGGCTAAGCCATGTATTGGCTAAGCCTATTGACAAAATAACACAAGTCTAGTTGAGTTAATGTGAGGTAAAGATGTCGACCTACAAGTCTTCTATAAATTGTAGGTTTAGGCAATAAGTCTCCCACATCCTTACTCAACTTAATATTTTGTTCTATTAGAAAAGCAATTGATTTAGAAGCAAGTAAACCAGAATCTTGAAGAATCTCCAAAAAATATTTTCTTTGACACAGAGAAATACCAGCAGGAGACCGAGCCAAAATCAAGGAAATATTTGAGTTTACCCAAGTCCTTAAGCTTAAACTTCTCATCAAGCAAGGACTTCAAAAGCTCAACAGATTTCATATCATTACTAGCAATGAGAATATCATCAGCATAAACAAGAAGGGCAATAAAAGATGAACCCTTAGAGCATTGGCAATAGCCTAGTCGTTTGCCAATGCAAGTCCAAATTAAAAGCAAATAGGGGAAAAACACCTGCATTGGCCTAGCTAAATTAGATAAGTTTAACATTCTAGCTACAGTATATGTTAGGAGGTCTCCATATCTAGTGAGTAACTGTTCACCATTAAAAGGTATATTTTATTTTTTCATCTGCCTTCTCTCTTTCCCTCGTTCTTTCTCTTTCTTCATCCCATTTCCCTCGTTTTTCTTTTTCTTTATCCCGAAACGTGTGAAACATAGAGACCTGCGTCTTCTTCGATCATCCAGGCCCTCTTCTCTCCGTCGATCATCCACGCCGTCGTCTTCCAGCCCACAAATCATCCACGTCGTCCTCTTCCAGCCCATAAGAGACCTGTGCATTTCCTCCCCAAATCTGTCACAACAAAATCACCATTTGGGTATTTCTTACAAATTGATTTCCGATTTGGGTTTCGATTTACATGGATTTCTTACATGGGTTTCGATTTACACTTTCATACAATGTGGAATTTATTATTTTATTGAGTTGGGTTTTCTCTGATTCTGTCTCATGCTCCCTCCCATTTTCTTTTCCTTTCTTTCCTTCCAAACAAACCAAAACTACTGGATCTATGCCTTTGAATCTCCCCGTCCAGTGAGCTCTTGTTGATGCTTGGAAACTTCTGGTTCGATTGGTATAGTTTTCTTCATCTGATTTACTATTCTCGGCAATATTTTTTTTTCTAGTTTGATATATTTGGTGGGTTTTTCATTCTGGGTTTTTATTGTATAAAACTTTTAGTTCAATTTTTAATTTTTATGTTATGGTTGGTTTTACATCCTTTCAATGAAATTAATATATGTTGAAATGATAATGCAATGTGTAGGAGTTAAAATAGTTATAGCCCAAGCTATAAACTTTGACTGCGGTTGTGTGTCACTCTCTATTGTTTCTGTTTTGGCATATTGTTGGTCCGTTCTTGTCTAGTGAGGAGGAAAGATGTGTAGTGTTGAGTAGTTGGTAGTTTTGACTCTGTGCAGAGAGGTTTCGGTTTTGGCGACCATTTTTAGATTGGAACTGCATTGATGATATTTCAACAATTTGGAGGAATAAATGGAATAAGTTTCTATGTAAGTGAAACCTTTGCATCAGTTGGTAATTATGGGTCTTTACACACTTAATTCTTTATGCTTCTTTTATTTCTGGTCTGGTCTCTTGAGACTTGTCTTTTAAATCAATTTCATTTCACCTATTTTTTTTAATGGTATATTATGTTATGGCATTTATTTGAAACACTTGTAAAAGTTCCATTTTTGGAACAAAAGTTATGAAGGTTATATAAGAGGGTGAGTATTATTTCCATGCTTAATGCTTCGCATATTTAGATTTCTGCAACAGGGACATTTCTAGACTGCTTTCTAGCAGGAACTTCTTTCGTTCTCAAGGTGATCACTAAAGTATTCATGTGTTTGGAAAAGCTTTTTTATCCACTTGTTTTTGTCACATTATGATCTGAACTTGATTTTGTGTTCTTTATGAATCAGAGCCACAATATATCGCCTGAGTGGGTAGCAATATTAGCTGTTGTTGGGGTGTTGGTAAAGTAACTGTTCCAACTATAAATTTATGTAGTAAAATGTTACAATCTTTCTCTGCCTATCCAAATTCAAGATGGATTTTTATTTTTACTTATTTTTATTCATATATACATAGCAGCTTTCTCTATTGGATTGGGAGCAATCCCTGGGGTGATTATGTCTGAGGTAACTTTCTGCATTTTCAAAGTGTAACAAAGATTTCCTAAAATCTAGGTTGGAGAAGTAGTCTGTCACATGCTTAAACCATACATGGCAATTTAATTGACTGGGTTGGTGGAATTTCTGCCAATTCAGTTGGAAGAAAAAATTTCTCTTCATAGTGAACATGTGTAAAGGCCAAAAGGGGCTGAAACGTGTTCTCTTGCAGATTTTCCCAATTCATGTGAAAGGGTTGCTGGGAGCTCGGTGGTGTTGGTCAATTGGTTGGGTGCTTGGGCAGTTTCCTATACATTCAACTTTCTAATGAGCTGGAGTGCTTCAAATACAAAAATAAAGTCCCCAACATTAATGGAATAAAACAAAAGGCATTCTTAGTTTGCAATGTTGTTCAACTGATGACTTTTATCACTCATTTATTTGATTCTTCTTCTTCTTATTCTTTTCCAGGCACTTTTTTCATCTACTCTGCATTTTCTGTGATGATTGTTCTATTTGTGGCGAAGTTAGTACCATAAACCAAAGGAACGCTAGAAGAAATTCAAGCAAGCATCAACTCATAGAAAAGGAGAAAGGCTAAACAAAGAATTGAAATGGACAATAGATGGACAGGAGATCCATAATTGTACTCATGTCAAAGAGGATTACTACTTTTATGTTTGTCCACTTTATGATGAGAATTTTCTTTCATATCTTCACAATTCCAGGCCTAAAATAAAGACTTCTTCTCAATTTTTGGTTGGTTTATTTGAGAATTAGCAAAGCTTCCTTCCCCACTTCCCTTTCAAAATTATTTTGTTGGTTTCAAGAATTGTTGTATAAAAAAAATAAATTATCAAATATTATTAAAATATATAATATTATAATATTATTTTGACTTTAAAATGACTAGTCCAATGTGGATTCATCTAGCCAAAAGTTGATGCTATAGCCAAAAGTTGAGATTCTAGCTAAATTTTGAACTTGGCAATGGCTAAGCCATTGCCAATGCTCTTAGTCTTAGTAAAAAGGGAATAATCAAATTTGAATTGCGGAAAACCTATACTGAGTATAGATGTTGAAAACTTGGAGAACTACTGTCGTGAGGCTTGTTTCAAGCCATAGAGTGATTTATTCAACTTGCAAACTTGAGACCTCCCTTTAATATGGAAACCAGGAGGTAAAACCATGTACAATTCTTCAGATAAATCCCCATGCAAAAAAGCATTATTCACATTAAGCTGTGTAAGATGCCAACCTTTCAAATCAGCAATGGCCAAAAGAGTTCCAACAGTAGCCATTTTAGCAACTGGTGAAAAAGTTTCAGAATAATCTAACCCTTGAGTTTGGGTATAACCCTTCGCAACCAACCTTGTCTTATATCTTTCAATTGAACCATCAACATGATACTTGACCTTATAAACCCATTTGCAACAAATAGGATTCTTACCAGGAGGAAAAGAAGTAACAATCCATGTATTATTAATTTCCAAAGCTGTAACCTCAGCTGACATGGCATCTCTCCAATGAGAGTGTTTGACAGCTTGATGATAGAACTCATGTTCAGTATCGGTAGAAATGGACATGACAAAGGATTTGTGTGAAGGAGAAAGATTAGCATAAGATAGAAAATTTAAATATCATATTTAGGAGATGAAGACAAAAATGAAGGAGGACCCGATGAATAAAAAATTGTTGAAGGATCTGATGTAGAGTGTGTAGAAAAGGAATTGCAATGAAAATTCTCCAAGTAACCAGGTACCTTTCTATTTCTAGAAGATCTTCTAGGAAGACTAGAAGGAAATGGAACAATGACATATGACAGTGGGGAAGAATTATCAGTAGAAGGTGAAGAATAATTGGAATGAGAAGGTGAAGAATCATTTGGATGAGAAGATGTAGAAGAATCAATAGAAGATGTTGTTGAAGGCACAGTTAAAGAATCTAAAGTTGAACATTCAACTGAAAAAATAGAAGAAAAATTAGTATTGTTTTGAGAAGTAAAAGGAAAAATATATTAATGAAAAATAACATTTCTTGAAATAAAAGATTGATTAGTTTTTAAATTAAGAAGTTTGTAACCTTTTATGCCAAAAGGATAACTAAGAAAAATACAAGTTCGAGCTCTAGGATCAAATTTGGTTTGAGATCTTTGTAAAGTTGAAGCAAAACAAACACAACCAAAAGTTCTTAAATGAGCATAAGAAGGAGAATATTTGAATAAGGAAAATTCTATACGCTATACTACCATCCCATTTTTGTCTCACTAAATAAGATGTGACACATTTATCACCATTAAATGATTATTTATTGTATGCTTCTTAATCATTTAATGGTGATGAATGTGCTATATACTGCTTAGTATGATCACAATAGGATGAGAGTGTGGTGTATAATATTACTCTTTGAACAAAAGCACAAAAGTAGATTTATGATTTAAAAAAGGAGTAGGAAGCCTATTAATGAGGTAAGTTGCTATTAAAACAACATCATCCCAAAAATTAATAGGCAGATGAGATTGAATCATCATTATTCTAGCTACATTAAGAATGTGCTGATGCTTTCTCTCTACAACAGAGTTTTGTTGAGGAGTCTCAACACAACTATGCTAACGTATGATGCCTTTAGAATGCAAAAAAGAAGCGAAAGAAAATTCAGTGTCGTGATCAGTGCGAAGTGATTTTATTTTTAAATGAAATTATGTCTTAACCATTCTATAAAAAACTCTAAAAATATGTGAAACTTCAGATTTATGCTTAAGAAGATAAAGCCATGTAGCACGAGTTGAATCATCAACAATAGTCAGAAAATATTTGTAACCTTCAACAGTAGGTATAACATATGGTCCCCAAACATCACAATAAATAAGATCTAAAGGGGCAGCAGACAAATGAACATTATTAGGGAAAGGTAACTTCCTTTGTTTAGCTAAATGACAAATCATGCAAGGATTGTAAGGAATAGTCAATTTAGGAGAAAAATTATTCATAAACATCATCCTAGAATTAGAAGGATGACCAAGTCTATTATACCAAAGCTCATAATTAGAGCATTTGGAAGAAATGGAGCAAACATGTGAAGATATTGTTTCAGGTAAACAAACAGCACATGTACTAGAAAAAGAATTAGGTTTAGAAACAGAAATGTTTGATTGTTATAGTATATAGAGGCCTCCTTGTAATCTAACCACTCCAATCAGCCTCTAACAAATTAGGTCCTATATTAGACAAGTGTTAGAGGAAAACAAAAAGCAGCAAGTTAATGATTGTGTTAACTTGCTAATGGAAATTAATTTGAATTTAAAAGTTAGAACACATAGAACATCATGTAAAACAAGATGTTTAGAAATAGACACAGAACCAATATGTGTAACAGAGACAGATTGCCCATTAGGAAACTTCACAAAAGCATTAACAGAACTAGTAATGGAAGTAAAGCAATCAATAGAAGGAACCTTATGATCAGTGGCTCCAGTATCAAGAATCCAAGATTTGGAATTAAAAGTAGTAAACTAAGCAACAAAAAAAATAGAATGAGTATTGTTTCGGAGAAAAATAATACTAGAAGAATTATTTGAAACAACTGCATTGACAACAGAAGGAACTTCATCAGCAGATTTAGAAGGATGAAGCAGATTTAGAAGCTGCTGAAACTAAGCCTCAGATAATGAAAAAGGAGAAATAGCCGAGGAATTGATATCATTGAGGACAACATTATTAGCCATAGACTCTTTCCTCTGTTTCAGCTTGTAGCCTAGGGGAAAGCCATGCAACTTGTAATACTTTTCAACCACATGACCAGTAATTCCACAATGCTTACAAACTGGTCTATCATTCTTAGAAAATGATTTAAAAGATCTGGTTGCATCATTTTGAGAAACAAAAACATGTGAGTCAATAGGGGTAGAGAAACAAAAGATATTTCTTGTTGTTGTTCCTCTTGTAAAACAAGAGAAAAACTTTATTAAAGGAGGCAGAGGCTCCATAAGTAAAATCTGTGCACAAGCAGGTACAAAAAATTCATTCAATCCCATCAAAATTGTAAAACACGTTCTTGTTGAACATAGTAGTTCAACGCTTGTATAGCTCCACAAGAACAAGCAGGAAATGACTTGTAATTAGTAAGTTCATCCCAAAGTCCTTCAAGACGAGTAAAATAATTACTCACAGAAAGAGAACCTTGAGAGGGGGAGGAAATCGATTTCTATAACTGAAAAATGCGAGGTTCGTTTTTATGAGAAAATCGTTCCTTAAGACTTGACCAGATTTCACAAGTAGTTGTGATATATAAGATACTAGAAAAAATTTCAGGAGAAACAGAGTTTAAGATCCAAGATATCACCATATTGTTACATCGGAGCCATGGAAAGAAAAGAGAATCTATTGAATCTGAAGGTTTAGTAATGGATTCATCAACAAATCCAAGCTTGTTCTTCGTCGAGAGAGCCATAGTCATCGAGGGAGATCAGGCATGGTAGTTCTCACCGAGAAGAGGTTGTGTAACCAAGAGAACACCAGGACTGTCACTAGGATGAAGAAAAAAAGGAGATGTGGCATCCTTGTTGACAGATTTGTGAGATGGCACCAAAGAAGCAACAAAAAGGACGTCTGATACCATGTAAAATTAAACCCTAGCAGAGCACGAGAAGGGTGAAACCCTAGTAGACCAATGATACAGTAACAACCCATCTAAATCAAGAGCAATGATACGGTAACAACCCATCTACAATTTATCTACTTCTTCCTCATAAAATATATATATATTTTAAATTTTAGATACATTAAATCAAAATCAAATTTCAAGAAAACATTATTTTATTCCATAGTAGTTTAAGAGTGGTAAATTAGTTGGTAGTTTATCATTTCTTGCCTGTAAATGTTAACGATAAAGAAGATTATAACTTGGTGATAACGAAGCCCGCTGATCTATGCATGTGACAACAAAATTCAACAAAAAAGACAAACGGGCTCATCACGAGAAGCAAATAGAGAAACAAAATTCAATGAAAAAGTTTGAGAAAGAAGGAAAGCGCCTGTTTCTTTTAATTAGTACAAATATATCACAAACAACTCTAGCAATGCCATTTTGGAATGGTCATGTTTTTTTTCTAGAATTCTTCTCTCTACTCTCGCAAGAGGAGGATGAGGTGAAGCACGAGGGGGGACCACTAGAGTGCCTAACGATTTTGTAGTGGGAGGCAGGTGGTACGTAGCGGGTGTGCAACGGATAGTACGGTGCTCACGGTGACTGTAGTAGGGGGAAAGGCTCAGAGACAGTGCTGGTTACTGGAAACGTGGTGGCAGAAAGGAAAAAAGTAGAGGAATACAGCTAGAGTGAGCGGAGAAGGAGAAGGGCAGAAGAGAATGAATGAGGTAGAGGAGTACTGGGAGAGATTCTGTCTGACGGAGGAGGAAGGAGAAGTTATAGCCATTTATGAAACAGTTACAGAGGAGATACAATATAAAGGGGAGTGCAGTTTGGTGGGTAAGGTTTGTATGGAGCGACACATTAGGAAGGAGGTGCTAGAGACAACAATGATGAAAGTTTGGAGGATAAGCAAGCCAGCAAAGTTCGCTGAGGTGGGGAACAATGTTTTCACTTTGAAGTTTGCAAATCATGCAGATAAGCAAAGTGTATGGAGCGGAAGACCGTGGTTATTTGATTCTCATTTGCTTGATCTGAAAATGTTTGAGGAGTTCATACCACCTCAGAGTCTGAAGTTTGAGTAGGAGAGTTTCTGGGTCCAAATGCATGAGATGCCACTAGTCTGTATGGATGATGATCACGGGAGGCAAATTGGGAAGACCATTAGCAAGGTGGAGGATGTTGATGTGAAGATAGAGGGTAGTGGATGGGGCAGATTCCTAAGAGTCCAAATCAGGTTAGATATCTTTAAACCTTTGGCTCGAGGCAGATTCATTAATATTAGAGGAGAAAAAATGTGGATTCCTTTAAGGTATGAAAAACTACCTAGAATCTGTTTTGAATGTGGATGCATGGTGCATGGCAGTTATGGGTGTAAAGGAAAAGGGGAAGGAAAGGAGCAATATGGGTCGTGGCTAAGGGCTGAGGCTAAATCAGGGTTTAGAGTTAAGGAAAGGGGTAGATTCGAGGACAATAATGTGGAAGAGGAGGGGAATGAGGAAAGGAACAAAAAAGCAAGGGGGGAGGAAGTTAATGGTAGTATGTTACCTGAGATGGAGAGAAGGGAAAGGAAAGTAGGGGTTGAGGGAGAGGGTAGTGTGGGGGAAGAGCTGGAAGTGGTGAAGGAAACTCAGGTGGTGGAGGAGGAGAAGGGGGAGGAAGAGAGGGGGGGACTGGTGATTGAAACAGTGAGGGTTGGGAGTGGTACAGAAGTTATTTTTACTGGGAAACCAGTGACAAGGGGAGGGTGGAAGAGAAAAGCTAGAGAGAAAAAGCAAGTAACTGACAATAAGGGAGGTTGTTTGACAAGGAAAAGATTAAAAGATGAGGTAGAGGTGGGTGAGGGTGAGAGTGGGAGGCACAAAAAAGTCAGATTTGGAAATTACAAAGAAGGGATGGAATTTCATCAAGATTTGGCAAAGGCTGTGCAACAACCCTGCCAACCCCAATGAAATTCTAAGTTGGAACTGCCGAGAGCTTGGGAATTCTCGAATAGTTCAGGACCTCTACCATTTGGTGGAGGACAAGAGACCCGACATAGTCTTCTTGATGGAGACTAAGTTAAGAGCAGGAAGTTTTGACTATTTGAAGAAAAAATTGAAGTGTGAATGTTGTTTTGTAGTGAAGTCAGTAGGGAGGAGGGGTGGTCTAGCTTTATTATGGAACAATGTTATAAAAGTTGAAGTTATTAACTACACATAGAGGCATATAAATGTGAGGATTTTAGATGAAGAAGATAAGAATGGATGGATACTCACAGGGTATTATGGGCAACCATAAACTGTTAAGAGGGCTGAAGCATGTCTTTGAATCTGTAAAGCCTAAAGGGAATCAAGGGTGGTGTGTACTAGGTGACTTTAATGAAATTGAAACAAATGATGAGAAGGTAGGAGGAAATCCAAGGCAAGAAAAACTGATGGAGAGGTTTAGGTTGGCTCTGGAGAGAGGAAATCTTTCTGATCTGGGGTGGAGAGGGAATAAGTTCACTTGGAGTAATAAACATGAGGATGATACCTTTACCAAAGAATGGTTGGATAGGGCTGTGGCCAATCCTAGTTGGGTACAATTTTACAGAGATTATTGGGTGGAGGTCTTGGCAGGAAAATGCTCAGATCATAGGCCTTTGTTACTGACTTTGTGTAAGAGAGGTACAAACAGGTGGAGAGGCACGAAAGTCTTTAGATATGAAGCGAGTTGGGCAAAAGAAGAAAATTGTGAGGAGGTTATTAGAAGGGTGTGGGATAGTAGTATGGAAAGAGGAGAGCAAACAAAGAACTTTACAACCTGTTGGAAAATTGCAGTAAGGCACTTGGTTTGTGGAATGATCAGAATAAAGTTGACAGAGTGAAAGAGATCAAAAAGAAGACTGATTTATTAAAAAAGCTACAAGATGATGAGGGATGGCACAACTCAGCATTGATTAAAAGGGTGCAAAGGGATGTAGGGCTACTGCTTGAGAAAGAGGACTTGAAGTGGAAGCAAAGGGCAAAAAGGAACTGTATGTCTCGAGTGACAGGAATGGCCATAACCACATACTTAAATAATTTATCAGCTTTCATTTGAAGAGTTGCAAGAAATGCATACCCTTACCGATTGTTTCAAGCTAAAACTTGGCTTCCAAACCCTAGCCCCATGTGTTAGACCCAATTGCATTGCATAATGAACTTTGATAATTAAATGCTATAAAGAAAATGATAAACCTATTTCCAATTTCACAGCAATTAAATTACAATGATAATGGATTAACTAAATAATCAGTACTCCTTGAATTTTAAATATTTTCTTTTCCCTAGCTCTTTGAATCTTTAAGTTATATTATTTTAATCTCCAGATTTGTAATTTTTTCAATTAAAGCTTTTTAGCATATTTACATCAAATTGTTTCACAAAAACCTAGTGTGGCATGCCGTATGGCTCAAAATAGAGAGAATATAGTATAATGTTTTAGAATGCAAAATATATTTTTTAAAATTAAATAAATAAACTTATTAAAAATATTATTATCGGATGGAAAAGAAGGAGATAATGGAACATAGGCTTTAACAGTTTCCACCACTCAAACAAAGCCCCATGGGTTACTGCAATTTGCTCAATTAATTAGGCCTGTTGGGCAGGCCCCACATCTGGCCCCCCTGCGTGGACCCTGGCCAGCAATCTGCGTGGACGGGGGTAGGCTGCACCCTGTCTGCCTGTCCTCCACCAGCCGACCTTCACTTAGGCGGCTGGGTGACCTAGACCGTCAGATGTCGGGGTGCAAGCCCCCACTTGTACCTGATCATAAACACGAGGATAAAACCTGGGTTGGCCCCATCCGTCCACTTAATATAAATATACATATATTAAGAAAAATTATTTTCTTTAATAAAACGTTGTCGTTTTGATATAGGGTTCTAAATAAAATCCCCCAGTCCTTCCTCAGTTCCTTGAGTCCTTCCATCTCTCTCTCTCGTTGTTGCTGATTTAGTGTTTTATCGTGATCCTAAGCTACCGTCATGGTCTCTTTCTCCCCCTCTCCATCACCCCTAGCGGATATCTCTCTCTCTCTGGTTGGTTTTTGTTCATTGGTTTGGTTCACTAGCATAGGGTATATAAGAAGAAGAAAAAACACTAACTTTTTCTCCTTTCCACTTCCATCTCAATCCCTCTCACAGCATGTCTTATTCTCCTTCTTCTTCTCCTCCTCCTACTACTCCTCTTCCTCTTCTCTTCTCCTCCTTCTCATCATGGCCATGACTCGCCATGGTTCTCTGCCCTGAGCCACAAACCATGGCATAGCCGTAAATTTTCTCAGAGAACCCTAGCCATATTGTCATGGTTCTTTGCTCAAACCTACTGCCAATATTGGTCGTGGTTCTCTGGCCTGAGCCACAGGCCATAGCATGGATGTGGGTTTACTCAAAGAACCAAGACCACAAAAGGCTATGAGTCTACAAAGAGGCAATTTTGGGTTGTTTGACTCATTTCGAAAGGGTTGCAAGGCCACCCGTTTGTTAGACAATTAGGTGGGGTCTCCCATCCATGCGAAATGGGACCGGGTTCCAGGGTCTATATCTGACCTCCCACCCATGTGGCTACGAGGGGCGGGGTGGCTGGCTACCCACCCGCTAGGGGCGTGTAGTAGGCCTACTATTAAATTATAAATTCTACGTCTTACAAGCCGTTACATGACAATACTTTTGGACACTTTTGACTATTAATTAACCTTGGGGTACACCGCAGTATCTTATGATAGAATTATCAAAATTATTATATATGTGTGTGCATATATATATGTGTATCTTTATGTATTGAGAATATGTATATTTAATAGTGCTTTAAAATGACTTTGGAAAAGTCTCACATAGAAAAGGGAGAAAATTGGGCATTCATTAATGACAATTGCACGTGATATTGTATTAAAAAGCATGTGCATGCTTAGGTGCACAATTGGGTGTATGCTTGGGTGTGGCTAAGCATAAAGTTACAGTATTATTTGTTACATGCCATGAATGGCACGTCAGCACTTATGTTTCATGATTATCTTTTATATGCCATGATTGCCATGTCATCATTTTTGTTACATGATTATCCGTTACATGCCAAGAATGCCATGTCTTAAGCATTGAGTATGTCGTGAAATATTTCTAAGTCATGCATGAGTTATTTTATCATGACCCGATGTACTACAAGTTCATCATGAAATATTTTTTGAGTTAAGCATGCATAGAGTACCCATGGTGAAAGCATTCTACTTGTCAGAGTTCCCTAATAAAAATTTGAATAAGGTGCTTATGCTAGAGGCATTATGCTTTGTCTAAGTACCTCTAATAAAAAATGGGAGCTTACAGATACACAGGGATCCCACAAAATGATGTGGCATTATGCCATGTCAACATTTTTTCCCCAGCCCCTGTGCCATCCCATCCTATCTGCAGCTCTCTCACGTCCCGCACATCTCCTTGTTCTCAAGCTTGGCAACAAAGTATTAATCCTTCAATGTCCCACATGATCCTTACCTGGTCTCTCTCTCTCTCTCTCTCTCTCTCTCTCTCAATCCTTCTCTGGTTTCTTGTTTCTTCATTCCTCTATTTTTTTTTCTTCTAGGTATCTATCGCCGGAGTCCTCCCTTTGAGTTCCAGGTGTTCCCGTTTCTTCATTCCTTTTCTTTGAGTTTCAATTTTTTCCAGGTATTCCTTTCATTTTTACACATTCAAAGTGAGTTCTAAGAGATAAAAATGGCATTTTTACACGTTCTCTCAGTTTTCATTTTTACACATTCCAGAAAGTGTGTTCTAAGGGATAAAATGGCATTTTTACACATTTTCTAATTTTACACATTCGGTATATAATGTTGGTTTTGTATAGAACTGTTATATTTATATATATTATTATTATTATTTTATAGCTATAATCAACGTGGGTAGAGAATCTGTGCATTGTCGTAGCTTGACTCTATTCCAATTGAAAAAATTTGCAAGCATAAGAAGCCTGCCTATTGGTATATGCCCAGGCAAACAAATATTGAGAGCAAAAGAGAGTGAAGAAAGAGATTGATAGAATGCCCAGGCAAACAAGTATTGAACGCAAAAGGTAGTTTTGCGGTTAGGGGGGAGAAGGGGGGAAGGAAGAAACACAAAAGGAGAAAAAGAGAAAAAGAAATGTTGGGGAGAAGGTGAAAAGGGAGGGAAAAAAAAAAAGAAAAAAAAAGGACACGTGGCATATTATTAGTGTGCCACATCTATGTGTGGGATCTCTGTGGGATGCCTTTGTAGTTTTAGTGTTTTCCATAAAAAATACTCAAGGCGTAGGCAATTTAGCTTTGTCTGAGTATCTCTGATGGAATACTTTGGGCAAAGGAAGTCTGATTTAGCTCAGTTGTTTTATTTCATGTCTATACTTATAGAACACTATCTCTAGTACTTATTTTGATACAAAATTGTTGGATAAGTGTTGAGATGTGAATAGCATGAACTTATGATTATGTTTTGGGATATAGCATTATGGTATATTGTGTAGAAAAATTCTATTCATCATCCTTACACCACACACCACACATGATTTTTTTTTTCCTTACAAAATGTGTGGTAGAAGAACTCAATTAGTTTAGCATGAATAAAAAAAAAGTATGGTATGTGGTGTATGGGACAATGAGTAAAAAAGTTCAATTCTGTATTGCTAAAAATAAATTATCTGCTACGACTATTGCATACTGTTAGATCCATGCTAGGTGAATTGCATCCTAAATTTTCAGAAACGGAGGTATGTGACCTTGTTTTGCATGTTTCAATGCTTCAAGATCAGTCAAATCCCAACCAGAGTTTGGAGGCATCACACCAAATACTTATGATGTAGTTTGGCTCTTTCTATGCCCTACGCTTCCAAAATACTTTCTTTGGTTTCATTTGCAATGTTGCTACTAAAACAAACTGAGGTTTTATCCCTATTTACTTGTTGCTCAAATGCTTCTTCACAAAGGTGTTGTAAATGTTGAATTTGTATATTATCATGCAAAGTTGCTCTAGAAAATAAGGTACAATCATTATAAAATAAAAATAGATTATTGATTCTCGGGCTCCCTTTACAAATCTGTATCCCCCTTAAACTTTTTTCCTCATCTGCCTTCTTTAAAATTGACACTAGGCCTTCAACACATACTAGAAAAATATAAGGGATAAGGGCTGCCACTTGCCTTAATCCCTAAGAAGGAATAATAGGTCGTTTTGGGTTGCCATTCAATAGAATTCAATAAGATGCAGTTGAGATACGCATCATAATTAGTGAAATCCACTACTCATTAAAACCCAATCTCCTCATGATACCTTCAAAAAAACTTCATTCCACTCTATCATATGCTTGGCTCATGTGAAGTTTAACAAACATGAAACCTTCTTTTCCTTGAGTTTTATGGTGTATAAAATTGATAATCTCAAAGGCGACAAGAACATTATTAGTAATATATCTTCCCGGAACAAAAGCATTATGATATTCTTAAATAATCAATGGCAACATACTTTTTAATCCGTTAGCCAACACTTTAGAAACTAACTTATAGACCACATTGCGTAAGCTAATAGGCCTATATTCACCAATCTTTCTAGGGTTCCTTGTTTTATGTTTCAAACCTTCAATAATTTTAGGGTTTCAATTTTGAAATCACATGTTGTTTTGGGGATTCAAAATTGAAATCGTTATCTTTTTTGGGGTTTCAATTTCAAAAACCCGAGTAATTTCGGGGTTTCAACTTTGAAACCCCATACTGTTTTGGGGTTTCAAAACATCCAATTTTTTTTGGGCAAGATTACTTGGTGTTTCAATTTTGAAACCCAAAATAGTTTGGAGTTTCAAAACCGAATCACCAATCAATTGTGATTTACATGATTCAAAACATCCAATTTGTTTTGGGCAAGATTACTTGGTGTTTCAATTTTGAAACCCAAAATAGTTTGGAGTTTCAAAACTGAATCACCAATCAATTGTGATTTACATGATTGTATGATTTTAATTGTAATGTGATTTTTGCATCATGTGAGGTATTTGCGAGTTTGTGAGTCAACTCCATGGATAGTGGGTCAAGTCTGAATACTACCATTAGTTCTAGCTTCCTTATCCCCATCCCTACCCCTACCACTATCCCTACACCAACCACTACCGCTACACCCATGGGACCACCATAGAAGAAACCATTTACATTGTGTGGGAACACTTCACAAATTAGAGAGTGGTGACCCAAATGACCCACAAGCCAAGTATAACCATCGTGCTAAGGTATATGGGTGTCACTACAAAAGACATGGTACATCCCAATTGAAGGTCCACTTGGAGGAACAATGCAAAAAAAAAAAAAAACTCTATTAGACATTCTTTACACTAAATGAGTCAATTTGGATTAGAAATTGTTGTAATTAAAAAAAATGGCGGATGTGAGTAGTGGGGAGGGGGAATGTTGAAGATGGTTACCAAATAGGATCTGAGGCCTGTAAGAGAAACCTAGCTCATATGGTCATAATATACGAGCTACTCTTTTGGTTTGTGGATGGTGAAAGTTTCCAAGCAAATTCTAAGTTCTTAGAACCTAGGTTTAACATTCATTCTTGCCAATTGGTGATAAAGGATATTATTAAATTATATGGTGCACATAAAAGATTGTTGAGAAACCAATTGAGGGGTCAAAAAGTTTGCCTCACTATTGATCCATGGGCATCGGTCTAAAATTTGAACTTTATGTCTTTAATTGCCCATTTTGTAGATTGTGATTGGAAATTAAACAAAAAGATTGTCAAGTTTTGTTTATTTTTCAATCACAAGGGTGAGACCTTTGGAAATGCCTTGGAGGCCATAAAAAAGGAGTGGAGGTTTGAGCTGATTGTGATAATAACGGTTGACAATGCCTCATCTAACGATACGGCTTTGGAGTATCCTAAGAAAGCTTAGAGAAGACAATAAGTCAATCATGGGTGGTGAGTGTTTACATGTTCGATGTGTTGCACATGTCCTAAATCTTCTTGTGATCGACGGTTTGAAAGATGTTTATGATTCGGTTACAAAAGTTAGAAGTGCGGTGAGGTTTGTGAGATTTTCACCTGCTAGGCTTGATAAATTCAAGATTTTAATGAGGGGTGCAGATAATGATTGCAAGAAAAGGTTGTGTCTTGATGTTCCTACAAGATAGAACACAACCTTCTTGATATTGAAGATGACCCAGTAATATAGAAAAGCCTTTGACCTCATCCGTGACGAGGACATGCAATATGTCAAACACTTTGACAATGATGGGAGATTAGGGCGGCCTAGGGATGATGATTGGGATGTAGGGTGGGTTCTTATAGAATTTTTTAGGCTTTTCTACGAGATCGCATGCACCATTTCTAGGTCTTTATACGTTACATCCAATTAATATTGTTAGCAAGTATGTTAGGTGAAAGAATAATTGGATGAAATGTGCAGGAGTGAGGAGTCTACTTTGTGGAATATGGCAATGAGCATGAGAGGACTAAGTATGAGAAGTATTGAGGAGATTTAGTAGGATCAATATTTTCCTATATGTCGCTATTGTTCTTTATCCCTAATACAAATTTGATTGTATGGTGTATGGCTTAAAAATGGTCAATGGGAAGGCATGGACGGATCATATTGTGGCAAGAGTTAAGGAAACCTTCAGTAGATTGTTTGATGAGTTTGCCGCATGCATTCAGGGGTGGTAATATTCTGGCTCCTACACCTACCGCATCGCCTCCTCCTGAAATTGGATTGACGAAAAAGCGTAGTTGGGCTGAGAGGTATGAGCATGTTTTTGAGCTTAGGAAGACTTTAGATGGCCAATCAGAGTTGGATAGATACTTGGCAGTGGAGATGCATCCATTTACACGGCAGTTTGATATCTTATCTTGGTGGAAGGTCAATCTCATCAAGTATCCCATCCTTAGATACATAGCCCTTAGTATTTTAGTCATCCATATTACTACCGTAGCTCAAAGTCCCACTTTAGCATTGGGGGTTCATATTGAATTTATTTCGAAGTTCATTATCCTCGACCACTGTGGAGGTTTTGATTTGCACTCAGAGATGGATCAAATGGAATCCAATTCCTATTTCAGATGTGATAGACTTTGAGGAGGCCGACGATGAAGAGAGTAGTGATCAGTTTGGATCCAGTAATCACTCTTAATTCCTTATTTTCCTTTTGCTTATAATATATTGTGTTATATTTATTTGACGCACTTAATTTCAAATTCAATTGTTGTAGAGATAACTTTGAGAAATGAGGCTACATCTCAATCTACATCGGCCGCAATACCACTTTGATCTACCATTGTCATTGGTTTGTTAACTTTATCTCTTATTATTTGTAGTTTTTAACATTTGAATATAATGTACATAATTCTAATTTTTTTTTGTTAGGTTTTATAGTCTCACTTGCCCAATCCTAATCCCAATGTTCTCATCTTGGTTTGTAGTTTTATGTTTTAAACTTTTTTACATATGTATGTATTGTTTGTAATTCTAATTGTTTTCCTTTTTATTTTTAAGTTTTCTAATCACAGTCTCACTTGCCCACCGCTCCTAATCTCAAAGTCAATGATCCTATTTTGCTACAAGCCTAGCACTACAAGCTTATGACCTCATTTGTTCTTTGAAGATGTATTTCAATTTAAGAGACTTCTAATATTTTTTATATTCATTTAATTTGTTTGACAATTTGTAATATGTTTAACTTAGAAGTTATTAACTTACTAGTTAGAACTTAGAACTTAGTAACTTAAAATTGTGTGTTTTATGCTTTAACTAGTTTTGTTTCATTTTTTGTATTATGTATTTAATTATTTTTCAATTTCTTCTTGTTGATTTGGCAAATTAGAATAGCATATGGGCTCAAAATAGTCTAAAAACAGGTTCCGGGCCTAATGCGCCAATCGGCCCATTGGACAGGACGGGGAGCCAAGCCGACCCCTGGCTGCCGGATGGGGCACCGCCGACAGTGTGCAGGAGATATGTGAAGCTTATGAGAAAGTACAACAGTAGGCCGGTATATATATAAATATATATATGTCAATAGAATGTCTTATAAAAGGTTATTTTTGCGAATTATACCATATTAAATACAGGAATAAAGTTTATGCTCCTGTCATTTGGCTTTCTATTTAATTTAATAATTTACCGTATACATCATATTATAATAAAAAAAAATGTCCGGCCACTTTGATTTTTCTCCATAAACCTCAATGTAAGATAAACCTCTGCGGATGGTTGCACCGCCGACAGGGTGCAGGAGATATGTTGAAGCTTTTCAGAAAGTACAACAGTAGGCGGCCGGTGTAAATATATGTCAATAGAATGTCTAAAAAGTTAATTTTGTGAATTATACCATATTAAATAAAGGAATAAAGTTTATGCTCCTGTCATTTGGCTTTCTATTTAATTTAATAATTTACCGCCGTATACATCATATTATAATAAAAAAAAATGTCCGGCCACTTTGATTTTTCTCCATAAACCTCAACGTAAGATAAACCTCTGCGGATGGTTGACCCTATGTATTTAGAGTACGTTGGAATAATCCAAATGGAATCTCTAAAAATCCCTCTTTTTAGCAGCTGCATTGTTGATGTTGTACACAACGTACCTTAGGCGGCTAACTTTCTTATCTACATGGTCGAATATTTGTATATTATAATGAGTAGCTTCAGATCATGTTTGTTCTTATTTAGTGAGCACTTTATTATAACAGTATTTATGATTATTCTTTTGCAATGGAAAAGACTATTTACGACACAAACAGATTCATTTTAACTGGAAATAACCATTTCGTTAAAAATAATTTGTTACAAATAAATAATTTTATTGTAGTATATATAAAATATACTAAGACAAATGAGCAGGCTTGAGCGTACTTGTCATGCCCTCAATTAACTATTAAATGGCCTCAACAAGGAAATAAAAACTATTATAACGACTGATTAGGGCCGGTTACTGTTGGTAAAAAAATTGGCCGGATCGATTGCTTATCTTCGATCTCCTCATGCTATATAAGGATTACAGCAAACATTCATCTTTCAAGCTTCTCATCACCTTATACTTGAGAGCGTCAATTAGTAACTTAGAGATCTAGCGACCTTAATTCCCCTAGTATTCAAACCTAAAAGGAGAAGAGGATCAATATCATGGCAACCCAAGTACTGATCAAGTTTTGTTTGCTTGTCTTGGGAATTATGATCGGAAGTTTCATCTCACTGGTTTCTGCAACTGCAGGAACTGCCACTTTTAATACAATTTATGTCCGTGAGTGTATTCATAAAACTCTTGCTCTCTCCTCTTTATTTCCTCGATTGTTCTCTTCTATATGATTCATTATTACTTGTATTTCGAGGATGCAAAATTGGTACGTTAGGATTGTCATTTAGTGTGTCTCTGAGTTTTCCTTTGTAATGGTAATAAAGCACGTATTAGCAGGTGCCATGAAGTTGATTGGTAAGAAGGGATTAGCTTTTTCGTAGTTTTCATGAGATACCTAAAATGTTTACTTAAGTTTTCGAAATATATTCATTATAACATGAGATTTATATAAGATGCATGAGTTCCATTTTGATATCAAACTAACAATAAGCTGTGTTTATATATATGTGAGTGGGTATATAGCATCTGCATGCTTTGGCTATGAGGACCAAGGCGTTATGACTGCAGCAGCTAGCGATGCCCTATGGGACAATGGTGCTGCATGCGGTAGAATGTATAGCGTTAGTTGCACTGGCCCTACAAACCAAGGAGTGCCACAACCTTGTACTGGTAGTCAAGTAACAGTGAAGATTGTTGATTTTTGCCCACCCCCTGGATGCCAAGGAACTCTCGACATCGCTCAAGAAGCCTTCTCCCAGATCGCCGACCCTGCTGCTGGAAAAATCACAATTGAATACAATCAGTAAGCTAAAGCGCCCTCGCATTGCATAGTTGTTTTTTTTTTCTCTTTTTTGTATTTTATAAGCGAAACTACTTTTTCAGAATGCCATTTTTCATCCATAATATACCAATTCATATGATATATTTTAAGTGGTTTCATATTATATCAATTATTAAATAGAAAAGCCTCTTGAAATGTGACATCATTTATGATAATTAGAGATGATACAATCCATGATAAACAACCATATTTATCTTTTCTTTGTTATTGAATAGCTTCTTCTGTGAATTACAGGGTTTGATTTATCTGCATGAGGAGAAAAAGCTGTTTTAAAGCCAGACCAGCCGAACTCATTACGCTGCTGAAATAAAAGCAGATCATGTATGCATGGAAATTAGATATTCCGAAGAATGAAAATAATCTGTGAATGGAATAATAATATTTGTAGTCAATTATAGTATTAATTAAAGCTGTAAGTTCTGATCTCTATTCTCTCCCGTTGAAACAATTCTGATTTCTGGGGTTCTGTCAAGAATTCAAAATTTGTATTCCTGAAACTTAAAATTTTACATGATTGAGAGAATGGTAAAATAAATAGATACGAGGAGTTAATCAATCTATGGTAACTAATTGAGTATGGTATGAATTTACAATTACAAAATTAATGGTTAATTTCCTAAAAACATGTTGTTGCAAATATGGAAGAAATATTTGCTTGATTGGTGGAAGAGATCTTTGCTTAATTGGAGGAAGTGATCTGTCAATACTCCCCCTCAAGTTTACGCATGAAAATCTGTAATGCCTAACTTGCAGAGCAAATGGTGGAAGAGATTTTGCCTAATGCTTTAGTAAAAATGTCGGCAACTTGCTCATGAGAGGAAGTGTGAATAGCGATAAGGAGTCCAGATCAAAGTTTATCACGAATGATGTGGTAGTCAATCTCAATATGTTTAGTGTGCTCATGAAACACAGGATTGTGAGCGATGTGTAGAACATATTGATTGTCACAATATAGGTTGATGGGCTCGGAGTGAGGGACACTAAGATCAGTGAGGAGTTGTTTCAACCAAGTGAGTTCGCAGGTGGTAACGGCCGTGATGCGGTATTCAGTTTCAACAAATGAACGGGTCACTATAATCTATTTTTTGTGCACCAGGAAATAGGATTAGTGCCAATCTAAACAAAGTAACCTATTGTAGATTGACAAGTGGTGGGATAGCTGGCCCAATCAGAATCAATATAGGCAATAACATGCATGGAGAGTATTGAAGGAAGTGATCTGTCAATAGTCAGAGGGATGGAGGAGGTATGGGGAGGAAGGAGGGTTTGAGAAAGAGGCCATGGGAACGTGAGATAGAGGATCGGTACTTAGGCTGATACCGTGTCAAGAATTCAAAATTTATATTTTTGAAACTTAAATTTTTACATTGAGAGAATGGTAAAATAAATAGATACAAGGAGTTAATCTATCTAAGGTAACTAATGAGTATGGTATGAATTTACAATTACAAGATTTATGGTTAATTTCCTAAAAACATGTTGTTGCAAATATGGAAGAAATCTCACTACAACAAAAGTGACCTTTCCCTGCGATTAATTTCGCTACTAAAACCCCCAATTTCGCCGCCTAATATCTTTCCCAGCGATTAATAAATCGCTGCCCAATCGCCGGTATTAAACCTCTGCTTCTGATCTACGGCAACGGAAGCCAAAAATTGCTGGGATAGATACTCTTTCCCAACGATATATTTTCCTGCAAATGACCATCATATCGCCGCAATTACAGTCTCCGATTCAGTTAGTTTTCGTTGGGAAAGATTATTTCCGGCGATTTTAGTGCGTTGCGAAAAGATAAAAATCGCTGGAAATATCCATTTACAGCGATTAGAGAAAATCGCTGCAAGTGACCAATCTGTTTGGAAAACTATATTGCGGCGATTTTGGAATCGCTGCTTCTGATATATTCTCAGCGATTTCAGATCTCCGGAATTGCATATTTGAAACCGAAAACTCAATTGCAGCGATTATAAAATCATTTTCCAGCGATTTTGAATTATGGTCGTAATTGGTTATTTGCAGCGAGTAGTTTTCGCTGCAAATAACATTTTACGGCGATATATTATCGCCGCAAATGAGTTACTTACACAAAATTATTTCCGGCGAAATTTAATCGCCGGAAATAATGTTTCAGAAAATTAAAAAAAAAAAAAAGGATAAAGCACAAAACAGAGTAAATAAAAAATATAATACACATTACCTATAAATTCGATCTATGGCCTTTTCTTTTTTCATATTATTTAACTCCACTCAATACATGTGCAAACTATTAAATTTGTATAAAAAAAACACCC
>QEOT01004530.1:187021-232021 GCA_003123785.1 Pterocarya stenoptera
AATTTGCTTGAAATTAAGATACTCTATATAACCTATAGCTAGCGCCTAGCTAGCTAGCTAATTGATGAATCTTTCGACTCTGATCTCTCTCAGTATTACTGATCCTCGGCCTCTAGCTGCATGGGGCCACTAATTTTAAAAAGAAAACCCTAAAAAGAACAGTCCTAAAGGGTTTGACTAGGGCCATGTTTTCATATCATTTTTCAACTGGTTAAAGAAGAGAGACAAGGAGATCATGATGAGTAGTACTGCTCGCTTCGATCTGCATGCTCCAAATATGTCTGAATTGTCCAGCATCTTTTGTTGACTCACNCTATATAACCTATAGCTAGCGCCTAGCTAGCTAGCTAATTGATGAATCATTCGACTCTGATCTCTCTCAGTATTACTGATCCCCGGCCTCTAGCTGCATGGGGCCACTAATT
Source organism: Pterocarya stenoptera (assembly GCA_003123785.1). Lineage (NCBI taxonomy): Eukaryota > Viridiplantae > Streptophyta > Magnoliopsida > Fagales > Juglandaceae > Pterocarya > Pterocarya stenoptera. The sequence continues at coordinate 187,447 of QEOT01004530.1, forward strand.
TTAAAAAGAAAACCCTAAAAAGAACAGTCCTAAAGGGTTTGACTGGGGCCATGTTTTCATATCATTTTTCAACTGGTTAAAGAAGAGAGACAAGGAGATCATGATGAGTAGTATTGCTCGCTTAGATCTGCATGCTCCAAATATGTCTGAATTGTCCAGCATCTTTTGTTGACTCACTTTTGAGAAACAAGACTTGTAATCTGCTACCCTTTCCTGCAACCAAATAATAAGGCACCAAAATAAAACCACATCAGTCAAAACCTAAAAACAAAAAGTTCAAACCTTTGACAATCTAACATTTTCATTAACAGAAGCAAAAGCAGAAGATACCCACCCATAGTCTGTTGACCAAGCCCATGCTGGTGGATCTCCATGTGCAACTCTGGTACCTAAGAACAATAAACAATGGAATCGAATTGATATGGGGCAACTATACTTTTAATAACTTAAAATTAAATGCCACAAANCAAATAAAACCACATCAGTCAAAACCTAAAAACAAAAAGTTCAAACCTTTGACAATCTAACCTTTTCATTAACAGAAGCAAAAGCAGAAGACACCCACCCATAGTCTGTTGACCAAGCCCATGCTGGTGGATCTCCATGTGCAACTCTGGTGCCTAAGAACAATAAACAATGGAATCGAATTGATATGGGGCAACTATANAAAACCTTTGACAATCTAACCTTTTCATTAACAGAAGCAAAAGCAGAAGATACCCACCCATAGTCTGTTGACCAAGCCCATGCTGGTGGATCTCCATGTGCAACTCTGGTGCCTAAGAACAATAAACAATGGAATCGAATTGATCTGGGGCAACTATACTTTTAATAACTTAAAATTAAATGCCACAAATACTTGCTTCACTTTGTATTGGATGCACGTCAATTTAGGTTGTTATATCAAATGGATTTAAGTCTAAGATTCTTTGTTTAGAAAATACTCACAGCCACCATACTACAAGGCAAGAAATTTATATGCGCTTATGAAATAAGACATAAAGTTACATTACAATGGACATAAACAAGGGTGTAAGATAATAAAACAAACACCAAAAGTGATCTGCTATCATAACTTAATTCCATTTCTACCTAAACCAATAACACTAGAAAAACCAGAAGCATCAACATTGAGCCAAGCCTCCCAAGGATCATGTTCTCCANAATACAGAACATAATGCACAAAACCTCACAATATAAATCCCAAACTATTTAGGCAGCACATTCTGCTGCAACGACTCAACACAAGTCAGAAAAGACATTCAACCCACTCGAGCATTTTCAGGACCAATAAGTCTGTAACCAGATTCTAGAATATTGGCTTGTGATAGAATGAAGCCAATATTGGCCGGCGATATCATGCAGTGAGTGGACAAACCCATAAACAAACTAGACCACACAGATATAAACAAACCCATAAACAAACTAGACCACACAGATATAAACACAAAAACTAATCCAAACGGAACTAAAACAAGAAATCAAGCAAATATAACAGGAATGAAAAGAACCCATAAATGTGAAAACATAAGGCAATATCAGGGCTTGTCGTGGTGGTCGCTTGGCGTGGAGTGGTGGCTCGGGAGGAGCACAGTGGCGCTGGCGAGACATGGTGGCTGTGGGTTGCGAACAGAGCAAGGGAGAGAATGAGGGCCTCGGACTGAGAACTGGGCTAGGCGTGGACGAGAAGATGGATCCGACGGAGAACTGGCGACGGCGTCGATGTGTGGGTGGTGGCGAACGGCACCCCTAGCGGCGGCGATATAGAGAAATCCGAGAGAGAGAGGGGTGAGGCACCAGATTAGAGGAGGCAAGAGATCCGGCGAGGCCTGGGGGAGAAGGAGGGGGTGGCCGTCGAGGTGAGGTGGCGGTGGCTTGGTGCGGTTGCTGGCGAAGGGCTGTGCGCGGCGGCGTGGGTTGAGGGAGAAGAGGGTGGGGGAGGCAGAGCGGGGGAGGGAAAGAGAGGGGAAATCGTAAAGCGGGGGGGGGGGGGGAAAAGAAATGAGGGAAATCGTAAGGCCCTTGGTTTAAATTTAATTTAGCGATTCCGGCGCTTTCATTTCGCCCGCTAATAACTTTTCTTTTACACAAAATGCTCTTACAGCGACAATATTGGCCGTAAATTGTTTTAAGAAATTGCCGGAAATTCATTCTATTTGTGGAATTTCTTTCGCAACGATATTAAAATCGTTGCAAAATGTGTGAATTTTATGAAAGGTTATTGCAGCGCTTTTTATTCGCTGCAAAACTAACTATTGTGGCGATTTTACAATTCGCCGAAATGAAAACACTGCTACAGTTACGAATATTATTTGCGGCGACACTAAAGCGCCGCAATAGATCAAATTGTCGCCGCAAATAAGCAAACAGTAATTTCAGCATCAATTTTTTTTAATCTTGTTCTGTATTTCTGCGGCGATACAAAAATCGCCGCAAATAAGGATTAATTGCAGCGATTTTTTTACCGGCGATCAAAAGATCTTTGCTTAATTGGAGGAAGTGATCTGTCAATAGGTTCCTTAACAAAATATATATAGATTTAAATAATTGAAGACAAGAGTGACGAAGAGATCAGCCAAGGATTTATATCATGCAATGGCAATTAGGTAGACCATGCGTATGATCCCAATGAAAAGCTAGCTAGCGCCTGTAAATGTTAACGATAAAGAAGAAACGAAGCCCACTGATCTATGCATGCGACAACAAAATTCAACGAAAAAGACAAACGGGCGCGCTCATCATGAGAAGGAAATAGAGAAACAAAATTTAATGAATATTAAAAAAAATTTAAATAGTAATAAAATAATTTGTAAATATTAATTAAATTATTTTAATTAAAATATTTTATTGAATTTTAAAATATAGAGAGAAAAAGTTAAATAAAAATATTATAAAGTTAAAAGTTATTTGAATATTATTTTTGTTTTGAAATTTGAAAAAATTGTACTTTTTTTGTGTTTTATTTAGAAGTTTGGGAAGCTTGTATCGGATTTTATGTTTAACTAATGATTAGGTAATGATTAGAAAATAAAATAAAATTTTGAAATTAAAAAATATTTTATATTTGAGTTATATATATTTGATAAGAAAGTTATGATAAGTTTTGAGAATATACGAGGTTTTCAACCCAGGAAGTGAAAGAATAACGGGAGAGGTTTAATAGTGAGTTGAGATGAGATAAGATAAAATAAAAGTTAAAAGTTGAATAAAATATTGTTAGAATATTATTTTTGTTTTGAGATTTGAGAAAGTTGAATTGTTTATTATATTTTATTCAGAAATTTAGAAAAGTTAAAATGATTAGATGAGATAAAATGAAATGAGTTGAGATATTTTATGAATCCAAACAAGGCCAATGTATCGCATTATGTACATAAATGAGGACCGGAGGAGATTGATTGAGGTGAATAAAAATAATCAAAATCACCTACTAGCTATACTTATCCCATTTAGTTGATTAACAAAGGTAAGAATTTTGTACAACTTTTAGTAAGTTATATATATATATATATATATATATTAGGAATACTGGCCATGATCACATATATATACTAAAAGGAAAATATTTGAGCCACAAGGGATTACATAAAGTAATCCTACAAACTAATATAACTTGATATAATTCGCAGATTATTAATTTATTTTTATTGTAAAGTAAATCTAACAAATCCTATAAAATCACACCAATTTGTAAGATTAATTTTGTATATTAATCCATTTGTGGCTCTAGCACTCCTTGTTCAATATGTACCCTTAATTAATTACCGATTGTTTCGGGCCAAAAAATTGGTTTCCAAACTCTAGCTCCATGTACGTATTAAAACCAATCACATCTGTTAAACTTATTACATATTTCACATCAATTACCCTACAAGGATAACGCAAATACCGTAGCTAGGGCTGAAAACCAAACTGGTCGGTTCGGTTTTGTCCCCAAACCGAAACCGACCTACCGGTGGTTTCTCCCTAGGAAAACAGGCTAAAAATGGCTGATGTAGAGGGTTGAAACTAGTCGGACTAGTTCCGGCTGGTTCTCAGCCGGTTAGATTGGTTTGGGCCACTTCTTTTTGGCCTTTTGTGGGCCTTTGTTTCTGCTCATTTCAACATTTTTTGGGCCTTTTTTTCTCAATTCGAGATCTTTTTGGATTTTTTGGGTTTGATTTCTAATTCTAATTTGCTAAGTTTTTAAAACTCATTTTAAATATTCAATTTCATTATAATTTTAATGTCATTTGTAATTTTGTAATGTTAACCTTAGGTTAAAAAAAATTAATTAACAATAGTAAAATAGTAATTCCATGATGGTGTAAGTACTAACTACTAAGTATATACTACTATGCTAATTACTAGAAAACTTTAAAAAAAATAAAAACTCCACTAGATGTTTAATACCCATTACAAATAAAAACAAATTATCCTAAGCAATAATGCAACTAGAAAACACGAGATAAATAAATTGCAATAACTATTGATCTTCTTCGGTCTTCAATCTTCAATAGTTGTGATGCCAGATTGTGCTCCCAACTCTATATAGAAACATTAATAAGATTAAAACATCAAATATTAGTGAATTTAAGTGGTGAAAAATACTAAAATTAATTTATAAAAGCAAATGAATATTGAATGAGGAAAACATTGCCAGATCTTACCACAAAGCTCTCCACATTATCTATAGAATCTCGAATATCAATTGGTGTTAAAGGATGTCGCAACCAATTTTAAGCACAAATAAATGTCTCAACGGTTCTTAAAGCTAGCGAACTCCAAAAAAGATCAAGTACATGACCTCCTGTACTAAATGCTGATTCTGATGCAACTGTGGAAACAGGCATGGCCAGCAAGTCTCATGCAATCCTCACAATTATAGGATAGTTCAACTCATTAATTTTCCATCAAATCAATAAGTCAAAAGATGGGTTGAGTGCCTCATAACCATCTGATAAATACCGGCCCACCTTTGTTTTGACAAATGTAGATCCAATGGTAGAAGATGCTTGATACCACTCATAAAATCATTTTGTCTCATGGCTGTATTCACCATCATTTATGGTTGTAGATGTTGGAGGGGCTCATGTTCTTGACTAGTCGAGGTAGAACCAAACGTATCATTATATTCCGCATACAAGTTTGCTAATAACTGTCTCACACTTGACACCAACTTCTCAGCACAAGTCTCATCATGAATTTTCTTCATGTGGAAAGTAAGAAACCCTAACTTACTACTTGGATCAAGCACAACTGCAATCAACATCAACAAGTTCATCCTCTCAAATGAACCCCAATACTTATCATATTTTATTTTCATGCTTATGGTCATGTTTATCAAACAACTATTACCACTCTCACTCAGCCTAATCAACTCTTTTTAGAGCATACAAATCTCCAAAAAACTGATGGTCGTGATATATAAAGATCCAAAAAATCTCATAGTGGCATCATAAAATATTTTCAAAATTTTTACAAAAATGGGCACTGTCTCCCACTTCTCAGCTCTAAGAGGCCCTATGTGTCCATCATTAAAGTAAGAGAGGAAATTGTAGTCTTCACTCTCCATCTGCGTGAAAGCCTTCTCAAATTTCTTAGCTGCCTCCAACATCATGTAAGTTTTAAATAAAGAGACGACATTTTCTTACAATCATTTTTTTTTTTTTGCACATCTCTTAAACATGTTTAATCTTGCAGGAGAGGAACATGCATATCTAACCGCATTCCTAACCATTGTGATGGTGTCATTACACTCTTTCAAACCCTCATTCACAACAATGTTCAAAATATAAGCACATATCATATGCATATACTCCCCCCAACACATTCCTCGTAAAAATTATCTCAAATATGAAATTGCAATATCATTTGAGCCAACATTACCAATAGTAACAGTAAATATTTATCAATGTCTCAATCAATGCGATATAATATGTCTCCCAATAGTATCCCCCGATAATTAGGAATTAAACAAAAATTAATGATTTTATTTTTGCAATTTCCAATCCCTATCAATGAAATGTGCAGTTAGACATATATAATTAAGATTTTGTACTAATGTCCATGTTTCAGTAGTCAATGAAATCCTCATGCCTCAATTTTTAAACAACTTTTTAAGCTTTCCATTTTTCTGATGCAAAAAATTTCATACAATGTCTTACAATCGTGACGTGACATGACACTTTAAATCAAGTTCTAAGCAACCAACACATCTTCCTAAATCCTTACCCTTCAACAATTCTAAATGATAATTCATCGACAATTAGCAATTGACAATCTCACAGCCTCTTCACTATATTTGTGGGTTACAAGATTACTTACCGTACTACCATCACTCTCTCTAATCCTCTCATCGGGTGTTGCCTCACCTACCAATATTTTTTTGTATCTATCCAAAAGCCCTCGTTTATGAGGATTTTTGGGATATGAAGATAGATGGTTTTGCATGTTGAAGTTTCGTTCCTCTTTAAGTAGCAAGCATACATCTTGCCACAATAATTACACTTAGCCAGAGGATTATCAATGGAACGATCCTCAACCTTTATAAAATGGTCCCAAACAATCGACGGATATTTCCTCTTTCATTTCTTAGGAACTGTACAACTACTACTGTTAGGGCCACTAGGGGGTCTTGGTGTTTGCACTGTTTTGGTCTCTCTCAAATCATCTCCTAAATTAGTGGTTTCTTCATTCGAATCAACATCAATTGAAGTTGACAAAGAATCCATCTAACATGTGAATATTTAAATACATAATTAATTTCAAAACACAAAAAATAAAGAACAAACATCAACACAATTACATAACTACTAGTTTGCAACATGACAAACATCACAAATCTAAGACTGTAATATAAATTTTAGCTCACTTATCAACCTCACAATTTATTTCAAAATAATTTTACTACACAATTGCCAACACAATTTAAGCAAAAAAATATTAAATCAGCACCCAATAATTTGATCGAGCACTCATAGTGGGAATTAGGTCTCGGATTACTATTCAGAGTCCCAAAAGTTTGATCCAAAATTTTTAAAATCCCTATAGATACATATATAAAAAATTTAGACAATAAATAATATGAAAAATAATTATCAAAGATGACGAACACATCAAAACCGAATACATTACAACACAAAAAAAAAAAAAACTATGGTGTGCAGAAGTGGAACTCGAGTCACAGAAAGATGACAACCTTAATAGAACAAAAGCCACCGGTGTACAACATGGCTGCATGAGAGAAGTGGAACTTGAGTCACGGAAACATCGGAGAGATGAGAGAAGTTTGGGATAGGAGACTCAGAAGAGGAGAGGAGACGTGTAGTGGTGCGAGGGTTTAACGAATGACGTGAACACAATGAAAATCGAGGGCAATGGTGTTGTGGGGAACGGTGGGGCTGGGAGTGGGGTTCAAAGGCTTCAGGAAGAGGAACTGAAAGAATTAATTGGGAAGAAGAAAAAAAGGGAGGGGTAGTCAACCTTATTAAACCCTAGGTCGAAACAGCATTTCATATAAATTTTTTTTATAAACGTCGGTCTAAAACAACGTCGTCTCATTCACTTAAGTGAAATGGTGTCGTTTTATATACGTATAATATATGTATATATATAATCGGCCGGTTCGGTGATTTGAACCGGGCTCAAATTGAGACCGAATCGGTGAACGTCAGTTTTCTTATATTTCTACCACCGATCGATCAATTTTTTTCAATTTCGGTTGGTTCCATACTTCGGCAGTCAGTTTGCGTCGATGACGGCCGGTTTCCTCAATTTTGTATTGCCCTAACCGTAGCTAGCGTTCCAAATATAGGATTAAGAAAATAATCAATCCTCGAGTTGACGCGGGAAAAAATTAGAATTATCCCGACGGCTAAGAACTGAGATTGAGAAAAAAATACAAAACAAAGATAAAACTCTGAAAATATATATTTGATTAATGATAAAATTTAAAAGTATTTTATGAAATCCACAAGTCGGCCTTTAATAGTCTTCAAATTAGAAATTATGAGAACTTTTGAAAAATCCAAGTTGCTGCATGAAAATTAAATACATAAATAAACAAGAATCTTACAAAAAAATTGGCCAAAATCATAATCACTTCAAAAACTTGAAATAAAATATTTTCTAAGAAGGCAAAAATGAACATAAATAAATTATTTGGAGAAAAACTGATATTGTCCAAATCCAAGAAAGATTAAGCTTTTCTTGCTATATTTGCATGCGTAGATTGATATATACTCAAGGTATAGTTCAGTTGGGTCAGAAGCAATAATATACTAAAATTTATTTGTTAAGAGATCAAAAGACTTATAAATCAAATTTCCAGAATTGGTTGGCCTCTACCAATCAATCGGCTGTAAATGGAATTTATATATAAAGCTAGCGTAATGCCTACTTAACCCTAATTATACACAAAAGTGTTTATGTATCTGTTACTTACCAGCAATTAAATGCGCGCCTATAGTTTTGATTGAGGATATATATGTCATTACATACCTATTAATACACAAACTAGCTAATTATTACGGTATTAAATAAATAGATATCTAGAGGAACCACAGGCAACTTCGTATAGACGAGAGATGAAGAGGGATATAAAATGTCATAGTGATCACAAGGCATTGATACGTACTGGACGATGATGCCCCCCGGTACCTTGACTTTCTGGTACCCAGAGCACAGGTTCATGAATGTCTTGCATGTGATTCCAAATGTTCAGAATTCTGCAGTCACACACACACATATATTATATATATATATGGCACCCAACAGGCCACATGCATTACTTAATTAGACAATTGACATCCCCTACTTTTTCTAAAGAATCCACCTTCTTTAATTGTTTTCTAAGTATCATTGGACTTTGCTTGAACAAGTCATATGATTGTGTTCCATGCATGCATAGCTTTAAGCACGTGTATATCTGGTACGTAGCTAGCTAGGGTACTGTCCTCCTTTTCTTCCTGAATAAAATGAGCTTTTTAATGATTAATAGACTTTTTCAAATATTTCAATTCTGAATTTCTGATATAGGGAACTAACTACCTATCTCATTATAGGTCAAATTCATAAGTCGTGCATGCTTTTATGAGCATTCAAAATACGATAATAATGCTTGCCTCTTGCTCATGGGGCAAGCACTTTTGCTCTCTCGGTACTCGTTTAAGGTGAACATTTTAATTTTCCTAGATGCTCACCGAAGTCACTGAGTTCACGCTCCTTCACTTAGGGACAAGCACTTTCGCATTCGTGGTGCCTGCTGTGGGCTTATACTTTTGTGCTCCACGATACTCACCTAGTAGGTGAGCACATTGCTTTTCCTAGGTCTAATTTAGGGTGAGCACTTTCTTTCTCTCTAGTGCTCACATGGTGGCCAGCGAGCACTATGCTTTCTCATGTTGCTCACCGAGTTGGCGAGTTTCATGCTCCTTAACGTACGTTGCTTGCCTAGGGGCAAGCACCTTCCTTTTCTATGAAACTCGCTAAAATCAGGATGCCTTGCTCGGTAATCCTGAGCAAAAGCATTGGCCTTGTTTGCTGATCCCAAGTAAGGACTTATTTTCTTCCTTTGATTGGTTATTCCAAGCAACTTCTTTGTGAAGATCGGCCTTGCTCAGTAATCTCAAATAAGGGCACGTGCCTAGCTCCCCTGTGAATATTATTTGGAATTTGAACAAAAATAAGAGAAATAGTGGTGTTGTCAAGCATGTGCTTGTACGGTTTAGGAAAGATTGCTCGGACCCAAGGGCAAGCAAGAAGTAGTCGAACCCCAATGAGCACCGTGAAATCGCATGAATGGTTCAGCCATGGGCTAAGAGTGTTTGCCCAATGAAGTGTCAAGAAAAAGTGTTTGTCCTTGGGGCCACTACAAGTGCTTGCTCCAGGTGAGGACTATGTTAATCGGAAGTGCTGGCCGTCACCGTCTTGGGTGAGCACTATGTTGATCAAAAGCGCCCTTACCCCCAAGGATGAGCAATGTTGTCGTCCCACTAGGTGACCTAAGAGTATTCATACCATGGGGGAGAGCAAAAGTGCTTGGCTAGGAGGTGAGTAGAAGTGCTCACCACTAGGTTTAACACAACAAGAAGCAAAGTGCTATGTTTGGGCATAAGCAAAGTTCTCGCATCTGAGCAAAGATATATCTTGTAGCTGAGCTTAACACACGTTACGAGTCTGAGCATTTAGCTCTTTTCATACTGCTTGGCAATAACACTTTAAAACCAAGTAAACCAACCCACCCCACTTGCTCAGTCACTTATCTGGAATAAGTGCACGAAAGAACTTTGAACTCCCACCTCCTAAGCTTATCCCACCAAGTAGAGAAACCAATTGGGAATGAAATTGACGCTCAGGGAGTGATTCGAAACACGAGTTTTGGTTTGGGCGGTTGTCTTCATTGTTAGCCTTTAAAGCTTCTACCACGGCCTCCCTATTGTCCATACATCCATTTCTCTTCTTGTCTTTCTCTTATCTGACATCACTCCTTTCTTTTGATATAGCATGATGTTAATCTGCCCTCCACGACCTCCCACTTATGTGCTTGAATATTAGTTGTCGTGATGTTCAAGCAAGCGGCGAACTATCAAAATGAAGTTAATTTTTTACTTCTTCTAACACTAACAGTAAGAAATCTAAGAGAAATAGTGAGGAATCAAGTAAAAGATGAAACCTATGTGCCTAAACCTGATCCTTAATGAAGAAATGAAACACCGAGGAAGACTACTATGGAAGAATCGATCGAGAAGCACTGGTGAATGAAAATCCATTGTGTGGTTGGGGAAGCAAACGAAGTGTTCACCTTTTTATCTTGAGACACAGCATTTCCTTTGTAATACGTGGGACGGGATAGGGCTAGCAGTATTGAAAATTTAAAAAAATCAAGTTGTGATGAGAAAAGTACTAAAAAAGGAGTTGCAGCTTGTAGCTATGTTTGGTTAGTACCTCATACTACTTTGTTAATATTTACAAATTATTTGGATTGAAACCTCTCGTTTGGGAGAGGGGCCCTAGCATTCTTCTAGAGAGAGAACCTGCAACCTTTCTCTAACCCGAAACCCCTCCCTCCTTCCAATCCAATGGTTCCTCCTCCCTTTTGTCTTCCCATGTTTGTTTTTTCTTTTTCGTTTGCTTCTTTTAGGTCAAATAAAGGAGAAAAGCCAACCCTTGATTTTTCAATGGCCAACGTTCTACACGCGCCCCACCATGGTTTCCTCAATCGCCAATCTTCGAGACCACCGAATATGGCGCCAAAAAGAGCAATGCGTAGCACACACGCGGGGGTCATCACGCACGCGTGGCTTCCACGTGCTACCGCTAGAAGGCTTGCGATGCTGTCACGCCAGGCCTTTTTGGGGCCAGCGACTCTGATATCCTCAAGATCGACTGTTTGGCATCCTCCTAGAATGGTGCGTGTTCTTCACGCACCACTACAACCGTCTTGGCCAGTGTTTTTGCAGTGTTTTTAAGTGTCTGTAGTTTTAGTTTTTGTTTGTGTTAGAAAATAAAAGAAATAGACTATTGGACTTTGGTCCATAGGAGGAGAATCCCCCACCTCTTTTGGAGGAGGAAGGTGGCGGTCTAGTCCTTCTCCTCATTTGGAGGATGGGGTCGTTTGTCCTTCTCCTCCTTTGGAGGATGTGGGTGATTTTGTCCCTCTCCTCATTTGGGGGGATGGTACTCTTAGACAAACCAATTTTGTCAATAGAGAGTTTTTAGAAGTTAAGACAATATCTGTCCCAAAAAAATTTATGTATGGTGAAGCTCCCCACAAATGAATAGTTTAGCTTGTAGTCTGAGTTTTTTTCTCTAACCAGTCATAGCTGTAATTTCGATTTCATGAATGAAATAATATCTATTTTCTATAAAAAAATATATATATATTTACAAATTATTTATTATTATTTTATTACTATTCATTATATTTTTAATAATATTCACAGATAATTTGAAATCACTTCAACATTCAAACGTAGCTATCCTTTAAGGACATTTTCATCCGTTCAAGTGAGAAGAAAAAATCTTCTAACTGTCTGATCTTTGTCTATAAAGAATAGATTTAAGGAGATTTGATATGACGACAAATTGAAATAAATATTTTTTGAAAATTAATTCAACAGGAATCTTTAGATGAACCATTCTAATAATTCTATATAAACTATGCTGGTGTATATATATTAACTATTTTTTTATTATTAGTATTATTAATCTGATCGATGTTGTCCGGTTTTGTGTGGTCCTGTAGGATGTTTGTCATCTTCGTTCAATTCTTCTATCTTTATAATTAATTTATATATTCGTTTGATGTATTATTTTGGATATATATATATAATTAAGATATAATTAAAGAGTATTAATCATAATTCCATTTTCATGTATTTCAGTATATAATATATTGAAACCTACGGCCATACATGATCTAAATAAGGATTTCTATCTATCTATTATTTTTCACATTATATATTATTATTTCAATTTTAGATGTATAATTACAAACCATAATTTTTACACTTTTTCTATTTATATACCAGCTGACTTTGAATTAATAATATTGTCTTATAATCAATTTAACTAGTAAATCTCTTTTAGAATAATAAAGAAGATAAGTAGATAGCTAGGTCATGCTTTCAATAATTATATTCTATATATAACAAATATAAAGTTTAAAATATTTACATATCAAGTTAAAATATTTACATATAAAGTTTAAAAATTACATAACCTAGCTAGTAATAAGTATGTAAATAATAGAATGCATGTCTAAAAAATTATTTTTGTAAATTATACCATATTAAATAAAGGAATAAAGTTTATGCTCCTGTCATTTGGCTTAGAGTTACGTAGAGTTTTTAAAAAACTACTTTCTTTGAATTATATCATCTTAATTTAAAATATAGCTTTAGGGCCCGTTTGACTACTAATTAGAATATTTCAATATATCTGTGAATAGTAGTAAAATATTTAGAATTAAGATACTTTATTAGATTCTAGAAAAGAAGAGAGAAAATGTTGAATATAAATATTATAAAGTTAAAAAGCTCTTTCAAAATGATTTTTTAATATTATTAATTTTACTTTGAAATTTGAAAAAGTATTATTGTTTTTATGTTTTGTTTGAGAGTTTAGGAAAGTTGTAATAATTAGGTAATAATTACATAAAACAAATTGAATATTTAAAATTGAAAGTGTTTTGTTATTTAGTTATGTTTGGAAAAAAAAAATCTGATAATATATGAGAATACTTGAAAGTAGTTGTGTTTCCAAACAGTATTTTTGGATAGCAACATACTCTCATGATCTTATCACATTTCATTTCATCTCATCTTAATATCCAAACACTACAAGCACAAACATTGTTCAATTTCAAATATTCAATTTTTTCATCTAATCATTACCTAATCATTAAAATTTTTCAAACTTCCAAACAAAACACAAAAAATAATTCAACTTTTTCAAATTTCAAAACAAAAGTAATATTAAAAAATTTATATTCTATCAATATTTTAATTTTATAATATTTTATTCAACTTTTTCTCTCTCATTTCCCAGAATCCCATAAACATATTAACTAAAACTATTTAATTTACTATTATTCACATATCATCTCAGGTCATCTGATCACTATTCAAACTAGGCCAATCTCCCTTCTCTATATATAGATTAATTAACTATTTTCTCCACTTATATGAAATTCTATTATTAACATTAATATTTTCTACGTACTAATTAAAATCTTATTAAGGCCTAATTAAAGAGCCTTTAAATTTAGTTGCCAGATGCCTATAGATTAAAAAAAAAAAAAAAAAAAGAGTTAAAAATGTCATATTCTCTTAATAATTAGGCAAGAAGCAAAGGTATTTAATTTACAAACTATTTCCATAACTGTCGGTGGTGTACTTTTAAAGCAAAGAGCCAATTAGCCAAAAGGGCACATGCATGCACACATTTTTAAATGCCAAGCAGGTGAAGGTGCGGTTGTAAGCTTTATATATTTTCCAAAATAATCTTTAAGAAAAAACGATTAATGTATAAGATATCTCGAGACACATGTTTGTGATCAGTTTCACTTGATCGAAATTCAATTTTAGGAAAAGAGATAAACATATTATGTAACTTGTTAATTAATATTTAGTATTGTTCGTATAAGATTAATTTAAGACAATATGAAACTCATTCAAGCATTTAAATTGTAGCAAGAGTTGTGACCTGATGATATTATAAGAACCACATCTTCAAAATGGAGATCATGTCCAGTTCGACCCCCTCTCCTAATGTATCAAAAAAGTAGTAGCAAGAATTTAACTACCGTTTCTTTTTGAGTATAACCCTTAGCAACCAATCGAGATTTATGCTTCTCACTAAATCCATAAAACTACAACTTGATCGATTTTATAAACTTATTTACTACCAATAAATTGCTTTCCAGCAAACTAAAGAAATGAGGGACCTTGTAACATTTTTCTCTTCTAAAGCAGGTATATATTTTTTTAGCAGCCATGCATGGCATATTCCTAGCTAGCTACCAGAGAGGATGTCACATGGCTTGATGCATGAAAAGAAGTGGGTTCGGAACGAGAAGAGACCTTAACCAAGGAAAAAGCTTGTGTGCTGCAATAAACAATATATATTTGGAATAAGAGAGTGATCAGATATTGAAGCATAGGAACAGCCACAAGCCTAGCAAGACCACAATGAGAACAAATCGATCGGCCTATCCTTGGAAAGTACTGAAAATCTTCTAGCTTTATCTTGTGTTAGCAGTCTTAGTCAACATAAATTCAATAGGAGAAACAGCCAAAGTAATTAAGAGTACTTGCCGGCCAGCACTGCTTGATCTCTTCTTGCAAAAGAAGTGGAAGAAAACCTTATTAATTAATTAATGGGAGGCACTGCATGGATCTATAAATAAAATTTGTCCAGGAACGTAAGAAAAAGTCCGATTGAGCCCGCGGTAAGAAAATGAAGAACATGTTGACAGTACATGATGCTGATAAGGATCGAACTAGAGAATAATTTAGCAATATTAATTCATCATCCCGCCCAAATCCCTTTCATTCGAGTGAAATAAGAACTAACAGACACTTGATCTTGTGTCATGCATGTGTGTGTAGACGCATGCACGCAAGAGATCATCAGAACAAGGGGAATGGTTGGGAGAAAGAAGGAAAAATCGATCCATAAGTGAGAAATTAGAATGAGTGATCATGTGTAAATATGTATCATGTATCTTTTATGTACGTGCGTACGCATATTTTATACAATTAATATATATAAATGGCTGGAGGGTTTTTACTATTTAATCAGCCTGCGTGCCCCTTGCTTTTTATAAGGTTAATGCTCATCCACCGAGAAAAGCCCTCAAAATTAAGTTCTTATCGAATGTGTAAATTTAAAAAAAAAAAAAAAATACAATCGATGAGTTTTGTCGATAACTTTCTCGGGTGAAAATATCATTTCCCTTTTATAAGACTAGCCTGTGCATGGGTTAAGGGGTGTGTAAGTCACCCCATTGGGCCATTACCCTTATAGGTCATGAAGCGATTAGTTGGAGAACCCTCCATATAATTACCTGGTTTTAGCATTTTGTTCTTCTTTTCACCTAGGTCAATTCTCTGCTTACCTACATTTCCTACTTCGTTCAGGGCACCTCTACGGCTCTACTCTTCTCTTATTCTTAATTATTTTAGAGTTCGTTCAGATTCAGAGAGTGTTTCATTTCATCTCATCTCATTATTATAATTTTTTCAAATTCCCACACATAAAGTAATAAACAATTTAACTTTTTTATATCTCAAAACAATAATGATATTAAAAATAATAATATTCTAACAATATTTTATTCGTCTCATTATCCAAACCAGCTCTAATGTACGCATGTTGATTAGGAAAAAAAAAAGATTTGGATTTTTGAGTTTTTGACTAAACTCTAGAGTCTAGAATAAAAGAAAAATAGATATTCTACAATATTTATAGTTATCCGGGTGAGTTTTTTTTATCAATATTAAATATTTAATAAATATTATGATACATATTTTATATATCTATCTATCTTTTACTAGAGCACCCAAATCCTAAAAGAAAAAAGGGGAAGAAAGAGATGCTAATATAGTTTTGATTGCATTGGAAGGCATATCAATTATCATGTGGTGCAGCTAATTAGTGGGTGAGGCCAATTTATGCATGGGTTGGGTTGGCTCGCAATTTAAGTCAAATAAGAAGGACGAAAAAAGTCATCTCGGACATCTATTTCTCTTGGTTTTTCAACGTCTCGCTCAGCGCGGTAGCCTTTTTAATTCAAAGGCTGAGAGTATTCAGAGGCAGCGGAGAAAAAGCAATTCACAAATCAAAGTAGAAATAAACGAAGTCGACGCCATAACCACCACTCCTCAATAGCCTCTTATTTTACAGAACCTTATATAAATCAGAGAGAGAGAGAGAGAGAGAGAGAGAGGAGGGGGAGATTTCTTTTCTTCACTTCTTAATCTCCTTCGCATATTTCAAAATAGTTTGAAGATTGTGATATGCACTTTATATTTTTTGGTTTTGAGTTCTGGAGATCGCCTTTGCAGGAGGGGAGACAATGTCATTAAATTGAGGCAATTTTTCTTTTTAAGTGAAAAGAACGTTTACGCTGTTGATTGTGACAATGCACGCAAATTCTACGGCCTTGTTTGGTTTGAAACAATACAGTATGTGATTTCGAATTTGTGTTCTCTTGCTTTAAGAATCTAGCTCTTTTTTCTCCCCTTGAAATGTTTATTCAGTTTCATTTTCATTTTGTGTGTATGGATATTAAGCGTCTGGAGTTGAGATTTGGATTGGGGTCTTCATCTCCGGTTATATCCAACTGAACACAGTCTAACTGGTGTCCGAATTTGTTGTCGGTGGAGTTATGTTTTATCTCTCTTTTTTTTCCCGTTGAATTCTGGAAATCTGAGTTTGGTCTTTAATTCGACTTTTTGGTGCATCAAAGTTTCTTTTTTGCTCAAATGTACTGGAATTTTTTGTCAAGTTATAATAGATTGCGGATTTAGAAACTGAAAACAGCCAAAAACAAATTTTCGTCTGGAAATAAAATCTCAGACAGTCAGACGGCCATTTTCGGAGCTCTCTGTGCAGGGCACTAAACTGCACATGGAGCTAGTGAAGAATCTTCCATAGATCACAAACATTCCTTGAAAATGACGGTGAATTTTCAGACCTCGATGTAGAGCTCTCTCTCTCTCTCTCTCAAATGTGCATGTGCTTGGTTTTTCTTCCACTAACAATGTATATTCTAAATGTCTAACATGTGAGGAAGACTGCGACAGTCTGTAATTGGGGACCATTTAAAAAAAAACTGCAAGATTTCCATTAAACAACAAAGCCCATTATTTGTTTGTCTCAGGAAGGAAATAAGAGTTTGATTATTTATTGGGTATCTATGCAGTCTGATGTTCCTGATCTAAGAAAGTCGGACAAAATGTGCTTGAGTTTGCATTGACCCATGATTAGTTTGTTGATGCAGATCATGATTGTGGCAGAAAGTTTTGGTGGCCTTCTGAGTTCTGTACAAAACCAACAACGGTTGCTTTATTGAATAGTCGGAACCGTTACACGTTAGTCCAATAGCGAGGAAAAAGTTTGAGGAGCCGAAGGAAAGAGGCAATGACAGGTGGTCTTTATCAGGACTCATTGATTTCATGATATATGGTCTCTATTTCAGTCTTGCTTGGAGGTGGGTTTTGGAAGAAGAGCAGGAATATTGAGTAATGGGAGCAGCTGGTGGAGAAGAGCTAATGCAAGGGCCGAGTGGCCGTGAGGAGAATATATTTGTTTCAGTTCGGCTGAGGCCATTGAATGAGAAGGAGATTGTGAGGAATGATGTGTCGGAGTGGGAATGCATCAATGACGACACTGTCATATACAGGAATAACCTTTCAGTTTCTGAGCGGTCCATGTACCCAACTGCCTATACATTTGGTAAGAAAGCGTTATTACATTTACAAATTTAGTCTCTTTTGCTGATGCATTTACTGGATTTTATTAGTCAAATTGTCTCAATTATGGCATATCCTTGATGCGATCATCTTGGTATTAACACATTTGCTGCAATGCCCAATTTCACTCCAGTCTTCTGGATAATGGAAATTTTTGCTTGAACTGGATTCCGATTTTAGGTGGAATTTCTGCTACTCTTACTTTGTTTGTTCTCTTTTTGAAATTCACCTGTCATTAATAATTCTGACTTTATCCCCAGCTTTCGGTTAAACCTGGCGATACTGATATGATAAACTCTTTCCTTAACTTGGATATTGATTGGTCTGTGCTTTTGTTAGAAAAAGCATTTGTATTGATATTATGTCTAACATATCTGACTCGGGTTTTGTTTTTTTATTTACTACTCTTCTGATATGTGTTGTTTTGTTTGTATATTTTTGGTTTTAGACAGAGTATTTAGGAGTGATTGCTCCACAAGGCAGGTATACGAAGAAGGAGCCAAGGAAGTTGCACTTCTAGTCGTCAGCGGTATAAATGGTGAGTACCTCAAGATTTTGTTTCTTACCATTATTGCTGTTTGATGAAATTTGCCTGTAACCCCACAATATCTACGTCATTTTCAATGGTAACCTATTTTTCAGCAAGTGTTTTTGCATATGGACAAACAAGCAGTGGAAAGACGTATACCATGAGTGGAATTACCGACTACACTGTAGCAGATATTTACAACTACATGGAGAAGGTAATTGAAATATTAATATCGGCTTCCCTTATTTATTTTTATGCATTTCATTATTTTCCAGGGGTTCCATTAATTTGATCCAATGATTTGAATTTTTAGCATAATGAAAGAGACTTTCATTTGAAGTTCTCTGCCATGGAGATTTACAATGAATCTGTCACGGACCTCCTAAGTGCAGACAATACCCCATTAAGGCTTCTTGATGATCCAGAGGTGATTATCATTTTTTTATATGCTGAAGAACTGTATATGAAGGTTCTTTCCGCTAATAGTTTTCTAATCTGATAGAGAGGGACTACTGTAGAGAAACTCACAGAGGTAACTCTGAAGGACTGGAACCATTTTAAAGAACTTTTATCGGTCTGTGAAGGTAAGGACTAAGGATGCTTCAAACTAGTCTTTCTTTTTCACCATATCATGTGTGACTGCACCCATAAGCAATGTCCTATTTATTTTTGCAGCTCAAAGACAAATTGGGGAGACATTCCTGAATGAAGCAAGCTCCAGATCTCATCAGATTCTTAGACTGGTATAACTGGTTGTCATTGTAAAATTTGAATGAACCATTCCTGATGATTTTTCACATTTGCTCCTACTGAATAATGTGTTTCTGTCAGACAATTGAAAGTTCAGCACGCGAGTTTCTTAGAAATGACAAGTCAAGCTCCCTTACAGCTACCGTGGTATGACTCGCTAAATTTTTTATTAGAAAAAAAAAAGAAAAGAAGAAAAGCATGGTTCAATTGGTATGAGCAACAACGTTAACAATGTCTTTTTGTTTTGGTACAGAACTTTGTTGACCTTGCAGGAAGTGAGCGTGCATCTCAGTCGTTATCAGCTGGTGCAAGGTTGAAAGAAGGTTGTCACATAAATCGCAGCTTGTTAACTCTGGGAACTGTTATCCGTAAGCTCAGGTTTGCCAGTCAAGCTTGAATCTTAACTTTTTGCAGTTTACTGAAGTCACGATTTATACTTGTTGCTGCCTGTGCTTTTAGCTTACTTATATCCATGAACATTCAGCAAAAGGACTATTATTGAACATGTCAGTGAAATTGCCTAAGAGTTACTGATGATACTTTGTTACTTGTTGCACTCAGCTACAGTGTTAGCACTGGTTTGTCCTAGCAGCTCCTCAATTTTACGCTTAGCTTTATGATTCACTATATGGTTAGGGGTTTCAACTTTGATGATCAAATTTCAGCCCTTAAGTTTGTTGATAAACATTTTATGCAATATAAGACTACTAATAACATGGCTACTTTTGCATTAACTGTTATACACTGTAGCCTTGCAACTTGGCCCCGTTTGGATAGTGAAAAATAAACAATTCAACTTTTTCAAATCCCAAAACAATAATAATATTCTAACAATATTTTATTCAACATTTAACTTTCATCTCACTATTCAAACCGCACCTTAGTGTAACATTTTGTTGTCATCATGTACATATTGTGCCATCAAATATCACACTATAAATTTATGAGGATTGACTAGGGCAGCCATTCTGATTGTCGTTCCAGAAATTTGTTAAAATAGTTGCTATTGTAGCATGGAATCCTGTACGTGCTTGTCATTCATTTTATGATCGAAACCCTAGCATAGAATGAACAATTACTATATTTATTGCTAATACATCTAACTTTGATTTTGGATTCAGCAAAGGAAGAAATGGACATGTACCTTTTAGAGATTCGAAGCTGACCCGCATACTGCAGTCCTCTTTAGGAGGGAATGCTAGAACTGCCATCATCTGCACCATGAGTCCTGCACGAAGTCATGTTGAGCAATCAAGAAACACTCTTTTGTTTGCAAGTTGTGCTAAAGAAGTGTCGACCAACGCTAAAGTCAATGTAGTCATGTCTGATAAAGTATTGGTAAAGAATTTGCAGAGAGAACTGGCTCGATTGGAGGGTGAATTGAGAAGTTCAGGATTAAGTTCTGTTACATCTAATTCAACTGCCTTACTTAGGGAAAAGGACCTTCAGATTGAAAAGGTAATCAATAGGGTTTTTAGTAATAAATTAGCTTCCTACTAAATTCCCAGAGTACCTCAGGTGTCCTTCGCTAATATAAAGAAAAAATGCTTACATTTTATTAAAATTAGTGGTATATGTAAATAACTATACATACTGATGAAACTTTATTAGAGTTGGTAAACTTTGCAAGCACCACTGTTGATTCATCTTTGTTCATCCAGCCACACTAGATCAATGTATTTCTCTAACTTCCATCACCCCCTCTACTTGTCGATCTCCTCTTGTAGAGCCCTAAGGTTGGTGCTTAGGTGCATAAGGAAAGACGAGATTACTCCCATCGCTCAATTCTAACATTATCCTAGTAGTGATGCTTAACCCTAGCACAGCTACTTTTAGTATGTCATTGAATTATCACTAGAGTGACAAAAACATATAAATCTGGCAAAGAGAGTGGGGTGGCTTTGAAAATTAATCATTAGGGAATAATGGAAGACAAATTGCTATTAATGCAATACCAAGAAGATATTTACTTGTTACCTATTAAAAAAAAAAAAAGGATATTTACTTGTTAAGACAACCTTGAGCAAAATTGGAGCAACCTAAAATCATGAAAAGAGGGTTATAGCAATTTCACTTTTATTAACTGACAGTCAATCAACCTGTTATGGTTACTAGTGTTATAAAACTTGACCAGTACTTAATTTTACCCGTGTCTGGTGCTCATAAAGTAGTTATCTTCTTCATCTTCCTAAAAGTTATGTGCACGTGCATGTGGAACTGCGGGTGTTACTATGCCATGTGACCTCTGATCTGACTATAAGCTGATCGATATGCCTATAAAGACATTGTACTGTTTTCTCCATTCATGCAACGTGCAGCATCAGTTTTATGAGCTAAAACCTGGATTTGTTTGGTTATTTTTCCTTTCCCAATCATGCAGCTGATGAAAGAGATAAAGGAGCTGACTCTGCAACGAGACCTTGCTCACTCTCAGGTCAACGATCTCCTACAACTGGTTGATGATGATAAACCTGCATTGGAACAGGTTGTCTGGAATAGGCCCAAGTATCCTCTTTCCCTTGTCTACCTTACACTAAACATAGATTGTCCTTTCTGCAGGCAGGTCAAGATCATCATTACCCCAAATTGCGAGTGCGAACTTCATGGTTTGCTGAAAATCAAATGTCTGAGACACCCGTTTTGGCAGATCCTCACTACCTTGATGTTGGTATCAGATCTTGTGATGCATCTCAATATTCAGGCGGACACAGTAGGAGTAGTTCTGATGATAACTTATTCCAACTTCCTGACTTCGATCAGAATTTTTCACCAAACCATTCCTCCCCACACTTGACGGTTACTGTTCCAAAATTTGTTGGACCTTATTGTTATCAAGAGGAGACTGAAGAACAGACTGATGAAAAATCAGAGGATATTTGTAAAGAGGTTCAATGCATTGAGATGGAAGAGCCAATGACGAACGGATTTTTAGAGTTAAATATGTCAGATTCAAGCCCAAAAAGATATGTAAATTCAAAAATGTCAGACTCAACCCCAAACAGATATGTAAGCAAAAAAATGTTTGATTCAAGCCTCAATAAATACATAAACTCAAGTATGTCATCTTCTGTAGCAAACACAGCTACGTCCAGAGTAATGGCAGTTGAGAATGGAGATAAAGCAAATCAAGAGTTGGGTTCACACCTGTCGAAGGAAGATAAATATTTGAATACCTTTGTTCCAGGTTTTGTAGTTCCATCCCCCGAAAGTCCATCTCCATGGTCAATAGAAAATTATATGCCTAGCTCTGGATGCTTGAGATTAACTCGAAGTAGAAGTTGTAAAGCAAGTCTTATGACTAGTATGACTTCGCCGTGGTTTGAGAAGGTAGAAAAGCATGAGAGCACTCGAATTGGGTTTGAGAAAGACTTTACTGGAAGACCTGAGGGTCTTCAGAGAAAACTTTCTACCTTGAAATATGATGCTTTCATTGACAGTTTATCAAGAAGTAATTCTCAGACTTCAGCAGGGATTGTTGCTATTGATAAGCTTAAAGTGCTGGATGCCAAAAGTCCAGTCGATGAAGATAGTACCAGCAGATGTACTTCGACTGCAGGGATAAGTGAAATGGTTGGTCTTCAGTGCAAGAATCAATATTCTGATCATGTGGTGAGTGTTTATACAAAATCAATAATCGATTATCATATCCATTCACAAAACCTAGTGGATAATTAGTTACATGGATAATTATTTTTTTTTTACTTTTGAGAATCCAGCTACTGTCGTATGTTTAACATGAATTTTCATGTCTGGCAGATACTGGAGATAGAACCGAAGCACATAGCTTCCGCAAAGAGTGTTAAAGAGGTTGGGTTGGACCCAATGCAAGTTGATACAGGAAGTCCTTCCAGATGGCCTTCAGAATTCGGAAGGCTTCAAAGAGAAATCATAGAACTTTGGCATGCTTGCAATGTTTCATTGGTTCACAGGACCTACTTCTTCCTGCTATTCAATGGTGACCCAACAGATTCTATTTACATGAAAGTGGAGCTCAGGAGGCTTTCCTTCATTCATCAAATTTTTTCCCAAGGTTCTCAAACTGTCGAAGATGGTCAAATTCTGACACCCACTTCAAGGTGATATTAATTACATCTCGTCTTCAAGGTCGCAGGTTTTGTTAAATTCAATTCAATTAACCTTGTTCATTAGGAGAATTCAATTGTGTTTCTTTTTGTGAACAGCATGAAGGCTCTACGACGTGAGAGGCAGATGCTGAGCAGGCAAATGCAGAAGATGCTTTCAAAACAAGATAGACAGAACCTATACCTTAAGTGGGGTATTGGACTGAATACAAAGCACAGGACGTTGCAGTTGGTGCACTGCTTGTGGACCGACACAAGAAACATGGACCACATCACAGAGAGTGCTGGTCTTGTTGCAAAGCTGGTTGGTTCTGTTGAGCCAGGGAAGGCTTCCAAGGAGATGTTCGGGCTCAGCTTCACACCCCGATACTCAAGCCATAGATCTTTTCGCTGGAAATCCAATATGAATTATCTCCTGTAAGCTTGTTTCTGGATCCTCAAACAGAAAACCTATGCAGATATTTAGCGACTCCTAGAGCCCCGTTTTTTTATATAGCTCAGTATGATATTGTCACGAATTTAATAGTAAAAGAAAAAAAAATATTTCATTAATTATATCTTCTGATTCTGCTTGCAGTTGGTTGTAAGAAAGCTTGTAAATTTTCCCCACTTAGAAATAGACACAATTGCAATGCTGATGTTTTCTCCATTTTTGTAAAGTATTCTTCTCTGATGATAAATAATCAGAGCTGGAAACAGGAGTGTGTTGTATACGGTTTCATACCAATAACATTAATGTTTCTTGATCTTATATTTTCTTCATTTCTCTCTCTCTTTTGGTCATGCTTTTCCTCAAGGGCCTGACCTCGCCCACATTGACTTTAATATGCCGAAGTGAGCTGGGCTTTTGATGCAAACATTAAGATGGCATGCGCAGCTCATGCTCATGCTCATGCAGCTCGTGTTCAGCCAGCTCTCTTCCTTGTGAGAGGATGTAGCTGAGTTGCTTTCATGAGTGATTTCATTATTTGCAGGGTGGGGATTTGCTACACAACCTCCTACTATTCACCCACACTCCACACTCCATACTTTTTAATATTTTTTAAAAAAAAAATTTTGAAATTTTTTTTTTTAAATATTTCAAATTTTTTATTCACTATTCATATAAAAAATTTGATAAAAAAAATTGAAAAAAAAATTTTAAAAAAAAAGGTGGAGTGTGGAGTGTGGTGAATAGTAGGAGGTTGGAAAGATTATTTCCTTGATAAAACATTTTCACTCAAACTATTTCATTATTATTCACAAAAATTTGAGATACTTCCAAGTGTTGAAACATGGCCTTATACTTTCTCTCAAATGTTATCACAGTGTATCTCATTCCTTTGTGTTGTAAATGAGCATTGCTATGCATCATCCTACATACCACACACTAATGTGTTTTTTATTTTTTTTTTATTTTTTTTTCAATTTTTTTTTTATTTATTTTACTCTTCTTGAAATATTTATATTTTTTTATTCATCATCCATATAATACACATTTAATAAGAGAAACAAATAAAAATAAATAAAAAAAGTTATGGTGTGTGGTGTGTAGGATGAAGCAAAGATTAATTCGTTGTAAATACTCAAGGGACAATATCTAGGAGATTTTCCTGCACCACAACTTTGTTGCTGCTATAGACGTTCGGGGTTTATTTTGTTTGTTCCAAAATGGCTGTAGTCCTTTTTTTTTTCTTTCTTTGAGTAAGCATTATATATATATATATATTTATAAAGAGTTACAAAATAGATCAGTAGAAGGGGTATAAAATACTAACAAACACTTCATTACAACAAATTCAACATATAAATATATATATATATATATATATATATATATATATATAGAGAGAGAGAGATGATAAAAAGAATATGGGATCAATAAGTTGGTTTTCACTATAGTGTACTGTTTAGGGCCACGAGAAACAACCATGACGGCTTGATTGGTTTTGCTCTTCATTGTTGTTGATTGGCTGAAAGAGAGAACAACTTCCAGTCTTCCTCTTCGTCTTGATCCTTAGGTCTCATTTGGTTACATAATTCAGATGATATGAGATGAAATAAAATGGTTTGTTAAAAATTGAATAAAATATTATTATAATATATATTTTTTAGATTTAAAAAAATTAAATTATTTATTATATTTTGTATAAGAGTGTTGTAATGATTAAATAAAATAAAATAAAATGAGATAGCTTAATTTAGTATAACCAAACCAGCCCTAGTTAAAGAAAGTGGCGTGCTGTAACAGAGAGAGAGAGAGATAGAAATGGATGGTTCAGGTTCACACCGACAGCCAAAAACGCTCGTTTGCGACTTCACCTACAGATAGCCATAAGAAAGCTTTTCTTTAGAAAATATAGGGAAAGTAATAAAGGAGCTCAAATTTGATGAGCGCAAGAAAGGCACATAGGCACGTCATCATTTCTCCGAAATCTATTTTGCAAGCCCCTATTTTTACACCAATGATATAGAGGATGTCCAAGTATGCTAGTTGTAAGCGTACAAATATCGCGTAATGACTTTAAAAAAAAATGAATATATATAAAATCTATATAAAAAAAATAATTAATTTTTTAATAATAAACTCCTCTTTTTTCAAAATGACTGCACGACGCTTACATACTTCACGACTGTATGTAACATTATTCTTTTTTTATATCATTTAATAATTGAGTCTAATTTTTTGTTCAAAAACAGTATATCCATTAATCGAATTGAGTCGACTTCAAGTCTACTCAAACCGAATTCGATCTGGGTTTCATTGTTTATTTACAGCCCTAGTGCCATAACTTCTCCCAACCATCCCACCCTTTCCTGATGAAAACATCTAGCATCAATACATTCCAAATGTTTCATCATACAAAGTAGGTATTTATAACCAGAGTGATCTGAACTGTCTATTTCCAGCAACATGTTGCTTAATCAAGAATTTCTTCATCCAAAAATGAAATAATCAATAGTCTCCAAATTCATACCCGAAAACATAAAAGTGTACAACCATCTGAGTGAACAGACAAGTAATCGTTTATTACTATTATTAACCCCGGAAACCCGAGAAAAAAAGTAGAGCAGCAAAGTAATCTCAACAGGTAAACAAAGAGAAAACCACTACCCAAATGCCTTGTGGAATTCCCAAAATGAAGGACCAAGAGCAGGATACTCCAAACATCCAGATAATAAGAAAGCATAGTCATCACAATGTTCAAACTTAAAGACCACGCAACTAATTCTGTCACATCTTCAATTGCTTGGATGAACCTAGTATAAGGGCTCCATCAAGAACGCCCCAGCAAGGCACACATTCACATAAGCAGCACGCACACGCATGCAAGCAGTCATAACTACAATGTTCTAGAAAAATGACTTCAGGTACATTAATTAAAATCAGAAATATAAAATAAAATGTTTAGGAGCGTTTTGCTACAAAGAAGGTTTTTAGACTACTTTGAACTATAATCTAAAATACAACAATAGCTAAAGCAGCAGCTTCACAAGCTTTATTCCAACGGAAACTTGGCTCCAAATTAGTGCAGAAACTCTTGATAGCATAATTAAAAGACCATGTCGAAAATGAATAAGTTGACACAACACCAAACATTTTGTATGCATCACAGACCTGAAGTCACATATGCAACATCAAAACCAGCCACTTGCAGATAACCTTTCTCTACTCTGCTCTCGATTGGCCAGCTCGGGAAGAAAGGATGATCCCAACAATGAGGCCATACAAGGCCAAGGCCTCAGCAAAGATGAGAATAAGAATCATTCCAACAAAAAGCTTTGGCTGTTGTGCATTCGCTCTGCAAAGAACATTCAAATTCCATCAAAGGAAAAACTAATACAGAATAAATCGCCAATGTAGAAAGCAGTTTTTATGCAGCCCAGGCTTTTGAAACTTAAAGGCAACCAAAAAATACAAAAGGCACTCTGGCAGCTTGGTTGTAGGATACGCTCATTTCTATAGGATTATAAGAATTTGTAGATCATATTGCCAAAAAGAACATATGCATCTCCAACCAGCAATTGAAAAAGGGAAATGCTATGTATACTTAAGAAAAACTTACAAAAAACTTAATTATCTACATGTCAGCTATTGATAAGTTAAAGATTATGAAATTTGAAATTCAAAATTTGAATTTAGAAAAGAAAACTAATAAAATAAGTTTTGTAAGTAAAGTTGTAAGTACATGTAGCCTTACTCTTTGAAAAATATCTAATATCTATTAAAGCACCATAATGACATTTATACGAAGTTTTTTAAACAAAAATTATACCAAAGATTCATGTAAAAGCAAACTGTTTCCTAAACAGTTTAACTGATCAATGACAGGATATCATACAAATGAACCAAAATAAATACACAACAGAATTTAGATTCTGGTGTCCTATTCCTAAAATTTGCAAATTCAAATTTGAGATTCTTAATTTATGCTAGGAATGTGTTGTTACAATGTCTTTATCAAGAATCTAATTCATAATAACCTATGAGAAACAGATCCTATGCATAAATAGAGAACAACTTCATTTATCACCATATGTATTCTTATCAACTAAATAATGGAGATGAACACAAGACCTTGTAATATATGATGTCGGAACACCACCTTAACCCTAAAACCTATAGATTTACAAATTACGTTAATATTGATCAATTGCACTTGTGACTACTACAGTCGGGGGCTTTTGTCGGTGGGTTCTCTCGGTGGGAATATCATTTCCCCAGTCAATTTATCCACTCACATTCCATTCCAGCCAATATCAGACAAACAATGATATTATATACATATATATATGTAGAGAGAGAGAGAGAGAGAGAGAGAGAGAGAGAGAGAGAGAGAGAGAGAACCTGACACCCGCATCACCAACGATACCGATAGCCATACCAGCGGAAAGGCCAGCAAGACCACAAGCGAGACCGGACGAGAGGTGGGCATACCCGTCGAAAAGGTAATAAGATTTGGCCTTTGGGTTAATCCCCGTACTGATAATAACCGCAATGATTAAACCGTAGATACCTAACACGCCGGCCATAACAACGGGCACGATGGATTTCATCACAAGCTCGGGCCGCATCACTCCCATCGACGCCACGCCCACACCGCTCTTTGCAGTGCCATATGCGGCACCCATACCTTAAAACAAAACAATGGAAACTAAAATCCGTAATGCAATTATATAGGTTGAAAGGAAGATAATTAAATAAAGGCATGCTTGTCCTTTTATATAGGTTATCTGTTTGGTTGCCGAGAAAAAGAGATATTTTACGGTCCAAACGGAGAGTAAGGATTTGGGCTTACAAGAGAAAACGAGGGCAGCCGCTGCGCCGAGGAAGCCGAAGAACGGAGCTGTTTCGTCCCCGCTGAATGTGGTCATATTTCCAAGGATTCGATTACGAGAGAGTTCGGGAAATTGATCGGAAATTGTGTGTGTGTGTGTTCGATAGATAGAGAGACGGAGACAGAGACAGAGATATGAAGGAAGCTTCCGGGTGGCCCGGTAGAGGCCGTATCATTTTAACTATTTATGGTGGAAGACTTGCAGCATCCGTACCGCCAACTCAAAGGGCTGAGATTGACACTAGGCTCATAATGCATTAAAATTTCAAGCTGGACCGACTTCAGGCTCAGGCCCATTTCCCAAGAAAGAAACGAAGCCCACCCACGTACAATGACCAAGAGAGATGAGAATAACCCACCCAATAACAATGGCAACAATGGCAGAAGATTGGGCAGAACATCAAAGAATTGTTGGATATTGAAGATGGTGCTCCATGAACACTTGGGCAATAGTTTCATAGGGTTTACTCGCGTCCAAGGAGAGGAAGCATTCATAAATAGGTTGAGATGAGTTGAAATGATTTTAGATGAATTGAATAAAATATTATTTTTTAATATTGTTATTATTTTGAGATTTGAAAAAGTTGAATTATTTATTATATTTTGTATAGAAATTTAAGAATATTATAATGATGAGTTGAGATGAATTTTCAATTCAAATCGGAGCTAAATCTAACCTTACACTAGTCAAAAGGTGGAGGGAATTGTGCATAGGCACCAAGCACTCAGCAAGGGCATGTGAGAGTACTCATGTGCTCGGAAAAGCTACCAGATCATGAACTGCATATTGGAAACATGATCATGGAAATGGTATGCGAGTTTGGCAACTACAGAGAGGCAAATCTAGATGGAAAGTATTTTTTTTGGGGGGGGGGGGGGGGGGGGGGGGAACCAGAAATTTTAAAAAAGTAACAAAAAGAAGAAGAAGAGGAGAAGGCAAGAGAAAGAAAAAAGAGAAGGGCGATGGAAGAGAGGGGTGGTGTGTTGGAGTTTCATCGAGAGAACTTGCACTAGGAAAATACTAAATATTTAATAAATGCTATATAATCTATTTTATATAACTATCTCTCTTTCATTCTAAACTCTAGAATTGGTAATAGATACGAACTCCAACGTCATAACTCAGTCTTAAAGCTTGCTTTAAAAGGACATAGCAATCATTACCAAAGAATAAGTTTCAAAAAGAAAAACTTTTAAGCAAATATAGATGTCTAGACCTGGAGAACCTGCACTAGTAAAGTTAGTGACAAAAAAAAAACCAAACTATGAGAAGCTTCTAAATTTAGGCAAATATGCAATGTGCATCCGATATTCGTACTAAGCATGAGTCGAGGAAGCTGAGGTATGAAGAAAAAAGTAACAGAATATATATTCCATTGCTATATATTTGACAAGATCTAGAGTATCTGCAACAAAAATACCTTCCCAGAAAACATGCTTGAGTTGAGACTGATGGGTGTTCCATGCCCATACAGCTTGGTCAAGAGTTGCAGCTTCCATTGTCCATGCTAGCTGTTGGTAAATACTTGCTACTGGAGCATCACATTATCAAGATTTGTGACTGCTTGTCCTCTAAAGCCTCACCTATAGAAGAAGATCATTTTCAGTGCAATGTGCCAAGGGGAAAAAAAGCACAAGATCAAAGGCTCAGTGAAGAAGAACTAAAAAGAGAGAGAGGGAGAGAGCCAAGGTGAGCTCTAAGAAAAAAGAAAGAGAGCTGAATTGAGTTGAGTGGAGTGTGATCATCCCCTTTGTAATATTTTTTGTATTCTACTATTTAATAGTCAAACTGAACGTAGGCACTTGCCTAATCACGTTAAATTCTTAGTATCACTATGTGTGCCTGTGGGTCTTGAATTCTGCTGTGCAAGTATCATATTTCTCTAATATATACCGCCTATGGATCACCGCTATTTCCCCAATAGAAACCTGCCTATAAGAACCCAGCGCCATATATAGCATATATCATCCCAGATCCCGATAATATATCTCCAAGGGAGTGATGGTGCGTGACCTGATGAAGAGCCAACAATTTCTCAATGCCCAGGTGCAAAAAGTGGCAACTTCAGCTCATAAAGAGAGATAGAGAAGTTGGGAATGTTTAAGCTTGGAACGTTTGGCAAGATGTATATGTACACATAAGTACCAATTATATGACTTCTACAAATTCATTGCATCTTCAATGCCTGCCAAAAGATCAATGCACGTAGTTGAGGGGTTAATATTGTTAGAACTAATCAAGATCATCAGACTTCCATGATTATATAAATATATATTTATATATATATATGGGCACGCGTAGAAGAACTCCGATTTCAAATGTAGGAAGCCTAAGGTCGGATAAAATTAAAGAGAGCAAAGAATGCCTCATACAAGTGATTCATGTACATGATCCTGAGGCTAATCGAAGTAAATTTACTAGCTAAGAAAGTTGATTGATTGCCTAGAAACATTGTAAAGGAAAGAGAAAAGAAGATCATAAAGCAAGAACTATTCTTTTTTGACAAATTGAGCAAGCAGCACATGAACCAACGTCGTGTTTATTCCATTTATGCAAAACCGTGGCTGGCTAGAACCAAAAGAAAATACAAAAACTAGTCAGTTCCAACGCGTTTGTCGATGATAGAAATGGGACCCCCCACTGACATTAGAGGGGAAAGGTCCCCGCCCGCTGCTCACCTGTGTCCATCATATATACATATAACTATCCCCTCGATTCCCCAAAAATTCGTTCTCAATCAATGAGCAGGCCATGATCTTCCCCACATGATGGTATGCCTAGAGAGTTCCTTGTCTATCCATCAATACCACATGGGCGCGCAGTTCTTTCCTGTTGAACTTAAAACACTTGAATATCCTCAATCAAATAATTTACATTCTTGTTATCCCCAAAGTATACCTAACGCCACCTTGACATATCAATCGGCACGTACATAAATATTTAGGACCGGAGGATTAATTAGCAATTTAGCATTGGCGTTAATTTGAATAGAGTGAAAAAGGTAGGGTTGCAGTATCCATTTCCGACTGAAGTTGCACATTATGGGTAGGGCATGCATGCAAGGTGACAAGTAGCTATATATAAAGTTATAAACCCCTCAACAAGTTATGCAAACCGGCCTGAAAGATGAAAATAAAAATTTAAGTTCTGCAAATCTAAAAAATAAAAACACAAATTAAAAATATACAATAGGCCCTATTCTTGATAGACTATGATAAATATCGAGAATAAATTACAGACAAGCCAGCCACAATCATTCACTGCTAAAACACAACCAATCCATCATTCTTATCCAATCATTAAGTGCTAAAACATAACCAACCACCAAATATTGTTATTTGTTTCCAACTACAACAGCAACCAATGAAACTAAAATAACACAAATTAAAATCAATTACATGTTCAACAAAACAAAACCATAAATTGGTGAGAAAATAAGATAAGTCCACATAAATTTATAAAAATAATTAAATAAAATTGAATAAACAACAGTTACACAATTTTACAAATGCACCTCAAGCCCCGATCATCTTCATGCCATACTAGTGGTTAATTCTATGTTAAAATGTTAAAATATAAGAAATTAGTATCACAAAATGACAAAATAAGATATATAACAAAAGCAAAAAAAGGTCTAAATATATTACATGAGTCTAACTTATAGTTGTCTGCATCATCAATTGTATTCAAATAATTTTGACTCAAGTATATAAGAGTGGACTTAAACCAGTTTTGCACTCAAGAGCCTCTGCAGTTCTAGGAGCCAAAGAACTCCAAAATGGATCTAGGATACGACCTCTTGTACTAAATGCTTACTCAAATGCTAAGGTGGTGATCGGGATGACCAAGATATCTTTTGTCATTAGAGCAATAATCAGATATTTGGTGGCGTTGACCTTCAAATTAAAATGTCGAACTCTCCATAAGAATCTCAA
Organism: Pterocarya stenoptera; assembly: GCA_003123785.1. Classification (NCBI taxonomy): domain Eukaryota; kingdom Viridiplantae; phylum Streptophyta; class Magnoliopsida; order Fagales; family Juglandaceae; genus Pterocarya; species Pterocarya stenoptera. The sequence continues at coordinate 220,022 of QEOT01004530.1, forward strand.
CATCTACAACAAATACCGTTTTAGCTCCAACTTGCAGTCTATCAAGGTTGCAGATTTTCGCTCTTTATGAAAGTTTTTCAAAAAAAGGCAAAGGATCAATTGAATAGCTACTCTCCATTGATGTACTACCCTCATTATGAGTATGAGATATAGTTGATCTAAACCCACTTGCACACCCACCACCAAAGGTAATATACTATTCAAACAACAGCTCCAAATCTCCCTTGCAGATTTCAACAAATTCCTCACCTTCTTAGTGCCAAATGTTTGATTGAACCAATATGCTTTAGTAACCAACTTATATCGCAGACCAAAAATGACAGTAATAAACAACAACTTGCTTATCTTTTAAAGATCTCCCTATTATTTATCATCCTTTGTTTTCATTCTATAAGTCATTGTACTCAATGGTTGATTCTAGTGTCACAAAAATTGTTCAAGTTTACATGAATATTAATAAACTCTTGAAAATACAAATTCAAGGTTACATATAGTGTATCAGAAATCCGCAATGCGACCTTGCAAAATACATTAAGAAACTTTGTAAAGTTTCTGATAGTATCCTAATTATCAGGCTCAGGAGCTCCTAATCCCTTTTTTCCAAGTCCATCCTCAGACAAATAAACTTGTGTATAAGGATACTCATCAAGTATTTCTAGTAGACTATATGTAGTATGCACGTCAAGACACAAGAAAGTGAGCCGAGACACGTCAAAACACAAGAAACTAAAACATTGAACTTTTGACCTATCAACACAAGACTTGAAAGTGGCAAGTCTTTGGAGAGAAGAGATCATGCACTTAATCACTACAAAATTGAGTCATCAATATCTTTTAAACCTTCATTTATAATAAGGTTTAAAATGCGTGTACTACGCCTCATGTGAATTAACTCATAATCCTCAGCACACTCCTTACTTTGAGTTTTCTTTTTTTCTCAACCAATCAATAACAGAGTCATTAGAGGTAACATTATCTACCGTAATGATAAAAAATTTGTCAATGCCCTGGTCAAGCATACACTCCAACTCCTTTCACAATCGTTGCCCCTTTGTAGTCGATAACCTGAGTAAATGAAACAATTCATATATGCAGCATCCAACTATTATCAATAAAGTGAGCGAAGACAAGAGTGTAATTAATGTTTTGGATAGAAGTCCAAGTGTTGGTGATCAAACACATTCTTTATTTGGCAGTTAAAAAAATACTTTCTTCAAGCTATCATTCTCTCTCAAGAATAGCTTCATGTAGTCGTTCGTTATTGTAAAAAGAGAATGAGTAGGAAACCTATGATCAAGGCAATTACTGTAGTCTCGAAACCATTGACCCTCAACAATCATAAACAGTAACTCATTCATTATCACCATCCTAGTAAAAGCAACTCTTATTTTTTTCTCATTATACTTAATCATCTCTAAATTCTTCTCTCATTCCCCTCCTTCAACTCTTACCTTCGAGACCAAGAATTGGGTTGAAGTGCCCTACCTTTTCAAATAGCATTTCCACAGCCTCCCACATTGGTTACAAGTTGTTATAGGTTCATTGGGATCACAATTAGACACTTTTGTGAAGTGATCTCATACCTTAGACCTATTCTTGGGGTTTCTACTACTTGGTTGAGAGTGGGAATAGAATGGAAGGTAGCAAGAATGCCAACCAAAGAGCCTAATGGTTCGCTAGACTCTTCGGTTACAGGATTCTTGATAGACTATTGTAGTTGTGGTCCTTTTGGACAAAATGCAGAGGTGGACACAAAAGTATTTGCGCCTTCAACATTCCTCATTTAAAAACTAAAACACAACATATAAACAAAATAGCACGGTTAATCATACATATACAGCCCCAAACTAATAACACAGAGCATTCGTTAATCATCATCATCATGAATAACATGCTAAAACATCCACAAACTAACATAAATAGCCTTATAGTTGTTATCTACAAAAACAACCATATAGTTGTATACAAAAAAACTATAACAAATCCATCCAAGTTGGAGTCAGAGTAGGAGTCGGAATTTGTAACGCTCGTCCTTGTTGTTGGACATTAAGAAATAGTATTTAGAAAATGAGATGGGAATTATTGAGTTTTTTAAAACCTTTTTCATATCTTCCCCAGGATATAAAAGATTATATAGGAAAAATCAAAATCTGGTTTGTAAATTAACTAAGAGTTTGCAACAATATTCATTAAATTAAAATACAAAGTCCTTTTACAAAATATAATTCCATACATTTATTAAACACGGCCTAGGTTTCTGTCACCTTCTCCTTGTGCCATGTTCATCCTAATATTTCGTCCTCATTTCGTTCTTGGGTGAGGCACATGAAAACAAGCTAGTCAAATACTTAGAATGCATTACTTTATATTATAAAAATATATAAACGTAGGTTTTCGTTCATGCATTTATCATTCATCTGCATACTTTACATAAAAGATTCTTTTCTTTGAAAACATTATAAGGTGGGGTTTTTCTGTAAAAAGGGTTTCATTTCCTTACATTATCCAAATTCATCCTCTATGCTTTACTTTCATTTTACTTGTACAAGTCATTATTCAATCTTTGAAATGTAGTCCTTTTCATTTAATCCTAAGCCTATCCTTGAACCTAAAAAGTCCAACTTCATTTCTAACTCATAAAGTGAACTCACAAGCTTCACTTTAACCACCAAAGCATCACTCAACAAGCTTACAACCTAATCCCACTTCGCCATGTGATCCAAACTATAATTACAATACCCTTCCTCCATACATAAAACAGTCCAACATCACCTCAAATTCCTATCCATTTCCTCACATACAAACATATAACACAATCCAAACTTGTATACATGTACAACCCACCACAAATACACATGTACTATACCCTCTTTATCACCTAAGATCAACATACAATCCATCAAAACATCCACTTGTTTTTACAAGCTTCATCCATGCATAACATACATGGTACATACAACTATGTCCAGCTCTTAATGGAATCAATTTAAGCTCACAAAACAACCCATTGACTTAAAAAATAGTATGACCATACGCCAAGACAGTACACAATATAAATTTGTCCAAATGCATACCGTCCACACCAAAATGCACATAATACAACCATCAATCGATTGTGCTAAACATAAATCCATCACACAACCAAATAAATTCCATATCACATTCAATATGCAATAAGTCTATCCACCACACGCATATTCTATAACAAATTCAACATCCATACATCACTTCCTTATAATTTATCATAACCAACATATTAAATATACAAAATCTGTCAAATCTTTCAAGAGTATCCTTATACAATTTTTATGCTACTTAATAGCATTCATACATCTCCAAAATGTTACCATCTTACAACTATGATCATATATACCTCACACAAACACTAAAAAAAAGAAAAGAGAAAAAAGCAAGATGATCACTTTAAACACAATCTGTTCACATTCTTAAACCTCATGGTCCTCATATAAATCCTAATCCATAAATTATTGTATTTAAGTAAAAATGTACCCAACTCTTTAACTAAATCAATATACATATATCAATTAAATTACTATCCATTTAAACTCAATATACAACAAACCAACATAACCGCATGGTTTTACAATTTCCCAACCCATACAATCATCATGCTTCATAATTTCTGAACCTCCACAATCCCAACATTTCACGTGGCATCCGACCACTTCACAAACTACTCAACCATCCTATCACTTCACACAACGCACGGCCACATCACCACTACACATTAATATCATCACTTCTTAGTTTATCACAATAAACACATTCGATATATACATAAAATATGTCCATATATTCGGACACAACTCCATTTAATCAAGTAAGGATATTAATTTAAGAGATAAGTAATTACGGGTTACACCAGAATTGAAGGGCTAAGCAATGGCGGACAAAGGAAAGGACATTGTGCGTGATGTGAATGAGAGTTGCTTGGCCGATCTTCAATACACGAGCAAGAGGATGGAGGTCATCAGCCTACCATGGCTAGAGGCACTGATAGAGAGCTGCGCTCATGGCGAAGGGGAGCCTATAATGGGAGTGATCTGGGAGTGAGGGAGGCGTTGTTGTGTGGTAGGTCACACTTGGATTGATGTGAGTGTTGTGCAATACAAAATTATAAGACTTGGGTTCCTATGTGTGGCTCTTGGCTTTCAGTGGCGTTTCTTGCGGTGGTTTCGAGTTCTTCAGTGGTGGTCAATGTGCTTACGGGTGACCTTCACTTGTAGAACTCCTGAAAATTGGGAGACATGAGAAGGGAAAATTAATTGAGCGAACGAGAGAGAAAGGCAGTCGGAGAGAGAGATGGAGAGAGATGAGCTTACTAACAAGGGGTGGCATAGCTAGTGATGGATGTTTGGCGCATGTGGGGAAGCGGCTGGAAGGCACCAGTGGCTGGGGTTTCCATTGAGTGGTGTTGTCAATGGCGATGGTGGAGTTGTGTGTATGTTGATTGATTCACGCAATTGAGATATTTTAAGTTAAATGTGTGTGTGCACGCGCGCATGCGTGTGTGAGATAAAGGAAAGAGATGAGACGAGATAAGACGCAATCTGTACTATACACATGAGAAAGTGGCTGATTTAAATCCAAGGGCTGATATTTAAAACATAGACAAATAAAAAGGAACTCATAGAGAAAATAGAAAGGAAAGGAAAATAGACTAAGTCCAAAGTAAAACTTTTATTCTTAATCTAAAATAATATTTTTTTATCATAAAATAATATGATGAATTTTAATAAATATTTCTAAGTAGGGCTGTAAAAAAAAAAAAACAGTGAATCGGTAAGGTTCGGTAGTGGTTTGTACTTAGCAAAAATGGTTGAAAATCATTCTGGTTCCGATTTTGGATTTTAGAACATCGGCTTGAATCAAACCAGACCAATGCATATATATATTTAATTTTTTTATATTATATATAAAATAGTTTTTATATGAGTTTTTATATTATATTATATATATTAAATGCTAAATTTCTAAGTAAGATAAGATGAAATTTTAAAATTTTATTATTCATGTCTATAAATTTTATAACATGAAATTAATATTATAAATCCTAATATAACATTTGATTATGATATAACATAAATTAATCTTATAATTTTAATATACCGTTTAAATTTCAATATAACATATAAATTTTAAATTTATAACATAAAATTAATATATCATTAAGATAACATAAAATGCGGGATATGGGTCAATCAGTTGTTAAGATTTTGTTGGAGTTTTATTTTGTTTATCCATAAAATCGGAAAAATTGGACTAATTGGACCGTAACCAGAAAAACCTGTTTAGGTGGTAAATCGGTCTATTCCATACACTTTGTGACTATCGTAGTTTATCTAGTATCACAGTCTAATTATCATTTCTAATCCGTTCATTGCATAAACATGTAGCTACTTCTATACATTCCTAGAATTCAACATTTCATTCTTTCCTTTTTAATGCTTGCATTGACTATTTCATACTTTTGAACATCATAACATTAAAACATAAACATTTTCATATACTTATTGTAGAATAGGACAGGTCACTGGAAGACTTCAGCGTAGGTTTTCCTTACACTTTATGTTTTCATTTTAAAAGTTTTCTTTCTTTATAAAAGTTTCTCTAATTTATTTGAAAAGTTTACATAATCTTTATAGCCTAAGTTTTGCTCTGATACCACCTTGTAATGTCCGTCCTTGTACTAGGATTTTAAGAAATACTTTAGTTAGGTTTGGAAGATTTTCAAAATATAAAATTCTCATCTCATCTCATCATTACAACTTTTTCAAATCTCAATTCAATTTTTTCAAATTTCAAAACAATAATAATATTAAAAAATAATATTTTATTCAATTTTTAACTTTCATCCCAAACTAGAAATTCTTATCTCAACATTCAAACCTAACCTATATTAGAAAACAAGATAGAAATTACTAAACTTTTTAAAACTTTTGTCCTTTTCCTCCACATGATAGAAAAGATTCTATGCTTAAAATTAAAACCTTCTTTGTAAATTAAAAGAGAGTTGCAACATTATTCATTAAATTAAAATACAAAGTCCTTTTACAAATATGATATCATACATTTATTAAAGCTACCTAGGCTTTTGTCACATTCTCTTTAGGCCATATCCGTCCTGACGCTTCATCCTCAAGTTCTAGGTGGGGTACATATAAAAATAAAATAAGTCGAATATTTAGTAAGCATTACTTCATACTGTAAAAATATACAAACAAATATTTTCATTTATGCATTAACATTCCTCTCATATTTTACATGAAATATATTTTTTTTTTTTGAAAACATTATAATGTGAGGTTTCATATTAAAAGGGTTTCATTTCCTTAATAAACATTTCTCACAACTTGAACATTCATTCATAAAGAAACTAAAATGTTTTCTATATCCAATTACTCTTATCACTTTCCTTTCTTCTGTACACATAGTTACATCTTGTGTTAGGTTAGAAGTCTTTTGGACCTAGACTCAGCTTGTGGCCACAGGTTAGGAATAGATCCATTAGGATAGAACCACTAGGCACACTACCAATGGAACCGATTCGGCATTGCAATCTATCATTTTCCTCTTGGTACCATCATTCATTTCCTTATAACCATTACGTAGCTTCATACATTAAAACATTCATTTACTTTCATTTCCTTTCATTCATTAGTTTATTTCACTTTTTAAAACATCATTTCATAACTCAAAACATAAAACCTTATCATTTCATTTAATGGAACATAAACCCAATAAGTACTACAAATAACATCTATTTCACATGCATACAACTATTCTTGGGTTACATGATTTCATTTCTAAGAAATAATTCATTTTCCTTCATTGCTTAAAAATAATAGTTTTTTTCATAAAATCATGTTATTTCCTTTTCATAAAGAGAACATTTCTCCTTTTCATTTTGACATCATTAGAAAACTTCATAAAAGTATGAATATAATACTTAACTGGACTACATGCCATTTTCATTTCATATAGTCAATTCGTTTGCGTGTCAGATGACAACTTATATTCATACATTACTTTACATCATTTCCTTTTCACATACATAAGCAACGTAATCTTAAAACTTGCATAAAACTATCATTTACTTAGACATAGGCTATTATCCAAATCCATCATTCATCCATTACTTTCATTTCACTTGTACAAGTCATCATTCAATCTTTCAAACGTAGCCCTTTCCATTTAATCCTAAGCCTATCTATAAACCTAAAAGCTCAACTTCATTTCTAACTCATAAAGTGAGCTCTCATGCTTCACTTTAACCTCCAAAGCATAAATCAACAAGACCATAAGATCCAAACTGCAAGTACAATACCCATCCTCTATTCACACAATGCATGTCCACATCACAACTACACATTAACCCCATCACTTCTCAGTTTATCACAATAAACACATTCCATATATACATAAAATCTATCCATGTATTTGGATACAACTCCATTTAATCAAGTTAGAATATTAATCTAAGAGATAAGGAGTTAAGGGTTATACCAAAATTGAAAGGCTAAGCAGTGGCGCATGGAGAAGAGGACAACGTGCGGTGAATTGAAGTTGCTTGGCCGATCTTCAATGCACGAGCAAGAGGGTGGGTGTCCTTGGCCTACCATGTTTGTAGGTGCTGACAGAGCGCTGGGCTCAAGATGAAGGGGAGCCTACAACGGCTTGTGGTGATCTGGGGGTAAAGAAGGTGTTGTCGTGTGGTGGGTCATGCTTGGATTGACATGAGTGTTATGAAGGTGCAGGTGAGACTTGGGTTACTGTGTGGCTCTCAGCTTCAGGTGGCGTTTCTTGCAATGGTTTTGAGTTCTTCGGTGATGGCCAGTATGCTTATGGGCTAACCTTGAATTGTAGAACCCATGGAAACTGAGAGACATGAGAGGTGAGAATGGAGAGAAAGAGAGAACAAGGCAGTCAGAGAGAGAGAATAAGGAGAGGTAGAGGGAGACAGAGAGAGAGAGAGAAGGGGTGTTCATTGCAGGGGAAAAGGCATTGGCGGTTGGGGTCTTTAGATGAGTGGTACTATCTACGGGAGTTGCTATGCAAGGCGGATGGCGGTGGCATTGCTGCTGCGTAAAGGAGCTGAAGAGAGAGAGAGAAAGAGAGAGAGAAGAAGAAGAAGCAATCTGGACCATACATTAGGAAAGGGGCTTATTTAAATCCAATGGTTGATATTTAAAACATAGATAAATAAAAAGGAACTAGTAGAGGAAATAGAAAGGAAAATAAAATAGACAAAGTGCAAAATAAAATTTTTATTCTTGATCCATAATTATATTTTTTCATAATAAAATAAAATGATGAATTTTAACAAATATTTCTAAGAGAAATAAGTTCATCTAAATAAATAGAGTTTTAACATAAAGAAGATAATTAATCTTAATAAATACTTCTAAGAGACAGTCATTTAAATAAAATAAATCTATAAAACTATATTATTTCGAGGCTGCAAAATTAAAGAGGCTTACTTTTAAAATTAGGTTTGATCCAATAACACTAAAACTAACTGATTTAAGATATTTTGGGACATTTAGATTATGTTTGGGAGGTGAGATGAGAATTTTGTGTTTTGTTTTAAAGTTTAAAATATTATTTTTTAATTTGAAGATTTGAAAAAGTTAAATTGGAATTTGAAAAAGTTGTATTGGGATTTAAAAAAATTGAATTGTTTATTATATTTTATATAGAAATTTGAAAAAGTTGTAATGATGAGATGAGATGAGATGAAAATTTTAAATAAGATAAAACATCCAAGCATAACCTTTAAAATCTTGGAATATTTTAAATACTTGGCTCACTTAAAAATCATCTGCTAAATTTATATTTGAGATTTAAAATGTTTAGGTGAGACTCATGACCAACCCGATAGGAAAATGAGCGGTTGGTCATAGAGTCGGTTAGACAACACCTCTAATTTCGGGTAGAAAAAAATCCTACTCTGTCTCCAATGGCTCTAATTTTAATTCGTAGTAATTAGATTTTTGGATTTTTACTCAGTCCTAATCATTTGTCCCCACTATATACTTGAGTGCTAAAAAAAAAATCATTTTGACGCTATATATATATACGAGTAATGTTAGATACAGTTTTGTGTTGTGTAAGTGTCGTGCGAGTGTCATGCATGTATTCTTTTTGAAAAAAAGTGAGGTTCACCATTAAAAAATTAATTTTTTTATATTGATCTCATATTTACTCACTTTTTTTCAAAATGAGCGCACGGTACTTATCCATTCAATGACTGCAAATATCATTTTTCAAAATGAGCGCGTAGTGTTTGTCCACTCTATGATTACAAATATCATTTCTCTATATATAAATATATTGTTAAAAAATACCAAATCCAAACTCAATATTAATTGACCCTATAAGATCATATATTCTGTTCATGAAATATGCCATTGAAATGGAAGAACAAGTACTATTCAATAATTTGGTTTTATTTTTTATTACGATGAATAATTGTTTCAGATGCATTAATTCCTCAAAAATGAGGATTAGTCATTCCATTAAAAATAGAGTGGCCGTCGAGGTTGGTTGGGCCACAGTTGCAACAACGGGCGGCCTAGGCCACGCCACCGCCAAATATAGCAGGGTTGCAACTTGCTTGCCAAGTTGATAGGCGACCACTATAATTTCGAGCAGGTGTAAGTTAGGAATTCTAAGTCTACTTATTATTTATATACATTAATGTACGTTCTTACCTTGTTATTATAATTTATATACTTGTCATTTCTATATAGGAATGGCTACGAGAATTAATAAAAATGGACATTGATCATATTGTTTTATAAATAAAAATATCCATTTCAAGTACCAAATATATTCTCGCATAAGGGACAATTGAAGAGTACTTTACTTTTATGGTTTCTATCAATAATTTGATTTCATTTTTACAAGTGATTTGTGAATTTCATTCTGGTAAGGGTATGTGATGTATGAGATTTTATATTAATGTTTAAGAATGAGAAGTTCTTATTTTTTATAATGTTCCAAAGGAACTTCAATTATATCATTGATTAGTCTTTTTAGAATATAGGTCATGTGACTTGAGGTTTGAGTTGCTATATCCCAAACCATTTATAAATTTTTTTTAAAAAAAAAGCTACTTTAGGATTTTTGCTTTAAACTTATACAATGCTTCATAATAATTACATCCATGCGTACATACTGCATGACTTTCTTTTCAAATTTTAATGAAAGTATCATTACCGATTATTGAAATCCCAAGAAGCTAAAAGAGAAAAAGAGAAATATAAATAAATATATATATTTATATACCCAAATGGAAACGGCTATGTTTGGTTAGTGAGTGATCTGAGGTCGATTACCTCATACTACATCACTACTATTTACAAACTATTCCATACTTTTTTAATATTATTCATTACTTTTTCACTACATTTTTACTACCGTTCACATATTATCTGAGATCACTTCGACATCAAAACGTAATCTTATAATAGCACGTGAACAAAATTGCTTGTGAGTTTTAGTAAAAAAAAAAAAAAAGACTAACAAATTCTCAAGCCATGAACTCATGTGACCTTTCACAACACAAGTAGTATTTAATTATCGTAAAAGTAGTGTTATTTGAAAGCCTTCAAATAGAATTAATGTTATCAGAACATATAGAATAATGTTGAGCGTACATACCATTATAAAGAGCGAGAGAACATGTCATTCTCAAACAATGTGTGATCTCGTATATCACCTACGACCTTATCATAAATAACATGACTCAAGCCTAACCTTTCTAGTTGGGATAAATTCTAATACCATTTGTAACGTTCCAAAGAAGTGACAAGCCACATTTAGGCCTATACTCCAAAATGACTAATTAATAATATATTAATTGCAGTTCTATTAAAACTATTATCAAGAGCAAGAATTTCTCATTTTCAAACTGTGTGGAATCTCCTACGACTAGCTAGTTATTATACCAATACTCAACATGGGGTTTCACATATTTACTGTAGTTGTGAGTGTTCGTGCATGGCACAGCAGCCACTACAAGAAATCAGCCTTTTTCCAACAATTTTAAAATCACTGCAAAAGAAATCGCCACTAATGAACACTTTTCTTGGCGATTTTCAGTTTGCCGCTGAGTTCTCAATTTAATTTTTTGGAGTTATCTTTTACAACGATTTTTTTTTTTTACTTTTGCAGCGAAAATAATCGCTAGGAAAGTATTGGCCTTTTTGTGACGTTTTTTAATCACTACAATTGGGTCATTAATGTAACAGGTATCTTTTGCAGCGATGTATTCGACTGTAGAGGCAAAAATATTCGCCGGTAAAGATGCATGCCTTTTTGCAACGTTTTAATTAATCGCTGCAATTGAGCATTTAACGAAAGGGTGCCAAGACCTCTAAAAATCTTTTCTTTTTCCCCCCGATTTCTTTCCTTTTGCACTTCTCTATGTTCTTCCCCATTCCTTTTCCATTTGCCTTTCCAAGAGATTAGCTGCTACTCCACCCACGTCCCCCAAACCATTTCATCTCCATTTTTTTGCAATCACCCAAAGGTCTCTTCTTTACCACATTTTCCTCCTGCAGAAGCTACGGTCCAGATATAATCTCTGAAGCCATATTGTGCTGTGCAATTCGTCTCTTTGAATCTGTGGGATTTGGATTAGTTGCTTCCAACTGAGGTTGGTCGAGATTCAGTTGTGAAGAAGCATGGGTCATTTCGTCACCATAGGTATCGCTGCAACTCATAAGTGGATTTTGTTTGAACTGTTTGGATACGTGTGTTTCTTTACAAAGTTAAAAGCTTTTTGTTTGTAGACTAATTTCTAGTTGTGCATTTGTGAAATCTACTCCTTTTTTGCTCCAATTTTGCATGTATATCTACATTTTGTGGGCCACATGTAATGTCCGTGGCTCGAACATTTTTTGACCCAGTGGCTGGTAAAATACAGTCATCACCTTCAACAACTAAAATGTCTATAAGCATACTTCCCATCCA